>BPTQ01000008.1:89145802-89391788 GCA_019973895.1 Chrysanthemum seticuspe
GGGAACATTTCACTTATGCGTAAGTGAGGATCATTAATTAAGGCAATGTAGCACATAAATTAACTTAAAACGTTAATCACGATCGCACACTATTGGATTGGACAATCCAATGATCTATTGAATAAGAATATTCAATGCTCTATTATTTTGGTCGCGAACCAAAATGCTCATTACTGAGATTCGCCATCTCATCATTTTAGGTTTCGAGTTGGAACCTCCGCTACATTGTGCTTGATCTTTTTGTGCGTGTGCATTATTATCAAGGTGAGTTCATAGCCTCGCTTTTACTTTATTTTTATAAACCCCGCGAGGGAGATACATGCTCTAAACTAGAACACAAGGTTTTTCATAAATGCTTGATCTTCTTGATTATTGGTACTGCCTAAGTATTTAGCCACAAGTCCCCTGATCATGAACCATTAGTCACCGCGAGTGAACGTAGATATCGTGAATAGTACTATGGGGAATAACGAACCCCGTTTCGGTTATAGAGAAATAACCGGGGCGCACCATATCGAATATCTTTAGGTAATTGGCTATTACCTCCTTTGGGGCATACTTACGTACACTGGTAATTCGGTGTATGCAGTTGAGTCTTGGTTTCATGAGCTTAGCGCATAATAATCTGTGATATTTTTCTTATGATATTGTTAGTTTACAATGATCATGATCTTATACTTGTGTTCAACTTATTTTAAACCTATGGACTTCACTCAACATTTTTGTTGACCTTTTTAAGCATGTTATCTCAGGTAATCAGTGAAGATTATGACCAAGGTGCGGAACGGGGCATGGCAAGGCTTATCTGGTGGTGTGAAACATAAAAGTTATCATTTCTTTCAAACTCATGATCTTTCTTTTGGGAAAAACACTTGATCTATTTACAATATTTTGTAACAAACTATGAGTTTTCGATGAATGATAACTATTTTTAATAAAACGTCTCTTTCGAGTCGTTTTCTATAATTATTGACTATGATCTCCATTCAAGTAACACCCGAATTAGTCTTCCGCTGTCATTAAGATTTTCGGGGGTGTTACAGATTGGCATCAGAGCCAAGGTTATAGAGAACCAAATAGTTTTTCAAAATCATTTGGACTATAACCGCACTTTTAAAACGGGACTATTTTACACCAATGCCTTACGCCCTTCCGTGACCGCTCTATGCATTAGGATTGATGCATCACTAGATCATAAGTAAATTGCAATCATTTTAAGTTAGGCATGGAGATTTGCTTAGCTAACTAAAATAATTATATTATTTGGCATTTACTTACATTAATTTATGGGTTGTTACAGTACCATGTCTGCATCCCACCCAGTTGTTCTGTCCTCAGACACCGAGATGGATGATACCATGTCCTCTACGACTGTCACTATGCCAGCTCATCCCAGTCCTGTCATACCAGCTATTGTTTCGGACGAAACTGAACCTTTTGAGGAAGGTGAAGTTGCCCGAACTCCTACTGCTCCAGCTATGACTGCTCATCCCCAAGAGTACAATGCTTTTGCTTCCATGACCCTAGATCAGTACTATGAGTCGCAGCAATGGCTACCTGCTTCAGATGTTGCTGTGGATGATGAATCATCCAAGTCATCAGAGAACACTGACTCTGCTTCATCAGATTCTTCTGGATCATCTGCCCAAGCTATCCGTCGTCGTCGACGAAGGATTCGTGTTCTTAAACCTCATGAGCCTGAGCCATTTGGAGTACCCTATAGACTGCATCCTAATGGTAAGACCTTCAAACGCACCGCTAGGAAGCGTGTGCGACCCATCACTATGACTCATGTGATGCCACCAGCTCAGTCATCACCAGCTCAGTCACCACCTGCTCAGTCATCACCAGTTTCACCTACTGTTCCACCTACTACTACCTCACCACCACTGCCACTTACTGTGTTCTACCATCAGACTACTACTGTTCCTGTTTCATCACCACCTACAGCATCACCTCCTTTGGACACTTTTAGTGAGCCAATTTTACCGCTCTGCATCAAGTGCTATCCACCATCACTATCTGATCCTGAAAAGCCTACTCAAGTGGACAACGAGGCCGGACCAAGGAAGAAATCCGGTGCTAGGAGATGGTCATTCTTGATACCTTTACTCAGACGTTGGAGAGAAGAGGAGGGAGCACCTAGTTCGTTTGAGCTTGGAGAAAGCTCGACTACTGCACCAGCTCCAGTTCTACCTGTTACCGGTGAACCGGTACACCACACTATCCCTTTGTTGGCTACGAGACTTATCAGGCACGAAGATCAGCTGAATGAGCTCATGGCACATTATGATGAGATTCCACTAGTGAGGATAGAGAGCTTGGAGGAAGAAGTCGAGAACCTTGTGGTAGGTCGCTACTCCATTGAGATTGTGTTTGATATGATGAGTACTCAGATTGTGGAGGCAAGAGAGGCCGTTAACCAATTGACTCGGAGATTGGAGACTACTATTCGAGATGCTAGTACTTTGAGAGAGACTGCTTTGGGTCGAGAGAGAGTCCTACATCACGAGCTTGCATCCGCTCATGCTCACACTGCTATTCTGGAGGAGAGGATTGATGACCTCGAGGCGAGAGATCGAGCCCGTGAGCAGCAGATCCGAGACTTGACAGCTATGGTTGAGGAGATTCGTCGTCGTCAGGATGACGCATCGAGAGATGCGTAGATCCTAGTCATCTTTATCTTAGTATGTATCATAAAGCCGCCATATGAGGCATTAAGGCTTGTATCTTTTTGGTTTGTAACCTTGGAACAAGTATTATGATGATGTAACTTATGGTTGTGAACAAAACTATGTAACGATGTATTCCATGGTTGTATTTCTATTATTCTGATGTTATGATATTATTCCTCGGTGATGTATGCTGAACCAATCCTTATGTCCTTATACATATATTATGATTTGTTGAGAAAAATCATATTCATATCATATCATTAATTTAAAGTGGTAATCTGGACTATTATGAAATGTATGATATGAAATCAGTTTTATCATCGATCGATAATTTCTTAATCTTGGTATTTATTCTTGGAAATTTTAGAAAAATGGTCAAGAAGAAAGCTACCTCATCCACCGTCACTCCCGCAGCTATTCAGAAAACGGTCGCTGAAAGTGTTAGCGCAGCTATAGCACAACATGTCGCTGATACTGCTAGAGCCGAAGCCGAACGCATTGAAGCTGAACGACTTGCCCAAGAGGCACGTGAAGCTGAAATCGCAAGAGAAGCCGAAATTGCAAGAGAAGCTGAGAACGCCCGAATTGCTCGAGAGGCTGAAGCTGAGCGTGTCGCTCAAGCAGCACGTGAGGCTGAAGCTGCTCGCATTGCTGAAGAGAATCATGTCGCAGAAGCTGCACGTCTTCTTGAAATGGCAAACTCAAATGCAACTAACACTCCAACAAATCAAAGTGAGTCCACTGTAACTCGCAAGTGTAATTACAAAGAGTTCATGAACTGCAAGCCGACATTCTTCAAGGGCACTGAAGGTGCTATTGGTTTACTTCATTGGTTTGAGAGAACCGAGACTGTATTTCTGCTAAGTGACTGCACAAATGATTGCAAAGTCAAGTTTGCGACTGGAACTTTGTTAGAAGATGCGTTATCTTGGTGGAAAGGCCACGCTCAACCAATTGGAATGGAAGAAGCTTGTAAGATTTCATGGTCAGATCTGAAACAACTGTTAATGAAACAGTATTGCCCGAGGACTGAGATCAAGAAACTCGAAGATGAGTATTACCACTTGACTGCTAAAGGTAATGATCTCAAGACATACTTCAAGAGATTCCACGAGCTGAGAGCTTTATGTCCTCATCTGTTTCCCACCAATGAAAAACTTTTGGAAGCTATGATCGGAGGTTTACCTCGAAGCATCGAAGGAGATGTCATCGCTTCGAAACCAAAAACTGTTGAAGAAGTTGTCATCGTATCCCACCGCCTTATGGAACCAATACTAAAGCTTGCAAATGCACAAGGCTCAAGTGACAACAAAAGAAAGTTTGATGATCGGAAAACCTCAAATTCCAACCACTATCGATCCAACAACAACAATCGGAACAACAACAATCAATATCACCACAACAGAAATCAACACCACAATCGGCAAAACCGAAGGCAAGAAGCCGCAAGGGCTTATGCTGCACCCACTGCTGGAAAAGGGTATGTAGGGCCACATCCTCAGTGTAACAGATGTTTGATGCACCATTCTGGACCTTGTACTGTGAAGTGCGATAAGTGCAACAAGGTAGGTCATCAAGGTAAACATTGCCGAAACCCTGGAAGAGGCAACACTGTGACAAACATGAACTGCTATGGATGTGGAGAACCTGGTCATTTCAAGAGTCAATGCCCAAAGTTAAATGCCGTTCAAACAAACAATGCGCGTGCAAGAGTGTACATGTTAGGAGATGGAGATGCACCGTTGAACCCTGACATTGTGACGGGTACGTATTCTCTTAACAATCATTCTGCAAAAATCTTGTTTGATTCTAGAGCCGATAAGAGTTTTGTATCTACTACTTTTGCACCATTACTTGAAATATCCCCAATCGCCTTAGATACAACTTATGAGATAGAACTTGCCGACGGGAAAATAATAGGAACCAACACCGTAATCCGTAATTGTCCTATTCTATTACAAGATCATTTGTTCCTCATAGATCTTTTGCCAATCAAACTTGGAAGTTTCGATGTCGTAATTGGCATGGATTGGTTGTCCAAACACCGTGCTAGGATTGTTTGTGACGAGAAAACCGTTCATATCCCGATCAACGGTGAAACCTTAGTCATCCAAGGAGATCAAAGTAGAAAGTACTTAAGTATCATATCCTGTGCGAAATCAATAAAGTACATGGAAAAAGGATGTTATGCCTTCTTAGCTCAAGTAACGGAAAAGAAGTCGGAAGAGAAACGACTAGAGGATGTACCTGTAATCAAGGAATTTTCTGAGGTGTTTCCAGAAGATTTGCCTGGACTTCCACCTGCTCGACAAGTCGAATTTCAAATCGATCTTATTCCTGGAGCTACTCCTGTAGCACGAGCACCGTACCGTTTAGCGCCCTCAGAAATGCAAGAGTTATCCAAACAACTAGAAGAGCTATCCGAGAAAGGATTCATTAGACCAAGTTCTTCACCCTGGGGAGCACCGGTATTATTCGTCAAGAAGAAAGATGGATCATTCCGGATGTGTATCGATTATAGAGAATTGAACAAGCTCACAATCAAGAACCGCTATCCCTTACCAAGAATCGATGACCTATTTGATCAATTACAAGGCTCGAGTGTATACTCGAAGATTGATTTAAGATCTGGATATCATCAGTTACGGGTAAGAGAAGAAGATATACCCAAGACCGCATTTAGAACTCGATATGGCCATTATGAATTCCAAGTAATGCCATTCGGTTTAACTAATGCACCTGCTGTATTTATGGACCTCATGAATAGAGTCTGTAAACCATATCTGGATAAATTCGTCATTGTGTTCATTGACGATATTCTTATCTACTCTCGTAATAAAGAAGAACATGCGAAACATTTGAAGACTGTCCTGAAGTTACTCAAGGATGAAAAATTGTACGCAAAGTTTTCCAAGTGTGATTTTTGGATTGAGACAGTCCAATTTCTTGGTCATGTGATCGACAGTGAAGGAATCCATGTGGATCCCGCAAAAATTGAATCTGTTAAGAATTGGCCAGTACCCACTAATCCCACTGAAATTCGTCAATTCTTAGGACTTGCTGGTTATTATCGAAGATTCATCGAAGGTTTCTCGAAAATAGCTAAACCATTGACCGAGTTAACCCAGAAAACGAAGAAATTCGAATGGGGAGACGATCAAGAATCAGCTTTTCAACTCCTGAAGAACAAGCTTTGCGAAGCACCTATCTTGGCACTACCGGAAGGAGCCGAAGATTTTGTAGTATATTGTGATGCTTCACACATGGGTTTAGGCGCTGTTCTCATGCAAAGGAACAAGGTGATTGCTTATGCGTCACGACAACTCAAAACTCATGAGAAGAATTATACTACTCACGATCTAGAACTTGGCGCCGTGGTATTTGCACTCAAATTATGGAGACATTATCTGTACGGAACTAAGTGTATAGTGTACACTGATCATAAAAGTATTCAACACATCTTAGATCAAAAGGAATTGAATATGCGTCAACGTCGCTGGCTCGAATTGCTTAGTGACTATGACTGCGAGATCCGTTATCATCCTGGAAAGGCAAACGTTGTTGCCGATGCTTTGAGCAGAAAAGATCGCCCTAAGCCGCTTAGAGTGAGATCACTGGGAATGGTAATCAATTCACCCCTACCATCGAAAATTCTTGAAGCTCAAATTGAAGCCCTTAAAGAAGAAAATAGGCCGAATGAGAAGATTTATGGCATGCCGGAGAATGAGAATGGATTTGTGAAGAGATCGGACGGAACGCTATGTTTCAAAAATCGAAGCTGGATTCCACTCTTTGGAGGTATCCGAGAGCTCATCATGCATGAATCACATAAATCGAAGTATTCCATACATCCTGGTCCCAACAAGATGTATCAAGATCTAAAGCTTTTGTACTGGTGGCCTAATATGAAGGCTGATATCGCTGTATACGCCAGTAAATGTTTGACATGCTTGAAAGTTAAAGCTGAACATCAAAAGCCATCTGGATTGCTAACTCAACCAGAACTTCCTATGTGGAAATGGGAAAGAATCACAATGGACTTCATCACAAAGTTGCCAAAAACTTCTAATGGTTTTGAAACCATTTGGGTTATTGTAGACCGTCTTACAAAGTCCGCTCATTTCTTGCCAATCAAGGAGAACGACGAGATGATTACACTCGCTAGACTGTACATCAAAGAGATTGTTTCTCGTCATGGTGTACCAATCTCAATCATATTTGATCGTGATAGCCGATTCACCTCAAGATTTTGGCAAACGCTTCAAAAAGCCATGGGTACCAACTTAGATATGAGTACCGCGTACCATCCTCAAACAGATGGACAAAGTGAAAGAACGATCCAAACTCTGGAAGACATGCTAAGAGCATGTGTGATTGATTTCGGAAAGGGATGGGATAAGCACTTGCCTCTGGCTGAATTCTCTTACAATAACAGTTATCACGCCAGCATTAAAGCTGCTCCTTTTGAAGCACTCTATGGAAGAAAATGCCGATCGCCAGTTTGCTGGGCGGAAGTTGGAGAAGTACAACTGACAGGCCCCGAAATTGTCCAAGAGACAACAGAAAAGATAATGCAAATTCGGCAAAGATTGCAAGCAGCTCGAGATAGACAAAAGAGCTACGCAGATGTTCGGAGAAAACCAATGGAATTCCAAGTCGGAGACCGTGTAATGCTCAAAGTATCACCCTGGAAAGGGATGGTCAGATTTGGAAAACGAGGAAAGCTCAAACCTCGATACGTCGGACCATTCAAAATTCTTCAAAGAATTGGTCCAGTGGCATATAAACTTGATCTTCCCGAAGAACTTAGCCGAGTACATGACACGTTCCATGTCTCAAATCATAAGAAGTGTCTTTCGGATGAAACTCTAGTCGTACCACTCAAGGACATCCAGCTCAATGACAAACTTAGCTTTGTCGAAGAACCAGTCGAGATCATGGACATAGAAGTTAAGAGGCTTAAGCAAAGCCGCATTCCTATCGTTCAAGTTCGATGGAATCATAAGAAACGAGGTGCAGAGTTCACCTGGGAGCGCGAGGATGTAATGCGTTCCAAGTATCCCCACCTGTTCATCTAGATCACCCATGACAGCCTCTGCGAGTTTAACCGCGTGACGCGGTTCTCTTAAGGGGTAGGTACTGTAAGCTCCCGGAAAATTTCAATGTACTTAACGTTTTAATCAGGAATTAAACACGATCTATTTCGTCATGAAATGTTCTTAACATCACTTTTGCATATCATTTGGCATATGCATGATCAACGCAGCTTGAGCGTTCATAAATATACCGTTGTGATCTAAATAAATTTCCCCACTATCCTGATAATCCTAAAATACGTAATGAATACGTAAAAATTTGTAAAAATTACGAATTTAATTATAATAAAAATATATAAAATTCGTATTGGGCCTCGGAACTCATTGGACTTTATTCCGCCTCGTGACCCAACCCAACATATCATTGGGCCTCATATCCGAACCAAGCCCACGCTATTTTCATCTTTGGGCCTCGTTACCAAATTCGAGCCCAACTCATTTATTTCTTTGGGCCTTGTCTCACGTCCGGTCCAACAAACAAACCCAACATATTTTTCTTCCCTTGGGCCTCGCTGCCGAGCCCAACCCAACATGTTTTAGTTTGGGTCTTGATCCCCATATATGTACAAGTAGAGTTAAAGACTCAAAAATGTTTTTTTTTTTTTTTGTGCTTCTTTCTGTTGGAACCGAGCGAGCAAACAAGAAGAATTAAGAAACCAAACTAAATCTCAACCAAACCAAACTTGAAACATTGTTGTCCCATGCTTTGCGTATAGTGGTTAAAAGAGGAGACAAATCCTTGCTTAGACTACCCTAAACCAATATAAAACTACCTAAGCTAAGCAAGACACCCTTTGACTAAACATTGACTCTATAAACCAATGGATATAATGTCCCAAGTGACTTGACTAAGCAAGCATGCTTAGGATTCAAATCCCACGTCTAGAACTCCAACACAAACTAAGACTAAATACATTTCAACATGTGACTAATGAAACTAAAACTAGGAGAGCTAGAGAAATATAAAAATGTAAAAGCCATGCTTGTGTTTTCTTTAAAAGCACACGACAAACACACACTCTTTCACATGAACTCTCAAAACACCTACACATCTTAGAGTAAAAATCGTCCACTGTGGAAGTATAAAAAGGAAAGGAAACATTGCAAGGTGAAGGAAAATAAGGATACGAGTAGCAAGGAGAACACGGGGTCTCGAGTTTAAACCATCTTCTCTTCGTTTCATCTCCACTCTATACGAGTGTTGTAAGTTATTCAAAACCTTGTTCGATTCATTTTACTATTGTCACTCTAGTACTTGTTGTCTCACACGTAAATAAATAAACGCACCCTAGATACAACACCTTATGACTCGTACAACAATTACTCAACACATACACACTTCTTAGTTTATGCATGTACATTACACGTTAGAACTTGTGTCTCATGTCGGGAACAAGTTGCAAAAACTTCTTGGAAACCTTAGGACTACTCGTACACCTTTAATTCATACGCCAAGACAAACGGGCCTAAAGCCCAAACATCAAGCCCATTAAGCCCAATCCGAGTCCATTAATGATCCAACCCGGCCCAATAAATTAGTAATAAGCTAATAAGTTATAAAAATAAGCTAGGAATAAGCTTGTAAAAGTTTTGTAAAGTTTTCGTATGTTTAAAAGGAATTTCGGACTATCTTTGCAAAAATAAGAAACGAAGGGTTCAAAAGGTAACATATTTAAAAGCTAAGGGATCATTTTATAAACGAAACTAGTGTTTATAAAAGTCTAAGGGTTGAAAATGCTCATTTCGAAAGTACATGGGTATCATGCACGTATGCATGTGCACGCTTAAAAACCACAAGGATCGAATATGTAATTAACTCAAACTAGTATTAATAATCTTTTGGGTTAAAAGTGTCAAGTTTGGAAAACAAAGGTTTGAAGCGTATAAAACGAACCTAGAGGGCTGATTTTGTAAAAACAGTTTTACCGAGGGTCAAAGTTGTCATTTCTGAAAGTTTTGAGTATAAAATATAATTCGGGTAGAAAGTGTCATTTTCTAAAAGTATAGGGACTAAACTTGTACTTTTTGTAACTCGAGGGTAAAAAGTGTAAATTCGGGAAAAGTTTAGAAAAACTTATAAACCCATAATAACTTCGTAAAAACAAGTATTTTGATCTTATGAGTATTTTATTTCGGATAACGGTAAATGTATTACATATATATATATATATATTATAAGATTATAATTATATATATATATATCAAATCCGATAAAACACTCGGGGAATTTATTCAAACACGTTAAAATACTCAACAAATCTATTAAGATCACAACGGGGGAACATTTCACTTATGCGTAAGTGAGGATCATTAATTAAGGCAATGTAGCACATAAATTAACTTAAAACGTTAATCACGATCGCACACTATTGGATTGGACAATCCAATGATCTATTGAATAAGAATATTCAATGCTCTATTATTTTGGTCGCGAACCAAAATGCTCATTACTGAGATTCGCCATCTCATCATTTTAGGTTTCGAGTTGGAACCTCCGCTACATTGTGCTTGATCTTTTTGTGCGTGTGCATTATTATCAAGGTGAGTTCATAGCCTCGCTTTTACTTTATTTTTATAAACCCCGCGAGGGAGATACATGCTCTAAACTAGAACACAAGGTTTTTCATAAATGCTTGATCTTCTTGATTATTGGTACTGCCTAAGTATTTAGCCACAAGTCCCCTGATCATGAACCATTAGTCACCGCGAGTGAACGTAGATATCGTGAATAGTACTATGGGGAATAACGAACCCCGTTTCGGTTATAGAGAAATAACCGGGACGCACCATATCGAATATCTTTAGGTAATTGGCTATTACCTCCTTTGGGGCATACTTACGTACACTGGTAATTCGGTGTATGCAGTTGAGTCTTGGTTTCATGAGCTTAGCGCATAATAATCTGTGATATTTTTCTTATGATATTGTTAGTTTACAATGATCATGATCTTATACTTGTGTTCAACTTATTTTAAACCTATGGACTTCACTCAACATTTTTGTTGACCTTTTTAAGCATGTTATCTCAGGTAATCAGTGAAGATTATGACCAAGGTGCGGAACGGGGCATGGCAAGGCTTATCTGGTGGTGTGAAACATAAAAGTTATCATTTCTTTCAAACTCATGATCTTTCTTTTGGGAAAAACACTTGATCTATTTACAATATTTTGTAACAAACTATGAGTTTTCGATGAATGATAACTATTTTTAATAAAACGTCTCTTTCGAGTCATTTTCTATAATTATTGACTATGATCTCCATTCAAGTAACACCCGAATTAGTCTTCCGCTGTCATTAAGATTTTTGGGGGTGTTACACCTTAGCACAATCATCATCAGCAATATCGATAACAGGAATCTCAGTAGAAGCACCCAAGTCTTTTTCAGAAGAAACATGTTGTGAGGGTGCTTCAGCAGGAGTGGACACTGAAGGTTTTTGGATGACTGAAGATTGATCAAGTTCAGGAGCAACATCCTCCATTGGGGTATCAGCAGATGCAGTTTTGACAAACTCTGGTTCCTTGGATACTTCAGTAGTTGCTTTATTCAAGTACGATCTCTTTCTCCTTTTGTAAAGAACAGGTTCCTTCTCCTTTGAAGATTTTGTAATTACTGATGAAGGATCATTAAGAGACACATCAGCTAACATATCAAGAGACCCATACTGAGGTTCATCTTCTTCCTCCTCAGAAGAAACCACAAACTTCCTTTTGGTTTCCTTTTCAAGTCTGTTCTCTAGGTCCTTAACTTTACTCTGTAGATCTTCAATCTTACTACCAAGAGTAGACTTGGTCACTGCAAGTTCCTTTTTCAGACTGGACACCTCAGCTGCATACCTGTTCACAAGATCATACACAGATGTGAGAGTAATGGGGTCCTCAGCTCCACCAGCAGATTACTCTGTGGTAATGGGAGCTTCATTGGACCTTTCAGTGGAAACATGGTCATTCTCAACATAAGGAGGTACCTCATCAACAGGTACCCTTGGAGGACTAGGTGTGGTCATCCTGTTCAGATCAGACTCAAAATCATCAAGAGTATTATGTGCTGCTGGTGGACTAGGACAGTGTGCTAGATTTGGTGTTGGTGGAGGCTGCTCTGGAGCAACATGAGAGGCTTCAGCAGAAAAGGAGGGGCCCTCATCAATATTGACTGATGGATTGCCATCAGTAGCAACAGGTGAAGAGGGTGGGATGTTGGCAACATTCTCCTCATCAGCAGCCACATTGCCTTGAGGCAACATAGCTTCTGTCAAGGGAAAATGTGCCCCCTCAAAGTCAGTTCTCATAGAGGCAAAAAGTTTGGCTGATAGAGCTCCTACGGCATAAAAGGATTGGTCTTGGGTAGTGGTGTCTAAAATCATTTGCAGAAACCTCGGGTACATTAAAAACTTAGTCTTTTTCCATTGAATATTCTCAATCATGTTTTCAAAAATAAACTTAGAAAAATTATAAGTTACCCCTTGGGAAAGACACACAATACCACATCCCAGTTGGGTAGAGAACTGGTCCCATCCTCCTGACTTGTTGCTTATGCACTGAAGCAACGTGTGAATCAAGAACCTCCACATTGGGCAAAGATGCTTCTTCAGCCAAATGTCAGTCCTCGTACCTCGATAGCCAACCGCTCTCAGTCCAGTAAGCACCTCCATCTGTTTAGAGTGATATACTCCATCAGCATCTTCCAAGCGAAGCTTCCTCCTTATCATCTCTTCCGTAACCACATGCTCTGTTCCGTCAATCGTAGCCACAATCTCTGTTTCACTTCGTTTTGAAGCAGATGCCCAAAACTGAGTAACTAGTGATTCATATATTGCATTCGGAGAATGTGTTAGAGCAAAGCAAATCTTGGACCTTTTTAGAATTCCACCATTGGTTCATATAACTCATCATCTTTAGCTTTTCCCAGAAAAGCAACTTTGTTGTGATCCTTCTTAAATTCAAGTGCCATGTGATGATTTGAGATCTTAGGGTTATGATGCTCGTAATGAAGTGTTATTGGATGAAGGAGAGGGAATTGGTTTGTTTTGAAGTGGAAGAATGCGAACGGTGGAGTGGTAGTTTTTGCCCAAGTTATAGTCAAAAGAATTAGACCGTTTGGTTGACCGTAGCTTACGTGTATTTTAACTTGACCAAAGAAAGTGTAACGCTTCAGCAGAAACAGATGGTCAATCTGCTGAAGTTGTACACTTCAGCAGAAACCATCAAAGATAAAAATATCTTCGGTAATATTCCAGAGTGTTACTGTGCCAACCACTCGCATTAATTCCCATTGAACCTCGAATCCGTCTATAAAATGATCCCAATGCACACATAACTCTTCATCAAAGATCCCCAAAAATCATAATAAACCCTAGTTTCTTCAATGTCCCAAAATTAATCATATACTCAACCATGAGTAGTTCCATCCCAATCATTCTTTCATCAGATGACAATGAAACCTCCATAAGCAGTCTTGAGAGGTGGAAGAAGAATTATTTGGCAAGCAATCCAGGGGGTGGAGAAGACAAATCATCCTTAAGTTCTTATGTATCACCTTATGAAGACTCAGATGAGGAAGCAACTTCAAAGAGAGTGAAAGAGCCTCCCCTTGCTTTTGTGAATGAGCATTCCCTTCCCGTTGATGATTCTGATGACTCCTGTAAGGAGAGAACATCTTACTCCCAACCTCCAGCACCTCAGCCTCCACGAAGGCCACGAGCCAGAAATCCACCACTCCCTAAGGATAGAGAGGTGGTTCTCGGTCTTTCTGCACCAGGTTTTGGTGCATCAACACACATCGTATAGAGAAAATGCTTAAAGATGGTGGATTGATTACATTTTGGTTGAAATCAATAGATGAAGCACAAAGGACATATTATTTTTCTTCATCATCACAATTTGCATCAATCCATCCTTTCCATTTTGATCCTTAGCATCCTCATCATAGTAGTTATGCATCTCCAGCCATCGAGATAGAACGAATGGGTGGTTATGCAAGACTTCACGAACGCATATCCACCATCTAGTGTGAAAGATGTGAGAGATCATGCATATCCAACATCCTGTTAGATGTTGGAATAGATGATATGTACTAGATTAGGATAAGTAGAATAGCTCTTTTCTTGTAGTTGCATTGAAGTTGATTGTAAGTTGTAAGCTGTAAGATGTAATTTGAATGAATGAATGAACAATTTTAACTTCAATACTTGTCTTTAGTATTTTATCTTCAGTGGAAACCAATTGCTCACTCCATTACTTAGCTTTCATAGGAAACAAGCTTTGAGCTTTGTTAGGAATTAGAAATTCCATAGTGAAGTGTCGGTCACCCCATATATAATCTAGCATAATTTAGCTCGTAGACATTACGTTATTTACTTGTTATTTAGTTAGCTATTTAGTTTAGAGCAACACCGTGGAGGAAGGACGGGTCTTTACCCACTGTATACCTGATCCACAGGCCGATAGGAGGTCGTTATGTTTGTAACTATAAATACCCTCTACCTCCCAAGGTAGAGGGTTGGACCTTTCATTCATCTTAATCTAACCTTCTATGTTTTCTTTCACTTTCTCTCTCTAGAAAGGCTCCCACTTTCTCTCTCTAAAACCTCTAAATAATTCGACCATATTATTGTTTGTTATGTGTTTATGAAATCCAATATCCTACAATTGGTATCAAGAGCCATGGTTAGATCATCTCTTACATATCTTTGGATTTCTAGTGGTTTTTAGGTGGTTTTTGAGTTTGAGAAAGTTTTGTGGTTTTTGCATCATTTGGTTGATTTCTAGTGTTAAAGTTTGGATTTTGATTGTACTTTTGTGTTTAGTATCATCATAAGTGTTTAGGTTGTGATTTGAAAGGCTTGAATCATCGTGGTTGGGTTGTTTTTGGATTGAAAAGTGTGTTTTGGAAGTTTTTCAAGTTAGCGACTTGGCTCACGGTATAACTTTCTTGCTAGCGATTTGCTTCAGAAATAATTAGCGAGTTGTGGTGTTGTTTGGTGGCGAGTTGACCCTAGCGACTTGCCTTTAGAGACAAGCCGACAAAAAGTACACTTAGTGGATTCTCCACTACGGGTAGCGACTTGGGTAGCGACTTGGGTAGCGACTTGGTGTTAGCGATTTGGTGCTTAGCGAGTTGCTCTTTAGCGACTTGACAACTTAGCGACTTGGAGCTTAGCGACTTGCTGTCAAAATTTTCCTAGCGACTTGGTTCTTAGCGAGTTGCTCTTTAGCGACTTATCTGTTTAGCGACTTGGTGCTTAGCGACTTGGTGCTTAGCGACTTGGTTCAAGTGTTATAGCGACTTGGTTGATTTTTACGAAGAAGAGGTTTGACCAAAGTTGACTTTTTACGTCAAAACTTCAAACGGCCATAACTTTGGATCCGTAACTCCCTTTTCAGCGAAATACCTGTCAAAACGACCGGAACAGGCTGAATATTGTGAGGTTTCCCAACGATGTCGTGAAACGAATTTTTCGAGGCCCAAATCCCCTCCGAAAGGAAGTTATTGAGGTTTTAAGTTTTTAGACCCAAAAATTCTCCGTAAAAACGTGCATCAACCAATCCAAATCTCAACCAATCAACATTTCAGCTTTTCCTACGAACAATCTAAAGCCCTATCACATAATCGTCTTTCATTGTATCGATCCATCAGTCATCTTAACACATTCCATTGGTCATTACTTAACGGTTTGGTCTTGATTTTAGTAAAATCCAGTGAAAGATTTTATTTCTCGGTTTGAATCATAGACTTGTAAAATCCCGTGCATTCTACCACATCATGTCCTACTCTACTGACCCAGTGATTTCAGAAGTACTCAAACTGTATGATGCTGTAGACAACCATGAGAATACTAGCTATTCTGATCGAATACAGACGATGGAATCAATCAATGATGACTTGAGTTCTTCATGCTCTGAGTCCAATGAAAAAGAATTGCACCTGCTTGGACTACAGAATGCCATGCAAAAGGAAAGTAGCATTGAATCTTATCAACAACTTCACTCACACCTTATGTTACTCACACCGATTGGAATGGAACGAACATGCATTGCCCTTTTCCGTCAAGACTTATCCACATTAACGGGAACAGTACTATTGAACTTAGAACAATTGGAACAACAACTTGATAAAGAGAAGGTTCAAGAGCTTAGTTCCAGTGCTGCACTTCAAGTGATCCACAACCAATTTCAGTCATTCATCAGTGGGGAATTTACATCAGATTATGATCAAGACATGACTGAAATGTCTTTCAAGAGACACACTGGAATGGAAATTAGCGTGTTCATTGAGACATTCATACAACTCATGGATAATGTGGAGAAGTACATTGAGGAAGTTACACATAAAAATGAAAACGTGAATGAGTGTCAGGTGCAGTTGAGAGATAGTTGTGATAAGTTGGGTAATGTACCTGTTGAAGAATCAGGTGTTGCTGAATGCAGAATGTCAGAGTCAACATATAATGATGAGTCGGGTAAAGCACCAGATGATGGATCAGTTGGCACTGAATACAGAGGCTCAGAGATTGATAATCTTGACACATCCAGCGATCCAGTGACTCTTGTTACACATGATGTGGATGCAGATATCAGACCAGAAATTGAGCAGGTGTCATGTAATGAGGTACCCTTTCCTGTTCAATATAGTGCATCTGCTAAAGTACTTAAACAAACTGATCATGATGCTGAACATGACTTTGTTAAATCTTCTGTTACTGAGGCTGAGTCTGAGATTAAGTGTTTCAAAACAAACAATAAGGTTGATAAAAAGGCTTTTGATGAACTTTCAAACAAATTCTCAAATCTTGAAAAACATTGCATTTCACTTGAAATTGCGATACAAAGTAAAGAAGAAAGTTTCCAAATTAACAAACCATGTAAAAATCTGGAACTTCCTGAATTCCGTGAACTTTTTGAAATGAACACTTTGAAAGCTCAGCTTCAAGACAAAGAATCAACCATCAACAATTTGAAGAAACATATTTCTGGTATGCATGTGAAAAGTAATTTGGTTACAAGTAATTCTGATGTTAATGCTATTGATGATATTCAAATGAGAAATGATGAGTTAGCTGTTTGTGTGGCCAAATTACTAAAGGAAAATGAGTCTTTGAGAAAGAATCACATAGAACTAAGTGACTCTGTCAAAGAAGCTAGAACTAAGTCAATGGAAACAAACTCTTTGATAGCAAAAATTGATGATCTCAAAGCTCATCTTCAGGAAAAGAGTTTCGCTATTGTTGCTTTAAAAAATGAGCTCAGAAAAACAACAGGGAATAGTGTGAACACTAAGTTTTCAAAACCATCAAACTTGGGGAAACCAGTTATTAGACAACCGAATGCGTTTAGATCTGAACGACCAAAATTTTCAAAAACGCGGTTTGCCTCCCAAGTTGATGCGAAACAAGTTTTGACAAAACCAGTCACTTCACCTCACTTGCCTAGGAAAATTGATATGAATGACTTGTATAAGAACTCTTATCTTGAAATGGCTAGAAAGAAGGCACATAATCGTAAAGATGGAATTTTAGGTGCAAGACCTAGGATGATGAATTCTTCAAAATTTCAAGGCACTGCTAGTAGTTCTAAACCATTACCTAGGAACACTAATCTAAAGACTACGGATTGGCGTACATCTAAGAGTAGTTGCGTTTCGATTAAAGCTATTCCCATAGCAGATCACTCTAAGAAATCTAAATCTATTTCTGAATCCAAACAAGCTGTTTGCTCAAAGTGTTTGAAATGTATCTTTAATGCTAATCATGATAAATTTTTCACAAAATCCCTGAAGAATGTAAATGCTTATGCAATGGTACAACCTGTTAAGTCTAGGATTCACACTAAGTCATCCATAGTGCATATGAAGCAAATGAAACCAAAAGCCTCACCTAGATGGTTACCAACTGCTAAATCTTTGGAAAATAGGAGTAAGGATAAGTCTCTCACTATGCATAAGATGCCTAACAATCCTAGACCTTGCCATAAGTGGATACCATCTGGTAGAATTTTTAAGGATGCTAGACCTAGGTGGATACCTACAGGAAAGATGTTTACCAATAGCATTCTCAATGTTGACCGTGAAACCCCAAAGGGTTTGGATACTAATGTCACTAACCATAATATATGCAATCAAGTTTGTAATATTAGTGCAGGTAGTCCTTACTCAGTTGCAGATACTTCGATCCTTCAATACATGGACTGGCTTAAAGTATGGATAACAAAAGGATTGATATCTCATAATTCACGGGTTCTAGTTACTCAACATTGATATTCAATCGGCTATGACGTCTGTTCACTTCAGTTCAGGCCTCGTACTCCAAAGAAAAGAAATGTGTACGTTTCAGTGCGCATTATCTTCAAAAGAAGAGAAATCTTCTTATGACGTATGAACACAACAGTTCATGCCTCGTTCCTCAAAGAAAAGAAAAGTGTACGTGTCAGTGCGCTTTATCTTCGAAAGAAGAGAAATCTTCTCATTAATGACCATTCTCATCAACATGCTTCATGCTTTTTGCGCGCGCTTTCATTTATCAAGTGAACCGGACTACCGATGATTGTTTTCTTATTCCACTTGCTCAACTATGATGATGATGGCAACATCCTGTGCTAATTTTGCGGGGGAGAAGTGTGAATTGACTACATTTGGATGATTTTCACTTGTTTAATCAAGAATGGCATCTCCGTATGCAATTCTTGAGGGGGAGAAGAAGTGTGATAATTTTGCATGGTTGATTGATATATGAGAATAAATGGTCAAACGGCTCCAAACTCATGTAAGAATCGAGCTTCTACTGATCGGATCATCTTTACATGATGTTTCTTCGAAGAGCCGTTGGTTGACATCTTCACTCGGATTGATGAGTTTATCGACAAAGTGCTTCCGGTTAATGCTTCACGTATACATCAACATGATGATTCTGAACAATCTCTCTGTTCTTGTTTGATGTGATTGGTAGTTTGGTGTTACCATCTTGTGTGTTCGTTGAGGCCTGATTGCTGTTTTTCTTGATGAACATCCTTCTGTTCTTGTTTGATTGGGACGGATTTTAGCTAAGGGGATATGCAAGATGTAAGTTAATTGGGATGCTTTTTGGTGAGATGCTTTTTGGTGTGAGTTGAAGATGTTAACTATCAATTCCCCAACTGTATAATCTTGAAGAAGGTCGAGTCTACAGTCTGTTCTACATTCTTAGCTACATGTTAGAAGACTAAAGACGAGTTGCATTTGATTATCAAAAGACTTCTTCTTATTCTGGGCATTTATTAAAAGATTGTCGGTTTAGGGGAGAGCACTAATTGGGGGAGAGTGAAAAGCCAGATTTAATCCCCAATTAGACTTGCTCACATTCTGCTTCAGCAAGTTGATTCTCACAGATATATTTGTGCTTATAGTGTTCTTCTCAAAAGATTTCAAGTATTTGGGCTTACAAAGAGTTGCTGATTCTGAAGTGTCAAAACCAGCAAGGGGGAAGGAGACAAGCATCTAAACGCGAGTAAACTTGATGAACTTAATACTTCTAAGTAATTGAAGATATCCCGGGAAGACAAATGTTATTACCGCAGAGAAACTCAAGGTTTGACTCATGGCGAGTAAACTTGATGAGCTTAATACTTCTAAGTGATTGAAGATATCCCGGGAAAACAAATGTCATGACCGCAGAGAAACTCAAGGTTTTACTCATCAAGGCGTTTAGTGTTCTTATTCCAACTATGTGGGGGAAGAGATGGAAGAGTTAGTTTCTGAAGATGAAAGAGGTACACAAGTGTGTGATGATTTTGATGTTATCACAATCATCAGGGGAGAGAGATTGTGTACATTGGGGATGCTCAGCTGTTTTACTTGAGGGCTTAATCAGTGATTCAGAGATATAATCACTTATTCCGGTGTTGACATCCGCAGAGATTGTCACCCGCAGAGATAATCAGTGATTCGGCATGCTTCTTTAATGTTATCGGTTATTCTCTCTTTGGGCATTCGGGTACTTCGGGTTCTTGAGCTTCATACACTTTCTTCAGGGGGAGAGAAAAGTATACATCGGGGTTATTCTTTGGCTATTGGACTTAATCTGCTACTTCGATGGTATAAGTTTCTTTGTCTTCGGGTATATGTGTATTCGGGTTCGTGAGCTCTAGTCTAAGAGACTGACTGCATCAATTCGATTACGTGGGGGAAGTGGTCTCTTGACACCTTTTGGAATGGATCGCTTCGGACGTCAGTAGAAAAGGAATTTGAGAAGATTGTTTTATGTGTGGGATGATACGTTGCTGGTATTCTATTGGATGATATAACCTCGAACGAAGAATCACGGTGATTATTCTTAAAAGGAGCAGCAAGTTCGATGATAATGGTGTGCTTCTTTGTGCACCTGGCTAAGAGAAGCTTGAAAGAAAGCTTTGAATCTGCTCAGCTAAAGGATTTTCGGTTTGGGGGGAAGCTACCAAAGTCTCTCTTTCAGATGGTTCAATTTCTTTCTTCAATGCAAGAGCCTCGGAAGCTTTGGTGGTGAATGTTTAAGAGATGATGACTTCTATCTTCTACAACGAGGCTGCTCGATATTCTTATCTTGGTACTCGTATCATCATCCTCTTAACTATATCATCTATTCTATCTTTGTATATATTTATTCAAAAAGCAAAATACAAAAATATAAAACCAGCAAAACAAAATACAAAAATATAAAACCAACAAAAAGAAAATAGAAAAATATAAAACCTTAAAAAACCCATAAAAAAAATCAGAAAATTTGAAAAGTACCAAAAATATGTTTTCCTAGACATGTCTTCTGGTATCGATAACATCTACGGTCTTAGAAATGTCATTCAATAATGGCACGGGACTTTAGATGAAGTTCGAGCAGGAGGTGTAAATATTTCTTTCTAAATATGTCACAAACAATGGCTTACAGTTATTTCAGACTGTAACCCGTGCTTAAACCATGGCTTGCTATCATTTCAGATAGCAACCCGCTCTTAAAAGGAAGGAAAGTGCTACGCTTAAACGTTTTTCACAAATTTTGTGCACTTATCCTAAAACAAAATGAGGAAAGTATGTCGAAGGACTGCTGTTCCTACACAAATGTTTTTCCGTCTATAATTCTTCAGAAAAATATTTGTTGTATTTCTAAATGGTGGTTAAATGAGTTGCTTGAAAAATCAATCAGGATCATAGTTTTCGTATTAATTCGCAAAAACTCAATCGATGACTTCAACACTTTTAAAACTTTTCAAGAAAAAGAGTCATTGATTGAGGGGAAGAATATTTTTCAAATTTATATCATCTAACGGACTTTCTTATTTATCCTACGTGTTTATCTGGAAAAATATAATTGCCTATGTTGAAGGACTAGGTTTCTAGGATATGATTGTTAGGTTTTGATGATTAAAGTTTGATGAACACATAATTCCCATGCCTTATATGATCTGATTGCTATGTTGTGTTGAGTTGACTTTAATTAGTCGATTGCTGTTATGGGTGATGTCGACCACCATATATCTGTATGTGTGTTCACTAACGTATGCAGGTATTTTGGTTATAAGAATGTTCCCGATCCGGATCCCACAGATGAATATGATTGGATGCCGAAAGGAAAGGGTAACGATTTCTTGTGTCGACAAATGAAGAAACGGAGCTTAACTGGACTTCTATGGAGAGTTGGCATATATGCAACGTAAGAGGTCTCACTGCATCAGCAGATGGTTTTCTTCTAAGTGATTGAAGAAACGGAGCTTAATTGGACCTCAGTTGGCATTCAAAATGCAACATAAGAAGAAGTCTCACTGCATCAGCAGACGGTTTTTCTTCCAAACTCTACAGTAACAACAGAAGCTTCTCAACCACCTAACGTATCTTTGTGCAGGATACCATTTTTAAACAATTTTCTAAATACTTTGATTAAAATTGTTTTGAAAATGGAAAAATATTGTTTTTGAAAATATATTGGACTAATTTTTGAAAATCACCGGACTTCATGTTATCAAAACCTAAGTCACTCAATTATTGACTTCTGTCATGGATTGAGGGGGAGAGTGATTTAAAATAAAATATTTTCAAACGATGTTTCTTCACAAAAGTTCCGTCTTGTACGATAATAAGTGGTGATCTAAAGATTTAATGTTATGTCATGGTATGATTTTTTCTTTAGAATCAAGGTCTTTCAAAATGAAATTTTTTCTGTTCTTGTTTGATTGTGAAATTGTTTTGTTTTACTTAAAAGATCTCTTAAAAACTATCATACCTGACACTAACAATCTTTAATGTCTTAAAATGGTCCTTATCTGTCATCTCTCAAAATTGAATCTTGCCACGTCTTTCCCCAAATTTTTCTAAATGATTTAAATCAGTTGGGATCACAAATCTCAAATGGTTTGATATTTCTTATCGGGGTAGAGATCGTGATTTAAATCTCAAATCTGTTTTAAATAGAATTGGTTTTAGTCCTTTAAAGGCACTCCTGCCTCCATGTGCCAAACGATTTCAATATACATAATGCACATGTTGAGGAGGAGGATTTATCCAAAAACCAGATGAGTATTTAAACAAGGCCACATTTTCTCCCATGTTTTCTAAACCTAATTAAATCACTTGGGATCCAAAATCTCAAAGGATTTGATATTTTTGATCGGGGGAGAATTTGTGATTTAATAATGAAATTTGATAAAAGTTGATCATTTTGATTTAATTGTGCATGCTGCTCGCTCATATGTGCTAAACGCTTTCGAATCTTGAAGCACATATTGAGGGGGAGCAAATAAACTATCGAGGTACGTAAGCTTTTTAAAGTGATTTATAAAGTACCTTGATTGAGTTTTTAAATGGCTTCTTAATGGCTTGTGTGATCGTAAATGTGCTTCAAAAGAACTCTTGCCTCTATGTGATAAAATGTTTTCAAATTTCATACTCACAAATTGAGGGGGAGAATTTTACCATGAAAATCAAATGGCTTTTTCGTATGAAAATTGTGATCAAAGAAAATATTTCAAAGTCCTCTTGCCTCCTTGTGCTAAACAATTTCTAAATCATACGCACATGTTGAGGGGGAGGTTTTCTAAATGATCAAAACTATTAAGGTACAAAATGCTTTGATCTCGTATCACAAGTACCTTGATTGGATTTCCAAATGATTTTTCAATTGGTTTCGAGAAGGAATGAACAATACCAAAAGACCGACCAAATTTACTTTATGCATGGTGTTATAAGGATGGTTAGGTTAGGTATTTGTTCCCACGATCCACCAGAACCGGAGGGATCTACCCAGGGACAATCCACTAGATAGTGTAGAGTCCTTAGGTATATTGAAAAAAGGAAAAAAGTGAGGAATGGGAAGAGTGCAGACTGAGACTGAGCTAGTACTGGAATAAACCCAACAAGGTTCTAGTTATGAAGTCTCGGTAAGCACTAAAGGGGTTGAAGAATGAAAAAGAAATGAATGATAAAAGGGTGAAAAGAAATAGCCCTCCATCAATTCAACCTTAGGGCAGAAACCGGGTTCAATTCATATGCTACTGGTGGTTACTAAGGTAACACTGGTATTGAAGACAAGACATCATGGACCCAGTGATGCACTGCACTAAACTTCCCAAACCACTCAAGTTCCTATTAAAAGGGCTTGTTTCATTCTCACGGGGAACCGACATAATCTATCGACTTTCTCTTAGAGATGGTTGATATTGAAGTAGGAGACCCTCTCCCTAGTCTCCGACACAGGATCCAAATATGCACAAATTGAGTCTAGAGCCACGAGATCATCAATAAATCTCATTAGGACACTTTCAATGAAGACTCTCTGGTTCACACAATGTGGAAAGAGAGATTATATCTTGAGTCCTACGCATTATCCTTGTGGTATTGCCAGAACATCTGAGTGATGTGTTTACATATTCACAATGAAGATGGAAAGCCTTCTGGAGCCAACATCAAACAAGCTCCTGGTAGGTGGCATGTGAGATCTATTATATAGATCAACCATGTGAAAACTGAACAGAAACAATGGGGCGATTCAATCTATTGAATCAATCCTGGTTCAGGTTATAGATTGACGGATACCTTTGAAAAACCGGTCTTTGTGCTTAACAACTCTTTTCTTTAGCACATCGACCGTGTACTCATTTTTCAAACCAAAAGGTGTTTTTATGATTGATAATTGATTTTCAATAAAACCTTCGTTGTATTGCAAAAACAATTTCTATTGAGCAATACACGATTGTTTTTCAAATCTCTTTTCATCAATCAGTGGACTTAAAATTTGCTGGTTCACTCACTCCGTGTTGTCTTCTTTGAGATGTTCCGGTTTGAGAACAGCTAGAGCAGCTGCGAAACCCTGTCAAGGAAATTCTTCGGAATTATACCTGATCACAGGCAGTACATGTACTGATCAACGGGGAACCGTGGGCCGTGTACCTCAATTCAACGAAAGTGATCAAAGACACTTTCGTGTGATTTATTGCTAACTGTCGTATGCAGGTACACCCCGACGATTGCAGCTGATCAGAATTGAGGAGTTAATCCAAAGCCGCATGCTCACAGCATCCACACTTAATTTGAAGAAATCATGACTGGTGCATATCTACATAACCTGGCTCTGATATTTCATACTATGCTTCTGCTTCACTGCTGCAAATATCATGAACCAGTAAGGCTTCCGCTACTCTGATGGAAAGATGTCATGATTCAAAAAGTGTGAGTATGACGGTCCGAAAGTCACAACTTCACATGATGGCAACACAATAAAGGGTGATCCATAGATTTACTGTGGCTGATGATCTCAATGAAAGCTCGAAGATCATCAAAGATGTGGATCAGTTAAAGGCCTCCACTGAAAGTACTAAGCACTCGGACTTTGAAGTATCACTGCTAAAGCACAAATGATGCGGAAGTTGAAAAATTTAAGTCTACGAGCTCAAGACTGAAGATTAAATAGAATGCTAGGATTCAAAATGTAAAACATGGGGTGACCTCCCTTAGGGGGAGATTGTTAGGAATTAGAAATTCCATAGTGAAGTGTCGGTCACCCCATATATAATCTAGCATAATTTAGCTCGTAGACATTACGTTATTTACTTGTTATTTAGTTAGCTATTTAGTTTAGAGCAACACCGTGGAGGAAGGACGGGTCTTTACCCACTGTATACCTGATCCACAGGCCGATAAGAGGTCGTTATGTTTGTAACTATAAATACCCTCTACCTCCCAAGGTAGAGGGTTGGACCTTTCATTCATCTTAATCTAACCTTCTATGTTTTCTTTCACTTTCTCTCTCTAGAAAGGCTCCCACTTTCTCTCTCTAAAACCTCTAAATAATTCGACCATATTATTGTTTGTTATGTGTTTATGAAATCCAATATCCTACAAGCTTACTAGACCATATACCAAAGGACCACTCTTGATGAATTATAACTGAACATGACATTCTGCAAAACAAACTCAGAGAAACATAAGAACAAAAACAGAGACAAAACAGAGTAAAACTATGAACAAAAAAGGTGTTAGCAAACAACATATACACAAAGTTTACTATAAATTTCTCCCCTGAGGCATATGCCTCCCCTGAGGCCTATGCCTCCCCTTAAACTTTGCAGTTAAGGGAAGAGAAAGATCCACCATTGTTCTTGGGTTTCCAGTAAAATTTTGGTCCTTTATCCTTCCAAGAACAACCTGCTGAAGTTTTGACAGATTTGTCAGTAGTGCCCCAACATCCTTTCCCATTTTTCATAGAGTCAACATATGCAGGCCAATAACCATGTTTAAAATATGGGCTAGTAGGTTGCACATAAGGTCTATCTGCTGATCTCCACCAAGGAGTGTCAGTATAATTAGCTTGTGGGACATAAGGTGGAATATTCTTAACATTGGTCCACACTGGTCTAGGTTGCTGCTGAGAAGCACATGCACCTAATTTTTTCTCATGAAAATCACAATCCTTAATTAAATGAAATTTACTTCCACAAACAAAACATGTCTTCCTTTTGGAAGATGTATTCAACAAAGAAGATGTTCGATTACATGTAGAAGTACTTAAACTAGAAACATTAAAGGAATTGTTTTTAACAGACATATTATGCAAAGATTTAAAAGACAAGTCTTTAGGGGAAACATGCTTGGAGGTGGATTCCTCAGCAGCTATCCTAGAAGGCTTGTAGATAGACTTGTGTGCAGGCTTGGGTGTAGGCTCAGGTGAGGGCTTGGGAAGGTCTGACTTATCACTTGAATCACGGCTGTAAGTAGATCCTTGATCCGATGAATTGTCACTGTCAGAGAAAGAGACAAAATCATAAGATGAAGCATCGTTGTCTGACAAGTCTTTTAACTTTTTGCCATACAGATGGTGTGATCCATCAAAGTCAACATTAATGGACAGGTCAGTGGGCATGAATTCACCTCTAATAGGTCCAGGGACAGCATGTAAATCACCTTCCTTTCTAAAGTGTTCTAAGCCTGCATGTGTAGATTTACGCCCATCTTGCCTAGCTTCCAATCCTACATACTTCTGAAAGCCTAAACCTATTCCTGAGTTCACAGACTGACTACTATAAAGTGCTCTAGCTAGATTGTCACTTGATATTAACCATTGTTTATGTCTAGCTATTTCCTCAGCAAGTTTCTCTTTAAGCTCTAGATTCTCAGTAATAGCATCAGCTTTTTCCTTTTCAGTGCGTTTAAAATTAATATTAGCAATATCTAGATCAAATTGTAGCACCTTAATCTTTTCTTCATAAGCTATTTGATTCTTCTGAAACCAAACCTTTTGTCTTTCTAATGTTTTTAATGAAAGTTTATAAGCTTCATTATCAACATAGCATTCATTGTATCTAGGTTTCATAGTATCATAAGCTTCTTTAAGTTCATTGTATCTTTCACTACAACCAAATATACAGTTGTGTACCTGAGAAAGTCCCGTGAAGGCAAATTGATCATGCCTATCTTCTGAAGTGCACCTTGCCAGCAAACCTAGCTTCTCTGTATCAGCAGCTTCCTCAGTCATAGGTTCATGTGTAGCCCAGTTGACCTGTTCATCCATGGTGACTAGAGCTACTGAAGTGCTAGCTCCTTTCTGATTCTGATGATAGGAATTGTAGCTAGTACTCTCTCCACTCTTCCTGTCTTTGCATTCCCTTGAGAAATGACCCATCTGGTGGCAAGAGAAGCATTTGACCTTTCTCCTGTCAAAAAGAGATAGATCCTTTCCCTTGAACCCAAACTTCCTTCCTGCCTTCTCTTCAAACCTCTTGATATCTACTGAAAGCATGGCCACCTGCCATTTCAGCTTCATTTCCTCCATCTCAAGTGGATCCACCTGATCAAAGTCTTCATATACCAGATGCTGCTGAGTATCATAATCTGCAACAAATGAATGAAGAACATCCTCCAATATACTGCCAGTTTTAGCCTAAGGATGTGATAGAGTGGGACGATAAGCTGATGATGGCAAATAAGATGGACTTGAGGCATGCATCATCATATTGGAGTGAGATGTCCCAACAAAGGCTGAATGACCAGAAGAGGGTGCACGGTAGGGAGATCTGACAACAGGTTCAAGAGACCTGAGTTTGTTGTATAGCTCATCAAAAGTGAGCATGTCCAGCCCACCTTTAGCTTTAAGGGCTATACTCACATGTCACCATGATGGAGGCAAAGATCGTAGGAACTTTGAGTTGCAATCATCATTGTCAGGCTTTGCATTCAGCTGGTTAAGCTGACTCAAAATCTTGTGAAACATGTCGTATCCCTTGTGGATACCTTCTTCTTCAGAGATATTGAACTCTTGGAAGTGTTGTCTCAGCATAGACTTCCTCATCCTCCTGGACTCTTCATTCCCACCAAACCTTGCTTTCAGAGACATCCAGATGTCCTTTGCATCAACCATGTGGTGAAAATCACCCAATTGATCTTCAGGAATAGATTGAAGAAGGATGGTTCTTACTTTGTGCTCTCTTTGTACTGCAAGAATCTCTTCAGCAGTTTTGGGAGGAGAAATGGTAAACTTACCATCAAGATCTGGGATAGTCTTCTTCAGACTGTTGCTATTCTTCACAATCTCCCACAGATTCCAATCAATATTGGAGATCCAGTTCTGCATCTTCATGGTCCACAGATCATACTCTTCCTTCTTTAGGTAAGGAAACTTACCATTACTGTTGGAGAGACTAAGTTGTTGCATACATGTGGTGTTGTTTTTGGTGTTGTTGGTGACTTCTGATTCATCATCAGTTCCAGGCATGGTGAATATGTATTTGGTTGAATGTGGGTGAGGAAAATAAGGTTCTCAGTATCGTAGAGACTCTCCCGAGGCTCTGATACCACTTGTTATAAACTCTCAGACCTTGACAGATCTTTAGCACTCGTGGATCGTTAATGTTGCCTATGTAATCACAAGCAAACTAATAGACAGTCTCTAACACTCGTATTCTATAGCGGAAAGTAAATACAAGTTGTTATAACTAAGAACACTTAGATCCTCTATGGATCTTTTTATTCATCGAAACTTTATGAGGTTCCTTTTATAAACAAGGAACCCTAATCTATTACTACCCAATCGACTAAGCATGCAAGCATGCATTTAATGACTAATACACTAAACTATATTGAGCAGTACAATTAAAAACCCATGCTAACCTCGGGCCGTTCAAAGATAATAATGAGTTAGCATTTAATTCATTAGGCGCATGCTGATCCTAGTCAGCTTTCACCCTTCAACAGAAACACGGAAACGCTTGTACTCTTCAGTAGAATCACTTCTTCAGTAGATTCTGCTTCTACTTCAGCAGAAATATTCGGCAGTAATGACAGCAGAATCCCTACTTCACATAATTCCCAACAAGTAGCCTTCAGAAAACATACTTGTTTTGTAAGAGAACTTGATGGTAAGGAACTGTTAAGAGGAAATCGTGGTTCAAATCTATACACCATCTCTATCGATGATATGATGAAGTCTTCTCCAATTTGCTTGTTGTCAAAGGCTTCGAAAACAAAGTCATGGTTATGGCATCGTCGTCTCAATCACTTGAACTTCGGCACCATCAATGATCTCTCCAGAAAGGACTTAGTTGTAGGTTTACCTAGACTAAAGTATGAAAAAGATCATCTTTGTTCAGCATGCCAATTGGGAAAAAGCAAAAAGTATACCCATAAACCCAAACCTACAAACTCAATTACAGAAGTTCTTCATACCTTTCATATGGATTTATGTGGACCAATGAGAGTGCAGAATATCTTTGGGAAGAAATATGTGTTAGTTGTGGTTGATGATTACTCTAGATTCACCTGGGTCAAGTTCTTGAGGACAAAGGATGAAACTCCTGATATCATCATCAAACTCATCAAACACCTGCAGGTTCGACTTAACAAAACTGTCAGAATTATCCGA
This sequence comes from Chrysanthemum seticuspe, assembly GCA_019973895.1. NCBI lineage: Eukaryota > Viridiplantae > Streptophyta > Magnoliopsida > Asterales > Asteraceae > Chrysanthemum > Chrysanthemum seticuspe. The sequence continues at coordinate 89,174,918 of BPTQ01000008.1, forward strand.
ACAGACAATGGTAATGAGTTTTTAACAAACAACTTAGTGAATTTTATGAAAGCATTGGAATCAGCCATCAAAGAAGCGTTCCACGAACTCCTCAACAGAACGGTGTAGTTGAAAGATGAAATCGAACTCTTGTGGAAGCCGCTAGAACAATGCTGATTTACTCAAAGGTTCCAATGTTTCTCTGGGCTGAAGCCATTGCCACTGCATGCTACACACAAAATCGTTCCCTGATTCACACTGTTCATGGAAAAACTCCATATGAACCGGTCCACAACTGAAAACCTAATCTCTCTTTCCTTCGTGTGTTTGGTGCACTGTGTTATCCAACTAATGAGGGTCAAGACTTAGGAAAACTGAGAGCTAAAGCAGAAATTGGAGTTTTTGTAGGGTATGCACCAAACAAAAAGGGATACAGAATCTACAACAAAAGAACCCAAAATATCATGGAAACAATTCACGTTACATTTGATGAGCTGACCGGTCAAATGGCTCCTGGACAATCCAGTTCAGGACCCGCACTTCAAAGCAGTCCCATTGGTTCATCCCTTGTACCTTATTCTTCTCCAGCAACTGCATATGTACCTCCATCTGAAGATGATTTAAAGAAATTGTTTGATCCTATGTTTGATGAACTTTATGAGCCAAGTACTAATGAGGTGTCGATTTCTACAACAGAGGCTGCTCATATTCCTGTGAATGAAGTCAATCCTTCAGTCTCAATATCATTAAGTCAAGAAGCACCTGCTGCTGATCCTTCAGTCTCATCAACAAATCATCATTCTTCAAATGTACATCATGGAACTGTTTCTGGCATCAATGATGAAGTTAATCCCTTTGCTACTCCTGAAGATGCTCCATTTGAAAACATATTTGCTCCTGAATCATCATCAGAACCATCTTCTTCAGGAGACATCGACTCTACTACCTCAGTCCCTCAACAACTGCCACATGAACACCTTAGAAAATGGACTCACGATCATCCATTAGACAACATCATTGGAAATCCCTCTCGTCCTGTATCAACAAGGAAACAACTTGCAACCGATGCCTTATGGTGCTTCTTCAACTCCGTACTCTCAAAGATCGAACCAAAGGATGTTAAAACTGCCATGAATGAAGACAGCTAGTTCAATGCTATGCAAGATGAAATTCATGAGTTTGATCGACTTGATGTATGGGAGTTAGTACCTGCTCCAGAGTGTGCTATGATTATTGCTCTAAAATGGATCTTCAAAGTGAAACTTGATGAGCATGGTGATGTGTTGAAGAACAAGGCTCGATTAGTTGCTAAAGGATACCGTCAAGAGGAGGGTATTGACTTTGAAGAATCTTTTGCTCCTGTTGCTCGAATCGAGGCAATCAGAATCTTTTTGGCTAATGCTGCTAGTAAGAACATGGTAGTCTATCAGATGGATGTTAAGACGGCATTTCTGAACGGAGATCTTAAAGAAGTCGTCTACGTCAGCCAACCGGAAGGATTTGTGAATCAAGAGCATCCTAATCACGTTTATCGTTTGAAGAAGGCTCTTTACGGTTTAAAGCAAGCTCCAAGGGCATAGTATGATACGCTATCAAAGTTCCTTCTATCTACCGGATTTAGCAAAGGAGCAGTTGATCGAACAGTGTTCACCAGGAAGTCAGGCAAATATTTAATTCATGTTCAAATTTATGTTGATGATATTATCTTTGCCTCGACTGACCCCAATGAGTGTGACCGTTTTTCAAATGAAATGAGTTCAAAATTTCAAATGTCAATGATGGGACAAATGTCATTTTTCTTGGGATTACAAATTTCACAAAGTCCCGGAGGCATTTTCATAAATCAATCTAAATATGCAAATGAGATCTTAAAGAAATTTGGATTTGATTCAAGTGACCCTGTTGACACTCCCATGATTGATCGAACCAAACTAGATGAGGACCACTCAGGGATCATGATTGACCAAACGAAATATCGTAGTATGATTGGATCCCTGATGTACCTCACTGCTAGTAGACCAGACATCTTGTTCGCTGTTTGCATGTGTGCTAGATACCAGGCTAAGCTTACTAAAAAGCACCTTGAAGCGGTTAAACGGGTCTTTCTGTATCTCCAAGGAACCATCAACATGGGAATTTGGTACCCGAAGGACACCGGTATGTCACTAACAGCCTATGCAGATGCTGATCATGCAGGATGTCAAGATGCTCGTCGAAGTACGTCTGGAGGTGCTCAGTTTTTGGGTGATAAGCTTGTGAGCTGGTCTTCAAAGAAGCAAATGAGTACTTCTATTTCCTCTACAGAGGCAGAATACATAGCCATGTCATCTTGTTGTGCTCAAATTCTTTGGATGAGATCTCAATTAACTGACTATGGCTTTGTATTTAACAAAATCCCTCTGTACTGTGATAATAAAAGTGCTATTGCTCTTTCATGCAATAACGTTCAACACTCAAGAGCTAAGCATATCGACATTCGACATTATTTCATCAGGGAACAAGTGGAAAAAGGTGTGGTGGAACTCTATTTTGTGAGGTCTGAATATCAGTTAGCAGACATCTTCACCAAAGCTCTTCCAAGAGAACGTTTTGAGTTCATACTTCCACGACTAGGCTTGAAAAGCCTTCAACCAGAAACACTCAAACGTCTTCAGGAGGAAGACGAGGAGTAAAGGTCTATGCTCATCTATCTCTTGTATATATCTATTCAAAAAAACAAAAATACAAAATTATAAAACCCTCAAAAATCAAATAGAAAAATATAAAACTTTCAAAAATCCATAAAAAAATCTGAAAAATTCGAAAAATCTTCAAAAAATATTGTCAATTTGTCATGTTTTTCTCGGTTCGATAATATCTACGGTCTTTGTGCTGTCATTCAAAGAATGACACGGGACTTTAGATGTTGCTCGAATTTTTATAAAAAAAAATTAATAAAAAAAATAAAAAATAATAAAAAATAAAAATCAAAAAATCAAAAAATATTTTTGGGAGAAAGAGAAACACATGGTTTAGTGTCATTTCAGGCAGTAACCCGCTTTTCAAAGAAAGAACAGAGCCATTCTTTATCATGTTTTCAAAATTCCGTGCTCTGATTCTATAAACATTTATCTGCTGAAAACTAATTGCTTTGAAAAATACCTCAGTCTCTATTTTTGATAATCATCTGGACTTATTTATCAACATATCAATCTCTCAATCAACAACCTATGTCATTGATTGAGGGGGAGAATGATTTCAATTAAATTAAAAAAGTTATTTGGTATTCAATTGTTTTCAAAAGATATACATGCATGTTTAATCAATGGAGTTTAAAGTCTCTAAATTCGATCCTTATCGGTTAAAACATTTTCATAATCTAGTCACAATTCTCCTTAAAAGCTTCCAAAATCAATTTAAATCTACAGAGATCACAAATCACAATGATTTGATAATTGTGATTGGGGGAGAATTTGTGATTTAAATTGGACTTAAACTGAGGATTCGGTAAATGGTTTTACAAGGATGTACAAGTTATCCTCCCCGCATGTGACAAACGATTTCAAATTTTCCATTCACATGTTGAGGGGGAGCATCTATCTTAAACCTATGATTTGAAACGTGATCATTTATCTCAATGTGCAGGTTCCCTCTAGTATGTGCAAAACTCCTTTCAAACCTTGAGGCACATATTGAGGGGGAGAAAAAGTATGAAAACCTCATCCTTCCCCAAAATACTTTATCTACTTGATTTGATCAGGGATGGGATGTTGATATCTTTCAGAAAATGGTAATCAAAGAAGTTAATTCTTCCTCTTGCCTCCGTGTGCAAAACGATTTCAAACATTTGATGCACATGTTGAGGGGGAGTTCTCGTTCTAAAAATATCAAAAACAATTCAGGTACAAAATGCTTTGATAATACATCTTAAGTATCTGGATTGATTTTCAAATGGTTTTCAATTGGTTCCAATGGCAGATGAACAATACCAAATAGACCGACCAACTTTACTTTATGTATGGTGATATACGGATGATAAGGTTAGGTATGTGTTCCCATGATCCACCAGAACCGGAGGGATCTACCCAAGGACATTCCACTAGTTAGTGTAGAAGTCCTTAGGTATGACGATAAAAGGAGAAAAATGAGATATGGGAAGAGTGCGGACTGAGAAAGAGCAAGTACTGGAATAAACCCAACAAGGTTCTTGCCATGAAGTCTTGGTAAGCACTGAAGGGGTTGAAGAATGAAAAAGAATTGAATGAGAAAAGGGTGAAAACAAATAGCCCTCCATATATTCAACCTTATGGCAGAAACCGGGTTCAATTCAGATACTACTGATGGTAACATCGGTATAGAAGACAAGACGTCATGGACCCAGTGACGCACTGCACTTCAACTTTCCAAACCACTCAAGTTCCTCTTAAAAGGACTTGTTTCATTCTCACGGGGAACCGACATTATCTATCGACTTTCTCTTAGAGATTGTTGATATTGAAGAAGGAGACCCTCTCCCTAGTCTCCGGCACAGGATCCAAATATGCACATATTGAGTCTAGAGCCACGAGATCATCCATAAATCTCATTAGGACACTTTCAATGAAGACTCTCTGTTTCACACAATGTGGAAAGAGAGATTATATCTTGAGTCCTACGCATTATCCTTGTGGTAGTGCCAGAACATCCGAGTGATATGCATACATATTCACAATGAAGATGGAAAGCCTTCTGGAGCCAACATCAAACAAGCTCCTGTAGGTGGCATGTGAGATCTATTCAATAGATCAACCATGTGACAACTGAACAGAAACAATGGAGCGATTCAATCTTTTGAATCAATCCTGGTTCAGGTTATGGATTGACGGATACCTTTGAAAAACCGGTCATTGTGCTTAAAACCTCTTTTCTTTAGCACATCGACGGTGTACGAATATTTCAAATCAAAAGGTGTTTATGATTGATAATTGATTTTCATTAAAACATTCGTTGTATTGCAAAAACAATTTCTATTGTGCGATACACGATTGTTTTTCAAATCTCTTTTCATCAATCAGTGAATTTCTATTCGCTGGTTCACTCACTCCGTGTTGTCTTCTTTGAGATGTTCCGGTTTGAGAACAGCTAGAGCAGCTGCGAAACCCTATCAAGGAAATTCTTCGGAATTATACCTGATCACAGGCAGTACTTGTACTGATCAACGGGGAACCGTGGGCCGTGTACCTCAATTCAACGAAAGTGATCAAAGACACTTTCGTGGGCTTTATTGCTAACTGTTGTATGCAGGTACACCCGACGTTTGCAGCTGATCAGAATGAAGCGGTCAATCCATAGCCGCATGCTCACACTACACATTCATCTCAAAAGAAATCATGATAAGTGCATCAATGACTCTGATATTTTCACTCCATACTTCTACTACGCTGCTGCCAATATCATGAATCAACAAAAGCTTCCACTACTCTGATGAGAAGATATCATGATCCAAAATGTGAGCATGTCGGTCCGAAAGTCACAACATCACATAATACCAACACCACAATGGATGTCTCAGAGATTTTTGTTAGCAGATGATCTCAAAAGCTGGCTCAAAATTATTATCACGTGGATCAGTAAAAGACCTCCACTTGGATTAACCAAACATGCAATGAGAAGAATCATTGTCTACGAGCTTCGGAGCAAAGTGCTACATCAAGAATGCAAGAACAATTGTTAATGTTATATCTGTTTGTATTCAATGTAATTCTAGTATATGTTTGAGGTGACCTCCCTTAGGGGGAGATTGTTAGGAATTAGAAATTCCAGGTATTAAAGAGTCGGTCACCTCAAGTATATGTAATCGTTAGAAAGCTCGTAGTCGTAGTTATTTAATGTTAAGTAGTATTTAGTTTCGTGGAGGACGGACGGGTCTTTACCCACTGTATGCCTGATCCACAGCCCGTTTTGTGGCGTTTTATTGTAAGACTATAAATACTCTCTACCTTCCAAGGTAAAGAGTTGGAGCTCATAATAATATCTTTCACTTTCTCTCACTAAGTTCCCTAAACCTCTAACTTTCTCTCTCTAAAACACTCTTGTACGCCTACTTGTATTAATGGTTTGATGTGTATGTGAAATCCAATATCCTACACAATGGGACGGCATCACCTTAGAGTTGTGACGTCGTCAGTCTTCATATGGGACGTCGTCATGTTTCTGGATGTGGGTCGTTTGAGATGAAAAGTCGAGTGACGCCCTTCTTCTTTAAAGCCTGACGCGATCAGGTGTTATGATCAAAAATTCCACTTAGCCATTTGGTGCATGTTTTTATCAAATCTGTATAGAGGGATGGCTTCACCCTTTGACTGGGATGCCGTCAGGTTCATTTTTAGCAGCTTGAGTGGCTTCAATCTTGACTTTGCCTCTTTCTTCATATTTTCACTCCTCTTTCTTCATGCTTCCAAGAGACCTAAAAAGTGAAAAGGAACAAAATTAAACAGTAACGGATATAAAAGTGGTCGATTAATGCCTTAAATGACCCCTTAAAAGTGTACGTTTTAAATCCTTATCACTTAAATCTTTTTCCAGTCATCCTAGCACTTTGCTCTTTTTTTTATCATAGACAAGAGATCTTGTAGGGCATATTCTATGTCATCTTTTGGAATGGCTGCTCTCTCTTCTTCTTGCATTTGAAGAGCTAGCAACTCATCAGATTCTTCTTGAGAGTTGAGACAACTCTGCAACTTTAGCCAATCTTTGTTCTTCAAGGAATCTTGCCACTTCTTCTTCATAAATTTTCTGAGCTAATTCCTTATCAAAGTTGACTTATGTAGAAACACCCTTCTTCATCTTCTTAGCTGGCGCCTCAACAACAATCATAATCCTTTTTTCCTTGTCTATTTTCTTTCTTCTAGTGTAGACAGTTATGGCAGTTGTAGCAGTACCTTATTCTGCTCCAGCAGTACTAACTGTTTTAGTTGTAAACCTAGCAGTACCTTCTCCAGTTTGAATTGCTTGTTCAATATGTCTCCTAACTTCAGCATAATCAATTGTTTCCCCCATCTTCCTAGCCACACTAGCAACATTCTCCACCATATTTTCAATATTAATTGGTTGATCTTTATCTTGATCAGTTTTCCTATCATCTCCCACATCTGTATCAAACCTCCCCTGAACTTCTTCTTGATCTTGAACCAGTGTTGTACGTGGATCAACATCAATATCAAGAATCTTCCTCCCATGTTTGGAGAATCTTCTGGATACATGTATGCATCTGAACTTTCTGAACTGGTTGATTCGACAAGGGTGGTTCTCCTTTGTGTTTTGAGTGACTTAACGTTGGTTTGCAGCCTCTTCACCTTGCCTGTGAGCTTAGTGTATGCACTTCTGTACAGAACCTTTATCTCCCTTAGCTCCTGCTTCAAGTTAGTTACCCTATTTGTCAAACTGGTACATGTAGTCATCAAATCATTAATTAGTTTCATATTGCCCTCACCACTTCCAGATGTGTGACATTCTAGGAGAGGTAGGTCACTGGGCATTTCCCCCATGTTTTCCATGTGGCTAGGGTGTCCATCACCTGTATCTGGTCCATGAGAACCAGACACATTAGATGTTGCCATAAGTTAGGTATTATTGATGTTACCCATATCTTGACCAACTTCTAAGCCTGAATTAGTAGGGGCAACCTTTCCTATTCTACCAAAGGCAGCCTCATCTGTTACAGATGAATTAGTAGGAAATTTTTGTTGAGGAACACTAGATCCCTCTCTGGATTGACTTTTATAGGGTGATGAAGTTGGTTGTGAGGATGATGGAGTTCCAGATTGATCAGTGGGTGTGTGTTGGGACTCAACTAGGGTTGTTGATCCTTCACCCTTAAGTTGTAACATATTTTCAAACAAAGGAACTACATATCCATTGAACCCCTTAGATTCCATCCTCATATTGCTAAAACATTTTTGTGTGAGGTAAGGAGTTGGATAAATAGTTTTGAAGTTGAACTTGTCTTGCTTTCAAAACAATTTGGATTAATCGTGGATACATTTAAATTTTGAATTTGCTATCAACATTTTTCACCATACTATCAAAAATTAATCTTGAAAAGTTATAAGTCATGTTTGTTGATAAGCATATGAGAGCAGTTGCAATATTGCTACTTAATTGGTCCCATGAGGTTTTCTTTGGACTCAAACAATGAAGGATAATATGGGATAAAGAATCTCCATTGTGGGGTAAAACAACCTTTTTGAAAACCTTAATTTTGACCAGTTGTGTCATACCCCATTCTAGACATGTTTTGAAAAGTTTTAGTATCTGGCAAATCACTAATACAATCCTCATCTTCTAGGTACAGATGCCTCCTAAGAGATGATTCAGTAAGAGTGATAGGTTTTCCATCTATAGTTGCTTGTGACTGTTTATCTCCATCATCAAGAGTATTGACAGTAGCAGTCTACCAAAAATGTGTGATGTAAGAGACATAGATAGTAGGGTTAACTGTTAGAGCATACCTGATGTGGGTATGATTCAGAAAGTCTACTATCTCATGGAAGTCACTTACTTCCTCTGTTTTCTCCAAGAATGCAACCTGATTATGTTTCGCAGCAAATTCCAAAGTCGCCATTAAAGAGAACTGATTTTTTAGGGTTAAAAGAATGCTTAGACTGCTTGGATTTTATCGTTAATATGTGAATGGAACTTATTTGGAAGCCAATTGAGTTTTTATAGAAAAGACTTAGGGTTTTGAGAATAACCGACTTGGATAATTGTTATCTTAAAAGAAAGGTAATCTTTAAGAATATGGAAAGAAAGTAAAATTTTCCAAGTTATAAACCCTGTAAGTATGATAAGTAACAAAAATTCTCAACGGCTATATTCAAAAAGCAGTTATTCCCAAACAGTACAAATGGATATCCAGCAGTACTAATATTACGCTAAAAGTACAAACTTTTGCCTAGCATTACAAAATTTTTCAAAATGATTTTGTTAGCAGTATTAACCCAATTTTCTTTCAAAACAATACTTCACTGAGATTTTTAGAAAGGATTAAGTGTAAAGAAAGACACTTAATCAAGATTTGGTCTCATATGACCTCTGGTTGTGTAAGAACCAACGATTTCAGTACTAAGTACTACGTGTGACAAATAGACTCATTCTAAGAGCCTTCTTGACAGTGTTTCCATCTCGTGGTAGTTGTTGACACTAACACAGAAGTGTTAGATTCATGTTTTCTCATTGTTCACAATACCAGAGCTCCTTAGGGTAACACATTATCATGTAACATGATAGAATGGTAAAGAGTGAGTTAGATCATATTAAATCTGACTAACTAAGACCATCAATTCAGTTTCAATTAAGATCAATTTGCCTCATAATGCTTTGGCATCTATACAAACATCAGCATAGCAAATCTCCATCATGTGTTTGTGAATAGTCATCAAGGGGAGTCAACCACACTATTTTCTTGATTTGCAAAGGTCTCACACATCCAAATCCATTCATACTACTTTGCCTTGCCTGCAAATGTTAGTCTAAAACCAAGAAAACACAAACCAAACCATTTTCTTGATAACAGTATTAATTTTAGACTAGCAGTATTAACGGTAGCAACCGGTAATTTTCCAAACCTATTGTTGATAGTAAAATTTTATTTATTATTAATTGTTTTTCATTTCGAACATTCCTGAGCCAATTTGAACTCGAAAACGAGACGTTATCTCGTAAAACATGAAGAACCACCCACGACGCATTCTGATAACCGTAACTCAATAAGCATTTTAATGTGATTTTTAATTTAATTATGTGGTATTAGTCGTGTAAACACTTGTTTTTATTGGAAAAATTATTCCGAATGCATTGGTGTAAGTTCCGTAAATTTTATCGCGCGTTTGCTAGTTCAAATGAGCCCCGAAACTCTATTTTATAAAAGTTTACTGAAATTTCAGCTTTGGTCACTGTGGTTGTGTTTTCACCCGTGCCCCTATACAACTATAATGTTATTACTTGGTTTTGATATTTTTGTGTATATAAAAGATACATCTAGAGTTTCTCTCATAATCCTAACCCTAGCTACTCTCTCTTTCTACCCACCACTTTCCCTCACTAAACTGCAATCGCCACCTTGCCGGCCACTCCTCCGGTCACGTCGCCCCTCCATCACCATCGCTGGCTACTGCTACTCCATCAGCCACCAGATGTCGCCACCTCCACTACTAATTTGATGATTTGATTCAAGAATATGAAGATGGGTCGTGTTAGATTGGGGTTTATGTTTGTGATGGATTCGAGTCACCACGACCGTGTCTTCGTCCCCTTTCTTCTCTTTCGTCACCTGTGGGTAATCTCAACATAAAACTAATTCATCTTTTTTTGTTAAAAACTGATTATTGTTATAATATTTTCGTGGAATAAAAATATCGAATTAAAAATGTTTTGATTAAGGACAATATTGAATTTGTGTGGTGAAAACTTGGATTAAGTGGTGTTTTGATTTTTCTAGTTAAAAACCGATCGATCTGTACCCGATTGGATAAACGGGTCAATTTAGATTTGAGTACTAATGTGGTCTGTTGTTGCTTTCTGTCGTGAAGGCCCTATATTGGGTCACTGTTCATATGTGTTCATCTGTTTTGAGCTCGAATATGCTAAATCCCATGTGAAGTCATTTTAGTAAATAGATTCAGTGGTGTGTTTAGATGTGTTTGTATCAGTGGTGTGTTTAGATGTGTTTGTATCAGTGTTGTGTTTGAATGTGGTATTTGTATATGTGTGGTATGTTTAATGTGTATTTGTGTACTAAAATCTATGGTTTGCATTTCTGTTGGCTCGGTTAACAGCAGTAACACCCGGTGTTGTTAATTTTTGTGATAAGGTTGTGCCATAAACCTGTATTTAGGTTCGGGGGTATGCTTAGTGTGCCAACCCATGCCAATAGGGTGCGTTGCATTACTTCTATTCAATAGGGTGGGTTTGTGTATGTTATTCGTGGGTCTCAATACCCAGGCAGATTTGTGGTTGGTTTGTTGGATCCATGGGCCTCAAGCCCATGGTGTCATCCAAGGGTGTGTTGGGATTAACCATTAGGCCGAGCCCAATGGGGTGAGCTTGGCTGTTCTAAGGCCTTGAGCCAAGGTAAAATAAAAGGGTGTGTTAAATTTGTGAAAGGTATATATGAAGTGTTAAATATTGGTAAGTTTCGGTTATATGGGACTTGCTACTCTGGATAATAGACATTGTGAATACTTAACGGATTTGATAATTGGGACTTTGCCATGGATTATTACTTGGGATTGTGAGTTGAAAATGGGATAAAACGGATACTTAATGGACTTTATTCTACAGATTATACACACTGGACATAGGAGAATTCGAACTTACTAGACTCAAAACGAGTGCAATATATTAGACTTATCATGAACTTAATATATTTGGTTCGAATCGAAAATAAAATAAAGAAATATTGTCTAATAACCAATGAATACCTTTATTAATTTTATTTAAATGGACTTGGGTAATTGAAATTGGGGAAATGTAATATATAAACTTTTCTAATTACTTAATTATTAACATCATAAACCTTTTAACAAACGTACATTTCTTTTCTAAACGATAACGTTTTATTAGCTATCTGGGATTACCGGGTAAATGCCTAAAACTCTACCTATTACTTACTTATTACCTATTTGCTAAGTGATCCTTACTTGTTTAATTTCCTTTATATGTTTTAGTGCTTTGGCATGTGTTATTAAGTCTTGGCCAACATTTCTTGACTAGTCCGTATAATGAATTGGGATATATTATATCCTGGTGTGAGTTACGTCTGGCGTGAGAGTAGGTCGAGTCCATGTATTCTTACGACCACACGAAACGTTAAAACTAATTTTTTGATATATTGAAAATGGACTTTTGAAACTAACGATACGAATATTCCATGAAAACTAAGACACATTGTCTTTCGGAAATTCATTTGCTTCGCTAGATTTATTCTGAGTTAACTATATTCATATTAGGTTGTGTCGAAACCCTACAACTGTACCTGTACTTTCGATACTGTTGTGTTATAATTCTTGATGCCAGTTGTGTCAGTTGTGATTCTTGCGTTACTTCATATCGAGGTGAGTTCATGGCCCCTACTTTACTTGTTTTGAATACATGCTTGTTTTACTAAATTTCAGTATTTGCAAATGACTTGATTCTTGGAAACTTTATGTACTTCGTTAAATAGCTTTTTCGGTTATTCAAATATCATTACGATAACATTATTTCTTCGATGTGCTAATTTCATATTATATTATCTTGGACAAGCTTGTGTGCGGATATATTTGCGTTAGGTGCACTAGTTGTTTGTTGTGTGGAACATTTTTGAGGAACATTTTGTGTGGTACAAGCTTTGCGTAGTACTTACTTAGTGGTTCTTACGGCGTGGTAGAAACCCACATGGCCGTGAAAGTACGCATGCTTTATCTTGGTACATCATTTTGTGGTAGAATCCCACATTGTATGGTACTTACTTCATCGTTCTTATGGCCTAGTAGAATCCCACATAGCCGTGAAAGTACGCACGCTTTAGCTCCAACTAGTTGGATACATGTTGATTACATTTTGTGTTGGGATATGAAAGTGCTGAAGAATGACAAAGTACTGGAAGAAGTCAAAGTACTGCTAAAGAAAAATGTGGAAAACTAGAAGGGGGGGTTGAATAGTTTTGCCGATTTTAAGTTGATTTCAAAAACTTTAGATTCGATATTATGTGAAATCATATGGATGTTGAGAACGTATAGATCTAATGATAATGCAAGCAAATAAATAAAGATAAGGGATAGAAATGACTCAACCGATTTATAGTGGTTCGGCTACAAGGACACCTTCCTTGCCCTAATCCACGCCCGGAGTCACCTACTCGAGAGTTCAAGCACTATGTCAACAAACTCCTTCACTTGGCGGAGAAGCTTTCACAACGTTGCTTACACTTTTTCCGGTACAAAGCTAAATACCGAGTCCGTAGCACGGTGGACCAAACCAACACAACTATTACACAACAAATATGTGAAATATCAAATACAAGATCTTCGCTACAGAAATCTTGCGGAGTGACAAATCAATCAAGGACCCCTTGCTTGGATGACTTGTAGAATGCTCGTGATCTCGCCTTAGAGAAGGACCTATATGAGAATCACAAATAGAAAGAAAGAAGAACAACTCTCTAGATCTAGTGATCTATATGTTAGAAGAGAATGAGAGTGTATGAGAGATTTAGTAAGAAGAGGGGTGAGTTAGAATGAAGAAATGGCTCTCTATTTATAGGTAAATTTCCTCACTGTTCTCACGGATCCCACGGATCCCTTCCACTTGGGATCCGGCTAGCACAAAGCTAGGAATCCGTGGAACGCTCCTCTTTGCCCATGGGTTTTTTGGTTATGGGTCATGGGTTGGTCCATGGGTTATATCTAGATTCAATGTATCTAAGTATACATTGTATCAAGTCTCTTTGGGTATGGGTTAAGATCCATGGGTTATGATTTTTACCCATCCTAATTGACTATTACAACAAATGCTTTAGTTACTACATTTTTGTATTTAAAAGATTATATGTAAATGCTTTACAAAAATAACATGTATCCTTATAATTATACTTAAGACAACATTATATATGTTATCAACAAAACACAAAGAGATCGCAAAATATTAATAAACGTTTTTACGGTTTATTTGTATTAACAATCTCCCCCTTTTTGTTGATGACAAAATATAATGTTATGATGAGTAAAACTTAAGAATAGATGTATGTTTTGAAAGCTCCTAAGTTTTACTTCTTCTCCCCCTTTTTTTCGAAACAAAAAGTTAACCCTTGGAGGAAAAAGTAGTCTACGTATTTCTTACTCCCCCTTGACGGTAGCTCCCCTAGTTTGGGCCGTCAAAAGAAGAAAAAAAATCTACAAAAGAAAGTTAGTAACATGCTTAATGATCTTATGGTTGTCGAGAAACAAGATAGGGAGCCAAGGTATGTAAACAAGGCCTTGTAATAAAACGACGAATTGTAGTGGTAGTTAAGCCACTTACAAGCATGTAAAAATAAGAACAAGACTTGTTCTTGAAAATGACAAAAAAAAAATTTAATACTAAAAGTGAAAAATAGTAGTAGAGAATCATTCCATGCTTGCATAAGGTTATGGATGGAGGTTTTGATGAGTAATGGTATTGATGCGATCAAGGATAAGGTTGAGTATGAAAAGCATTTCTTCCCTAACTTCTATTGCAATTTCCCTAGTGGATTGGCAATGTTCACAATGTAAATGATGTGGGTAATGAGTGCGGAAGTTTTCCGGGTTGTTTTGATTTGAGTTATGCGGAAGTTGTGGTGGAAAAATAGGAAAATATGGATCAAAATCCGGAATGTTTGTATGTGGTGGTGGAAAAGAACCTAGATGTTCTTGTAATGTGATGGGAGCTAGAGGTGGTGATGTTTCAAGATCTTGAAAAATAGTATTTGGTGATGTGGGGGGTGTGGAAAACACTATTTCTTTTTCTTTAGGTTGGGTAGATCTTGTTGGAGTCCTAAGGAGTTCCAAAAGAGTTATTTTAGGTGGTGATGAAGTTGGTGTACTTGTTGGTGATGAGGGTGGTGCTATAATGGAAGCATCTTGTGGTGAGTTATTTGAGGATGAATCATTTGTGGTTGGTTTTGCTAAACAACAAGATCGGATACTAATCCGTGCGGATATCCTAGCATTTGATTGTGGTATTTTGGATGATGGAAGTACAAAGGTTTGGATATCATGATTGTTTGTACTAGATGTTTCTCCTAAAGGGTTTTTGGATGACATGATGAAGTGTGTTTGTGAGAAGGAGATGGAGTATGCAAGCATTTTGGGAGTTATATATAAAGAAAAACAACACATTGTAATGAATGCTTGACCCAAAATGTGGATTAAAATCTAATGATTAGATATGAATTCAAGGCATGTGATCATGAGAACACAAGCATTAAATAGCATACTCCCAAAAATGAAGCAAATGTGGATTTTACATCCAAAGTGAAAAAAATAGAAGTTGAAAACAGCTTCTGTATACACGGATCCCACGGATCCTTCCCTTGAGGGATCCGTCCAGCATGAAGGCTGGGATCCATGGGTCTGGTGTTTCAGGCAGTACAAAATTCTCCTTTTGGAAATATTTTTGCCTATTGTGTGCCTATATGCAAACTATTTGGAGTTGCGGTTATCTCGACCCCTAAAAAGAAATAAAAACTAAACTAGAAGTATAAAAAGTATCCTATTGAGATAACCCGAAAACACATATTTAGTACATAAGTACGTAATCTTGTGTTGCCAATGCTCCTAATTCATTGTAGCTTAAATGAATGTACCCGAAAACACATATTAGTTATGTGTCCCCTTTAGCATTCAAAAGACATGAGATGCAATGAAAACGGGTTTTTACTTTGTATTAATAATGAAAAAGCGATTTGTCCTAGACGTGAGAAATTGCTTTTGTGAAATTGATATGGGAAGGTATCATCCTTTTAGAAAACATTGCTAAAGTAGGTTTTCTTTGAAAATGTGTATATAAAAAGTAGGAAAGCTATAAGTGAAAAAACTTATCTTTGGGTCTTGAAAATTCCCGTATTGTTTGTGAGTTGTGCGTGAAATAGAGATCCTAGACTCAGAAGGAAGAAGGCTAGTGTTTACATACCTTGTAGAGTCAAAATAAATTATGACGTGTGTTCCATTAAACCAAGACCAAGACGAAGTAGGTTGAATTGTTCCCGCTTCAACGGTTTGGTGAGGACGTCGGCTATGTTATCTTCGGATGCTACCTTCTCAATAGAAATGTTCCCCTTTTGAACATTGTCTCTTAAGAAGTGATGACGAATCTCTATATGCTTGGTGCGAGAATGCAATACCGGATTCTTGCTTAAGTCGATGGCACCTTTGTTGTCACATAGTATGGCTATGTCGCTTAGATGAATGTCGTAGTCTACTAACGCTTGTTTCATCCATAGTGCTTGTTGGCATGCTTTGCCGGCGGAGACGTACTCGGCTTCGGTTGTTGATATTGCTAGAGCCGTTTGTTTCTTAGAAAACCATGATGTTAAACAACATCCCATGAAAGTACACACCCCACTTGTACTTTTTCTATCAACGTAATCCCCTGCATGGTCAGAATCTGCATATACAATTGTTTCTACACCCGTGCCCTTAGGATACCATAATCCTAATTGTGTTGTACCCTTAATGTATCTAAAAATTCTTTTTACGGCTTCTAGGTGTGAAGTTTTAGGGTTTTCTTGAAACCTAGCACATAAGCAGACACTAAACATGATATCCGGCCTACTTGCCGTGAGGTAGAGAAGACTACCTATCATGCCACGATATTTAGTATTATCTACGGATTCGCCGTCTTCATCTTTTGTGAGTTTGGTGTCGGATGACATGGGTGTCCTAATTGGTTTCGACTCTTCTAGACCAAATTTATTTAACATCTCCTTGATGTATTTAGATTGATTGAAGAAGATACCATCTTCTACTTGTTTAATTTGTAGCCCAAGAAAGAAACTAAGTTCTCCCATCATACTCATCTCGAACTCGTCATGCATGATTTTAGAGAAATCATCACACATGTCTTGACAAGTGGATCCGAATATAATATCATCTACGTATATTTGTACTATGATTATGTGTGACTCCTTTTTCTTAGTAAAAAGTGTGTTGTCAACTAACCCCATGGTATAGTTATGTTTAATTAAAAAGGACTTGAGTCTATCATACCAAGCTTTTGGAGCTTGTTTAAGACCATAAAGGGCTTTCTTTAATTTATAAACGTGTTTGGGTTTTTCAAAATCGATGAAGCCTGGAGGTTGAGCTACATATACTTCTTCATTAATAAGACCATTTAGAAAAGCGCGTTTGACATCCATTTGATAAAGCTTTAGATCATTAGCACAAGCATACGCAAGAAGTATTCTTATAGACTCTAATCTAGCCACGGGGGCATAGGTCTCATCAAAGTCTATTCCTTCTTGTTGGTTATACCCTTGGGCAACGAGTCTAGCCTTGTTCCTAGATACTACTCCGTTTGCATCTAATTTGTTTTTATACAGCCATTTTGTTCCTATTATGGTTTGATTACTAGGTGGAGGGACAAGTGTCCAAACATCATTAGAAACAAATTGATTTAATTCTTCTTGCATAGCCATTACCCAACTTTCATCTTTTATGGCTTCTTGTGTGTTCTTAGGTTCTATAGTTGAAACAAAACAAAATAAGCTACTTAGGTTTTGAACTTGAGACCTTAATGTTCGTTCGTTTAGCTTTCCTATGACCTTATCTACGGGGTGATCTTTGGACTCTTTAATGTTTGTGATTTCACTAATTGAAGGTTCTTCTTCTTCATTTATATTTTTCTTAATTACAATAGCTTCACTTTCTATGATCACGTCATCGACAAGAGGTGGAGAGGGTTTGGGTGGACTTTCATCAAATTTTATGTTTAATGACTCTTCTACCTTCGTTTTTTCTTTGTTTAATATGACGTAAGCTTTGCTATTAGGCGAGTAACCTAGAAAGATACCTTCGGTTGATTTAGGATCAAATTTTGTAAGGTAATCTTTAGTGTTAAGAATGAAGCATTTGCTTCCAAAGACTCTAAAATGATTTAAAGTAGGCTTTTTGCCTTGGAGTAACTCATATGGAGTTTTACCTAAGATTGGTCTAATTAAGACTCGATTGAGTATGTACGTTGAAGTATCAACAGCATTACACCAAAAATTTTGAGGTATGGATTGTTCGTTAAGCATGGTTCTACTCATTTCTTGAAGGGTTCTATTCTTTCTTTCTACTACCCCATTCGATTGTGGAGTGCGTGGAGCCGAGAAGTTGTGAGTAATACCATTAGCGTCACAAAAAGCTCCAAATTGCACTTCATTATCGAATTCCCTACCATGATCCGTCCTAATAGACACTATGGGTTTTCCTAGTTGTCTTTGGATCTTTTTGCTTAATATTTCAAAATACTTAAAGGTTTCCGTTTTGTTCTTTAAAAATTTTGTCCAAGTATACCTAGAGTAGTCATCCACTATTACCAAAGTATAGTAGTTGCCTCCATAACTTTGGATAGCGGATGGACCAAATAAATCCATATGTAGTAATTCTAGACACTTAGTTGTGGACACCATGTTTTTAGCTTTATGACTCGAATGAACTTGTTTTCCTATATTACAAGCATCACAAAAATGATGTTCATATTTTAACTTAGGATGATAGCGATTGAAGAAGTCGCATGTTGGCGTGACCCAATCCTCGATGCCATAAGGTCGAAGTATCATCCATAGAGGTAAGACATAGTTTGTCTTTAGGTTCATTACCGATTTTAATGACATAGACTCCATGTTTCCTAATTCCTCTTCCTATGGTTAAGCCATTTTTAAGTATCTTACTACCGGTTTCGGTAAAAAGTACATTGCACTTTTTATCACATATTTTTCCTATACTTAAGAGATTAAAGTTTAGGTTTTCTACCTGACACACATCGTTAATGGTTAGAGATTTGTTAGAAACCGTACCTTTACCGATGATTCTACTTTTGCTATTTCCAAACACCACATTACCTCCATTTACGGATTCATATGTGGAGAATAGATCCCTATTGCCGGTCATGTGCCTCGTGCACCCGCTATCCTTGACCCATTCATCGGGGTCTAGGTCGACCTTTAAGCACACCTAAAACAATAATAAACTCAAAAGTTTGGTCCCCATTTATTCATGGGTCCATTAGTGTTAAACATTCCATTCATGTTAGACATGTATGGATAAGATGAGTATGCATTCCATGGAGCAAAGTTTTGAAAAGAGAAACCGTTTTGCATATTAGAGTTCCATCCCATTTGATGGTTACTTCTTGGATAAACGTTATTAGGTCTCCTAGATGCATTATGTTTTTGAAAAGATGGTGCTTTGTTTCTTGCAAAAGTAGGATTAATTTTTGGAGGTGGATGTCTAGTGGTGACATGAGTTAGTTTCTTCCTATTTACGATAACGAACTCGGTTCTAGATAATGAGGCTATGTTAATACCACTAGTTGTCACAGCAGATCCACGGATCCCAGTTTGTACACTAGCCGGTTCCCTTTATAGGGGATCCGTGGGATCCGCCACAACAGTGGCTGGTTTTTCTAATTCTTTAACAAATTTTGTTTCTTTACTTTCACTAGTTGATGGATCAAGTCGTTGTATACCTAGACCCTTTTGGTTGTTGCCGGTTTTAACACCATCGAGTATTGTATCTAAGGTGTTTGTACTTATTCTAGCAATTTTAGAATCTAAATGATCAACTAGTGTTTGAAGTTGAACACAAAGTTCACATTCACCACTTGCTATTTTACCCTTTTCCAAACGTTTTAGTTTTGCTTTTAATTCTATGACTTCTTTATCTAAACATTGGTTTTGACTCTTTAAAAGCTTGTTTTTGTTAATTAGTTTTAAGCTAATATTGCATAGTTTATCATATTCATTATGCAATGAGTCGTCATCAAGTGATGAACTACTATAGTATTCGTGACATACCTCGTCATTTGCCATGAGACAAATTTCTTCGTCCTCCTCGTCGCTCATTCCCCACGTGCCGCTCACGAATGCCTTTTGATCATCCCGTTTGGGACACTTACTAATAAAGTGGTTTGGATCCCCACATTTAAAGCAAGTACGATCATCCTTTGGCTTCTCGTCCTCTTTGCTTTTCCGAAAGCCTTTCTTATCGTCATACGGTTGTTTGACGTATCTACCCTTTCTTCTAAAGAACTTTTTAAAGTCCCTTACCGCCATAGCGTACTCTTCGTCGTCACTACTCGAAGATGAGTTCTCCTCATCGCTCGAAGCCTTTTTGGCTTTAAGGGCAAGAGATTTGTGTTTCTCTTTCACCTTTGAGGCTTCGAAATCTTTAGCAAGGACAAGCTCGTAGACTTTTAGGTTGCCTATGAGTTCATCGAGAGTGAGGATTGTCAAATATTTTGACTCTTCGATTGCCATCACCTTGGATCTCCACTTCGATGGAAGTGCCCTTAGATATCTCCTAACATGGTTACGGCTAGAAAAAGATTCATCAAGTGCTTGTAAAGATGTAATAATAGTATTAAAGTTAGCAAATGAATGATCTATAGTTTCCTCATCCGATATTGAAAATTGTTCATATTGTTGAACAAATAAATCAATTTTATTATTTTTAACTTGTTGGTTACCTTGATGAGTTACAACTAAAGAATTCCAAATTTCTTTAGAGGTTTTAAGCATAGAAATTCTTTCGAATTCCTTTTTCGGTAAAGCATTATATAAAACCATTTTTGCTTCACTATTTTTAGAAAGCTTTTTCTTCATTTCATCATTTAGTTTATCAAGAGGTATGTGAACTAAATTTCATTTATCATCATTTGAGGTAGCCTCAAAATCACCTTCAACAATAATGTTCCAAAGATCAATATCTTTAGACTTCACATATGTTTCGAATCTATTTTTCCAATATATAAAACCATTAGTTTCAAGTAGTGGTGGTCGTTGCATAGATTGCCCTTCCTTATAATTTTCAGAACCCATAGTGATCGAAAAGTTTTTAAAATACAATTTTATTTTAAAACTTTTATAAACTTAGCTCTTGATGCCAATTGTGGAAAACTAGAAGGGGGGGTTGAATAGTTTTGCCGATTTTAAGTTGATTTCAAAAACTTTAGATTCGATATTATGTGAAATCGTATGGATGTTGAGAACGTATAGATCTAATGATAATGCAAACAAATAAATAAAGATAAGGGATAGAAATGACACAACCGATTTATAGTGGTTCGGCTACAAGGACACCTTCCTTGCCCTACTCCACTCCCGGAGTCACCTACTCGAGAGTTCAAGCACTATGTCAACAAACTCCTTCACTTGGCGGAGAAACCTTCACAACGTTGCTTACACTTTTTCCGGTACAAAGCTAAATACCGAGTCCGTAGCACGGTGGACCAAACCAACACAACTATTACACAACAAATATGTGAAATATCAAATACAAGATCTTCGCTAGAGAAATCTTGAGGAGTGACAAATCAATCAAGGACCCCTTGCTTGGATGACTTGTAGAATGCTCGTGATCTCGCCTTAGAGAAAGACCTATATGAGAATCACAAATAGAAAGAAAGAAGAACAACTCTCTAGATCTAGTGATCTATATGTTAGAAGAGAATGAGAGTGTATGAGAGATTTAGTAAGAAGAGGGGTGAGTTAGAATGAAGAAATGGCTCTCTATTTATAGGCAAATTTCCTCACTGTTCTCACGGATCCCTTCCACTTGGGATCCGGCTAGCACAAAGCCAGGGATCCGTGGAACGCTCCTCTTTGCCCATGGGTTTTTTGGTTATGGGTCATGGGTTGGTCCATGGGTTATATCTAGATTCAATGTATCTAAGTATACATTGTATCAAGTCTCTTTGGGTATGGGTTAAGATCCATGGGTTATGATTTTTACCCATCCTAATTGACTATTACAACAAATGCTTTAGTTACTACATTTTTGTATTTAAAAGATTATATGTAAATGCTTTACAAAAATAACATGTATCCTTATAATTATACTTAAGAAAACATTATATATGTTATCAACAAAACACAAAGAGATCGCAAAATATTAATAAACTTTTTTACGGTTTATTTGTATTAACAAAAAAGTCAAAGTACTGCTGTCAAAGTCAAAGTACTGCAAAGCTAAAGAACTGCTATATTCGTTTATGGAAAGCTTTGTTATTCTAGAATATTCTTTGTTTAGATTACTTGTCGTACAAGGTTTGTAATTGTAAATCGACTAGGGTTATCCTTAAGCCTATAAAAGGACCCCTAGATTGGCATTAGATGTACGTGCATTATTAGACTGTTAGAGAGTTCGATATTAGTGTTTTTAGAGTTGTTTAAGAATCTGTATAACAAGCAGATTCAAAGTTATTAATAAAATCGTTGAAAGTTAAAGTTATATTCTTCTTAGCTTTGTTAAGTAAATTCCGCATACTTAATAGAGTTTGCTCAGTGTTTTCATTGTTAATAACTTAGGATTTATCCGAGGTTATTAAACCCTTAACAAGCTATATAAGTTAGTTTGGTTAGAGTACATCGATCCAACAAGTGGTATCAGAGCTTGTGTGGAAACTCTGACTAAGAAGAAACCCTCAAAACCTACTTAACAAAACCCTAAAGATGTCGACTGAAGCTGCACCACCACCATCCATCACCTCACTAAGAATACCAATCATCAAGAAGGGAGAATACGATCTATGGAGCATGAAGATGAGGCAGTATATTGCAATTACAGACCAAGCACTGTGGAATGTGATTGTTAATGGCAATGAAGTTGTGGACGAACCTGTAGACATACCTGGACAACCTAAAGCACCTAAGGCTGTCTTACCAGCAGTAACCATAAGAAATCAAGAGAAGTGTTGGAATCAATCCTAAACCTAAATCAAGTGTTAGTGATTCATATGTAATAGTTAGCTTAATTATGGCCTTTATGTTTGTTATTAGCTTAAGCTTGTGTAGAAGGCCCATGAGCTTAGGCCCATGTCCATTAAGGAAAGGAAGGGAGTAGGAGTGTTGCCCTAGCTCCCCTTCCTATAAATACTCTTGTATAACCCTCACTTGAGTGTTGGTTGTTCAATTTATTCTCTCTTTCACTACTCACGCATAACCGTCCTTATTAGTCTTACGCGTAGTGTTTGTTTGAGTGATTTGTTCATCCGATCTTCTCTCTATCTCTTTCTATTGTGCTTGTGTTGTAAAACTAGTGACCTAACATTGGTATCAATCGCCTACTAGTTGGGTGAATCGTATTGCTTTTGAAGTGGGTTTTGGTCCTACGCGTAAAGAATACGAGATACTTTGGTTCGCTTAAAAACACATTTTTTACACTTTTTAATCCAAGATTCTTGTCCTTTCAACGTTTTAAGGTGTTAAAATAACTGTTTTTGGCAAAAAGTTTCAAGCTTTACGCGTGGATACACGTTTTTTAGCTTGGTTTTTAACGAGGTAACTGCTCTACGCATAACTGTTTTAGACACTTTGGATCATCAAGTTTCACACATTTGTGTTATCTTGGTGATATTGAAGCTATTTCATCACAAAATTCTGGTTTAGAAACGTCTTTGGGCAAAAGTCATTTTTACGAGTAGTTCTACGCATAACGAAACCCTAATCTTATGCATAAGAATTCCATGGTTTGATCTTCAGTTTTCGTGGTTTACTCCGTGTCTTCTTGCTTGGATAAGCCTGAAAATACGTCGACTTGGGATATCTTTTGCACTGTGATAGTGTAAAAGATCACTTGGGCTAAAAACCCTAAACTTACGCATAAGCATAAGCTTACGCGTAGAACATCCTACGCATAAGATTCATCTTACGCCTAAGCCTAGTCTTACGCATAAGGTAATCCTACGCCTAAGTTTTCTACACCTAACTTACTGTTTACGCATAACTTTAGTGCTTTTTCCCTGCTTACGCGTAAGCTAAACCTACGCGTAACTCTTGCTGTTACGCGTAACTTTGGTGTTTTTACGCATAAGTGCTACTTGATTTATTGTGCTTTCTACGCCTAAGGATACTTCATCAACAAAGGTTCATTTGACTACAAAGATCCATTTTATAACACAAGTTTTTCAACATGTCACAACCACCATACTCTAACTATTTCCCTTACACTTATACTCAACGACAACAACAACTAAGTCCACAACATCAACAATGGAATCAACAACAAGCAATTTATCAACAACAATTTAATCAACAACATACTCCACAACTGGGAGCAATTCCACCACCACAAATGGTTCAACCACCACCAAGTCTTCAAGTTCAACCTTACACAAACGATTTCAATCAACATCCATCAAGGAACACTATGAAGGAACCCACTTGGTTTGCAAAGATGTGTGAAGCTTTAAGCAGCCAACAATCAATTCATGAGGCTGGATCACTTGATAGACCTCCAATGCTCACTCCAGGAAACTACAATCAATGGGTAATTAGGTTCTTTAGGTTTTGTGATCTGAAGAAGCCACATGGAAAGTTCTTAAAGAAGGTTATCTTGGAAGGTCCATTTTAGATGCCTACTGTCATTGTACCCGGAGATCCAAATGCTAATCCACCAAGGGATGAACAATCAAACATTGCTACTGTTGCAGACCTGAATCCAGAAGAACTTCTACACTATGAAGCTGATGATCTTGCAATGCAATATATCCTTTTAGGATTACCAAACCCAATTCTTCGAAGTGTTGATGCTCAAAAGACGGCAAAGGCAATATGGGAACACATTCATCTACTTATAGAAGGATCTACACTCAATCAGGATGATATGGAATCCAAAATTTACTTGGCTTATGAACACTTCATGGTTGAACCTGGAGAGACACTAGAGTCTTATCATCATCGTTTCTCAGACATCATAAATGATTTGGATAAACACACCATCATCATTCCAAGAATTGCAGTTAATACTAAGTTCCTAAGTAGTCTTGGTCCTGAATGGGAGAAGTATGTCATTTTTCTCCGTCAAGCGAAGAACATGCATCATTCTACATATGGATTGTTGTACGATTACTTGAAGCCTCATCAAAATGAAGTTGATAAGGAAAGGATTCTCCGTGCTCAAATTGCTTCAGTTTCACATCCGGAAAATCAACAACTTGCCTTGTATGCTCAAAACAGTTATCCTCCTCAACCAGCAACTCAACCAACTGCCACTATCACACCAAATGATCAATCACAACAATCTCAACATAATCAATTAGTTCCTTACAACAACAACAGTGATCAAGCACTTTATAGGCAGGCTAATGAGGAATCCGATCCGTTCGAAGCATTGCAACAAGGATTTGTTATGATTGCTAATGCTTTTGGCAGTTATACAAACAAATCCAACAATCGCATTCGTTCCTCATCAAACACCAGGAATCAGGCTGTTGTGAACAATGGACGAGTTGAAGTTCAGAATCGTGGTTATGGTCATCAGATGGGCGGTGGTCAAGGGTTTAATGCTATGGGTAGGAATAACAACATAGCTCAAGTGGTGGAATAAGGAAATGCTCAGAATGGGTTGAATGGTCTTCGATGCTACAACTGCAATGAGAAGGGACACCTGGCTAATGCATGCCCAAAGCCGAGGACTAGGGGCAGTGCTTATCACAAGGAGGCTTTACTTTTGGCTCTTAAGGATGAAGCTGGTGGAACTCTCACAGACAAAGAACACAGTTTTATGGCAGATGCAGACTCAGATGATGATATGGAGGACTTGCAGGACAATGCAGTTGTTATGTTGATGGCTAATATGCATGAGTTACACATGAGTGACACAGGCCCAGTGTATGACACTGATGGCTTGTCTCAGGTACCCGAACAAACCATATTTATCTCTGATCTAATATCTCCACCAACATCTGAATCCGGCAAGGCTCAGAATGTTCAAAATGAGTCATCCACATCTCATTCCGACGATTTTCAATTAAACCCCGTAGTTACATTTGACGATCAAGATGACCTTATGGTTTCCATTGATAATCAAATTGACTCCGTGGTTATACTTGAGGATCTAAATAATGATCATGTTGTGACTCACTTTGAACACGCCAAACTTTTGCCTCATCCAGATTTTGCTCGTTTAATACTAGACCAACAATCCATAGTGGAAGAATGTCGTGCAGTAAATCAGGACTTGAAAAGTAAAAAGGCACTGTTAACCAAGGATTTTGAATGCTTACAAAAGCAACTCAACTTTTTCAAAACTCAAGAAAAACGTGAAAAAGGTTTTGAAGCCGCCTTTGCTAAATCTCATCAAAACGAAAAATATTTAGAGAAACAAATTCGTGATCTAGCCGCTTCAAAGAATTCTTTGTTGTCTGAAATAGAACAACTGAAACATGAACATAAAAAGCAAATTAACGCTCTCACCTTGGAAAATCAAAAAGCTAAGGCTGAGTTGTTAACTTGTCAAAAACAGTTCTTTGCATACGAAAGGCATTCAACGAAACGAATAGATGATCATCTTGAAGAAATTATCGGCTTGCAAAACAAACTAAAAGAGTTTAAAACTGTTGTTTACAAACATGGTGAGTCGGTCATAGCTATTGAAAAGTTTACTTTAAAACCCAATTCAAATGGATATGGACCAAATCTTGTTGATTACAAACCTAAGCTTTCAACCAAAGCATTCAAACCAAATCCTGAAGTTTCCAGTGCAGAATATAAAATTGATAATTCTGTTATGAGTGTTGTTGAATATCATCGTCAAGAGGAATTAGATGCAGAAGACGAGAGTCGATCAAAATTAGAAACTGTTGTTTACAACAAACCTTTTAACTATTCAAAACCGGTCACTTTCGTCACACCAACGGATTCTTCTAACACACCAAGGATTATCATAAAAATGTCTGAGTCTTCTAATGTTAATCCCCAACCAGATTATGCACAAAGTTATGGTCCTTTACCATCCATCAGTGAAGTAAATTCAAAACCTGAAAATCGCAAAATTCTTAGATATTTTGACCTTTTCATGGCTGACCTCAAACGTTTACAACATGAGATAGAATATCATTCTGAAATTAAAGTTCAACACTTTCAATTGCCTCTAGCGCGAGAACAAAGAGACATTTTTCAGAAAAATCTTTTACCAAATGTTAAAAATTTGAAACATTGTGCATTGTCTTGGGAACGGGACTTTCATAAGGAACTTGGAGTGATGAAGGTCATTTTCGAGAAAACAGAAACATCTATTACCAATACTAAACGTAAAAGTAAAATGTTGAGAAAAGATGTTGATCGACTCTTGAATGATGTTATTTGTGCTGATATCCATAATGTTGTGTTATTGAATTCTGTGTCATATGCATCTGATTATATCTCTGCTGATACTGTTGATAATGTTGTAACTGTTGAGAATACTGATAATGTGCTTCAGATCGAGTCTTTAAAAGTTGAAAACGAACGTCTCTTAAACGAGCTTTCAAATGCAAAACATCGTCTTCAATGGTGTCAAAAAGATTGTCAAAATCATGAACTTGCTTTGCAAAACAAAATCCACCAGTTGCAATCAAACAATTTTAATCCAAAATTTGAACAACTGGATGATCAAAACGTGTCTTTGAAAAGTCAAATCTCAAAATATGAACAAGAACTTGTAAATGTTAAACAAGAATATGGTGTCATATTTGATTTACTCAATAAGACTCGTCATGAAGCATCAAACGAACTTGATCACTATCTTGCACACACTAGAGAAGTAATGAATTTTGCTGGTAATATTCGTTCTGAAAATCAAGATTTGATTCACACTATCTTTAAGTTAAGAGAATTATTAGGAAAGTATGAACAACTTCCGTCTACTGTGATAAAGAGAATAGCACCAGTAACACTTAGTAATCGTGAACCTAGAATGCCTACTGCCAAAACACAAGTTGCTAATGTGCTTCCTTCTACTGAAATAGGAATAGTTGCCTCTTTTCCAAACGTCCGCACTTCACAGCCTAGGAGCACTACATCGAAGAATAGGAAGTTGCGACCTAAGAAAAGATCAATAAGGAATGCTAAAGTAGAAGAACACCCTAGGACTATGAATAAGACTCACGTTGCTTCCACTATAGATATTGCGTCTGGCAAATGTAATAGAAATAGTGATGTAACGATTGCTAAACCTTTAAGTACTTTTGATATTCAGTCTGATGCACCTTGTGTTATTTGTCGTAAAAGTATGAATTCTGATTGTCATGACAAATGTGTTGCTAAAGCTATCATATCTCGTTTAAGGAATCCTAAGAATCGGAATACCTCTAGGCCCACTAATCATTCTAAGTCTGTGCTTGGTAGACCGCCCTCTTTAGATTCTAAGAACCGCATTAATGTCCCTGTAGCTCCAGTTTCACCTCCTAGGAATGTAGTATCACCTAGTGCATTCACTAAGACTAAAGCAAATACAGTTAGAGATGGCAGAAATGGATATATAACACACTAGGATTTAAATGGATGCCTAAAGTTATTGATGTGTGTATGTCTACTATAACTGTTCCGGAACCCTCTAACATTTCGGGTTCCACATCTACTTCTATTCCATCTGTGTCGTTTGTGTGTAATGCAGGTGATACAGATCATTCTCTGGATTGTTGATAGCGGATGTTCCCGACACATGACAGGCAACCTTAAACTGTTATCAAACTTTATTGCAAAGTTCATTGGCACTGTCAGATTCGGGAATGATCACTTCGCAGCTATCATGGGCTACGGAGACTATATCAATGGGAACATCGAAATTAGCAGGGTTTATTATGTGGAAGGCCTCGGTCACAATCTGTTTTTAGTAGGTCAGTTATGTGATGGAGATTTGGAGGTTGCTTTCAGGGAGAAATCTTGTTTCATTCGTGATCTACAAGGAAACGACCTTATGTCTGGCTCGCGTAACTCAAGTCTTTATAGTATCTCTATGCAAGAAATGGTTGCTTCATCTCCCATCTACTTACTTTCAAAGGCAACATCAACAAAATCCTGGCTATGGCACCGACGTCTCTCACATTTAAACTTTCAAACTATAACCAATCTTGGTCGACACAAACTAGTTGAAGGTCTCCCACAATTCTGGTATTCTAAAGATCACCTTTGCTCAGCCTGTGAACAAGGGAAAAGTACTCGTGCTCATTTTCCTTCAAAGGTGGAACACAGCTCTCTACATGTGCTTCATCTTCTTCACATGGATTTGTGTGGCCCGATACGCGTGCAAACGATCAATGGCAAACGCTATATCTTAGTAACTGTTGATGACAATTCACGATGGACTTGGGTCTACTTTCTTCGAAGCAAAGACCAAGCTCCACAAATGATCATCACCTTTCTCACGAAAATTCAAGTTCAGCTCCGGAACACCATCCGCCAAATAAGAACAGACAAAGGAACTGAATTTGTTAACCAATCTCTTCGAGAATTTTATGAGAAAGTAGGAATTGAGCATCAAACATCTATTGCATGAACACCAGAACAAAACGAAGTTGTTGAAAAACGAAACCGAACGTTAGTGAAAGCTGCAAGAACAATGTTAATCAATGCTAAACTTCTAGATTACTTATGGGCAGAAGCTGTATCTACTGCATGATATACTCAAAACCGTTCTATGATTACTAAACGCCACAACAAAACACCTTTTGAGCTTCTCCACAACCATAAACCGAATCTCAAACACTTTCATGTATTTGGATCCCTTTGCTATCCGAATAATGATCGTGATGATTTTGGAAAGCTCAAAGCCAAAGCTGACATTGGAGTCTTTATTGGATATTGTGAGAATTCTAAAGGTTATCGGATCTGGAATCGTCATACTAAACAGGTTATGGAAACGATTCATGCTCATTTTGATGAACTTACGGAAATGGCTTCTGAGCATAGCAGCTTGGAACCCGGTCACAACCGCTTAAACTTCCCTCAAACCCCATCATCAGCTGATTAAAGCCCCCAACTCACTCGTCAACAAATGGAAAGACTATTTGCTCCGCTGTTCAGTGACGATATTGATGAACGTGCTCCAGGTGTATCCGCTGTTTCCGCTGCTCAACCTGATACTACTCTTATACCTGATACACCTGCTACAACAACTACTGTTGAAGAAGCACCACCAGTTGACTCCACCACAACAGTTGAACAACCCGCTTCCAACAATGATGAACCGGCTGATGATGTTATTAATGTAGTACCCCCACCTGCAGATTTTGATCCAAATGTGTTCTTTAACCCGTTTGCTAATGAAACTGCTGCACCTGATGTCGCGGAATCATCAACAAACCATTTGAATCCTCAGAATCTGCACAATGTATACCAACATCAACCCTCTACACATCGATGGACAAAAGACCATCCTCTGGAAAATATTATTGGCAACCCGAATCAACCAATCGTTACGAGACAACGTCTTCACACAGATGGTGAACATTGCATTTATGCACTCACTGTATGCCAATCTGAGCCAAAAATATTAAAGACGCAATGACAAAAGACAACTGGATTGAATCCATGCAGGAAGAACTCAACCAATTCAAACGTCTTGAAGTATGGGAACTGGTTGAAAGACCAACAGGGGTATACGTCATTGGTCTCAAATGGATTTGGAAGAACAAGTTGGATGCTGAAGGGAACGTAATCAGAAACAACTCACGTCTGGTGGCTAAGGGTTATCGACAGGAAGAGGGTATTGACTTTGAAGACTCATTTGCTCCGGTTGCTCGTCTTGAGGCTGTTCGGATATTTCTTGCGTTCGCGGCTCATATGAATATGACGGTCTTTCAAATGGATGTCAAAACTGCGTTTCTAAATGGACAACAGAAAGAAACGGTGTATGTCAGCCAACCAGAAGGATTCGTTGATCCCGAGTTCCCGAACCATGTCTGCAAACTGAACAAAGCTCTGTATGGTCTCAAACAAGCTCCTCGGGCATGGTACGATAAGCTATCATCTTTCCTCATTGCTAATAATTTCTCCAAAGGTTCGGTTGACCCTACTCTTTTCATACAATATCACGGGGCACATATCTTAATTGTTCAAATTTACGTGGATGACATTATTTTTGGGTCTACACATAAAAAGTACTCAATCTCTTTTGCAAAACTAATGAAGAAAAATTTTGAAATGTCCATGATGGGTGAACTTACGTTCTTTCTAGGACTGCAAGTTCATCAATCACCCCGTGGTATTTTCTTGAGTCAGTCCAAATATGCCCTTGAATTGTTAAACAAATTTGGAATGAAAACCTGTGACACTTATGCCACACCAATGACTCATACCAAGAAGCTAGACGCTAATTTACGTGGGAAAATAGTCGACCCGACAAAATACCGAAGTATTATTGGGTCTCTCATATATCTAACAGCTAGCAGACCTGATATTGTCTTTGCCGTTTATCTCTGCTCCCGTTGTCAGTCAAGACCAACTGAAACCCACCTCTCTGAGGCTAAAAGAATCCTCCGATACATCAAGGGAACCATTAACTTGGGGATCTGGTATCCGAAGGATTCTGGTTTTAACTAATAACCTTTTCAGATGCTGATCACGCAGGATGTTTAGATTCACAGAAAAGTACTTCAGGAGCACTACAATTTCTTGGTGATAAACTGGTGTATTGGAAATCAAAGAAGCAGGATTGTACATCGCTGTCATCAACTGAAGCAGAATATGTAGCCATGTCGGCGTGTTGTGCTCAAGTTATCTGGATGAGAACACAACTCAAAGACTATGGTTACGTATTTGACAAAATCTTGATGTACTGCGACAATCGGAGTGCTATTGCGATCTCGTGCAACTCAGTTCAGCATTCGAAATCAAAGCACATTGATCTTCGTTATCATTTCATCAAGGACCACGTGGAACAGGGTACCGTTGAATTATACTTCGTGGGTACAGAATACCAATTGGCATATCTACTCACCAAAGCCTTGCCTCCCGCTAGGTTTAATGAGTTGGTCCACCGGATTGGTATGCGGTGTTTGACTCAAGATGAACTGGATGAACTCTTAAAACAGTCTTAAAAACCAGTCAAACACCAAAGTCTATTTTGTAAATAATTTTTCAAAAACAAAATACAAAAATATAAAATCAGATAAATCAACAAAAATATTCTTCTATCTATTTTTCTCTTAACATTGCAAGTACATATCTTCCGTCAACACTATAATCTTTCAAAATTCAGTATTTTTTCCGATCAAGTATTGAGGGGGAGAAAATTTACCACTAAACTGTTTCAAAATAACCGTGTACTTGCATGTTAACTTATCCTGGTTGTCTCTTTAATATTGGTGGTCACATTTCTGGTTTACTGACACTCCTCGGACTAAAATTTATAACCTTTCATTATCTCTTAAGTCGAGGAGGAGTGTCGTCAAAGTTATTTCCAAATATTCTTCGTTTGGTAACCAAAATGGAAGTTAAAAGGCTTTGGATGAAAATGGAAAAGGTGGAGGGACTAAAACTGCCAAAAGCACAAACTCTCTTTTAATAAAACTCCCTCACCTAACTTACACTTCACATTTATTATCATCACCTAACTAATCCTACGCATACAAATCAATCTTGAAATCCGGTGTTCTGATCTTCAATTTGTAAGTGATTTTGTGTTCTTAACAAGTTTTTAAACAATGATTTTAAATTTCATGCGAATCCAACGGTTAAAATTGAAGATTTAATGATTCTAGTGTTCTACGCATAAGCGTATGAACACTTAATCGTGTTTTTATGTTTGAGGTTAAGATAATTGTGTCAAAACATTTCTTTAACATCAATAATACCATTCTTACACTCAAAACACACCCAGAAACACGAATTGATTGAATATGGAAAACTAGGGTTTATGCGTGGTTTGGGTGTTTTCATATGTGAACGTTTTTGGTAATAAAGATTGTTGCGTGAGGTTGATATTATAGTGAATTGATTATATCTAAGCTTTGAAACAACCCAGAAACACTAATTGTTTGAAAATTAGAGATTAGGGTTTAATGTTCTTCGCGTTTGGGTATTTTTGATTCATTGAGATTTTTATGTTAAAACTTGGTTACTACACTCACATAAAATCTAAAAACCACCAGAAAAACTTTGGTGTAATTCCTGTGGCTAAAAATCTTACGCGTAATCTTTGAACTATTAGGGTTTTGGCCTACGCATAAGGTTCTTTACGCGTAATCTGTTTGATGATTTTTCATGCCATGATTTGTTATACAATGAATGTATGTGTTAATATTGATGTTGTGATGAATTTATTTCAGGTTTGCTACTCGTAAAAATCAGAATCAAGGTTGTTAACCATCTACGCATAAGGATCACCTTACGCGTAGCATGTTATGCGTAAGAGAAATCTTACGCGTAGCGTTTACGCGTAAGGTTCTACAAAGGGACTACGCATATCCTGTGAAGGATATGCGTAAACAGTGACCTCTACGCATAAGGTCTACTCTTACGAGTAAGCCTTACGCGTAAGGTTTTATATACGCCTACGCGTAAGCTTTACGCATAAGGTCCCCTTTTCTACGTGTAATATTTCTTACGTGTAAGTAAGGATCCTACGCATAAGCTTGCGTCTACGCGTATACTCATCCTGTTTATGCATAAGCTACAATTTATACGCCTAAGCCTTGATCAAACCTTCGTTATGAATTGTTACGCGTTCAAACTTGTAAATAAATGAATCATAACGTCACGAAACCAATAATGTCACTAATAAGCTTATACGTTTAATATGTTGTGAAAAATAAGTGATAACATAAACTTTAAAACTTAAAGTTAACTAACTCACGAAACTTATCACGACTTCATTAGACTATTGAACAAACAAGTGATTTTAGACTCGTAACAATCATTGACACATCACATTAGACAATAAAACCATCTGTTAACTAACATTATGTCTTTCGATATGTTGGTTCTTTTGGCTAAATGTGTTTCAGATCACGACATGGAAGCTCAAATGAATGTGGATGCACCAAACGTTCTCACCATTGCTGATATTTTCCCGCATGGCTATCCAATGAAGATTAGAAAGAACAATCTCAGAGTTGACTTTGAAACTCTCACCTGCTCAAAATCTTCTTGTCTCATTGCAGTGGATATTCTGAAGAATCATCCCTATCAGAACATGCTCACCAACTCTGCCACTGTTCCGGAGATCTACATACAGCAATTCTGGAATACAATGCAGATGATCAAAGGTCAAAATGATGTGACGGTGACGCTCAATCACAAGCAAATCACCATCACTCCTGCAGACTTAAGGGCTGTTCTCCTCATTCCTGACATCATACCAACTGAATTCTCTGCTGCACCTACTGAAGAGACTGTTCTGCAATTTTTTATTGATATTGGGTATGACGAAGCTTCAGGGGTTATTAATAAGCATTCTCACGTGGATCTTAAAAACATTCCTCAGCCTTGGAGAACCCTTTATATCATCATCACAAAATCCATTTCTGGTCGTGACAGCGGCTATGAGCATCCCAAGCTCGTAGAACTGCAAATCTTTTGGGCTCTGATCAACATGAAACACATCGAAGTTGAAGCTCTGATATGGGATGACATGATGACATTCCTCAAAAAGCTTGGCTCAAAGATTCCTTATATCAGATATACAAAACTGTTGATCCAAAGAGCACTTGGATACAACCCTGATATCCCCAAAAGAATCAATGACCCCGACAATCTTGACGTGTTGTCCGAACCCACTCTAACAGTCAGATTTAAGGAGTAAACTACCAAGAAACAAGGTGCTGTGTTGCCAGATCTCCTTCTCTCAGATGAACTCAAACAGATCTACTCTTACAAAATATATATGGTAGCTGTGAAAGAGAACAAAGTTGGCTTTCTTGATGAAAAATCTTCTGGTACGCCTACAAGAAAAACCAGAAGAGGAAGTACAGGAAGTGCTGCAAGCACTGAGAGTCAGAGGAAGTTTCCCAAGAGAAATCCTCCACGCAAAAGGAAAGTTCCATCTAAGGAAGCTGTTCCTATTCCTATCCCCAAGTCTGAACCGCAAAGACAGCTAACGGACGAGGAATCTGAGGGTACTGAATCAGATGCAGAGACTACCTACTCTGAAACTGCAAAGGATGACACTCTATCAGTACCGAAACCTCCCAGTCCACCGGCAGATAAAGGAAAAGGAAAGACTCCAGTAGTTGAACAACAAGAAGAAGAATCAGAAGAAGAGCCACTGGAAACTGATTACAGGAGGAAGTTCAAATTCGTTAGACTCCAACACGTTGCGAAAGAATTTGCTAAGGATCAAATGGGTGGCCCCGGAGGGTCAAGTGGTGATGTTCAACCTACACCAGATCCTGATGTGGTTAATCGACCCGATAAGGGAACTGGTGCCACCACTTTGGAGCAACAACAAAAGCGCGTGGAAGAATCTATTGAGTATGACATTGAAGAACCAGAAGCTGAAAAGTCCGAGAAAGATAAAGATGTTGATTATGATTTGTTTCTTCTGGATAGTCCTACACGCTCAAAGAAGGAAATTTCTGAACCACCAAAGGACCCGGAATCTCCTCACATCTCATCATCATCGGATTCATCTTCTCATTCCTCACCACCACCATCAAAAGGATCAACCAAATCAACATCCAAATCAGTGAAGAAGCCAACTGCATCTTGGATCTCTCAAGCTAAGACATGAATCGTTAAAGCTGTCAAACAGGTCAGAAAGAAAGACGTGCTCTACAAGAAGATGAATTTCTTCGCTGATCAGATTCAATATCTTCATGATGAGAACGACAAGATGCAAGTTGAAAGGGAATATGTCCAGAAGCTCATGAAAGATAATCTTCAAGGGAAAATGGACGAGATGATCAAAGGATACACTAACAAGTTCCTTCTTGACGTAGTTCATAAATTGAAAAAGGAGATGTACACCAAACAGCTTTATCCGAATCTTTTGCATTTGGCCAAATAAACCATGAAATCAACTCCAATGACTGTAATCCAGTTGAACCCACAATCTTCTCAGATGATGAATTGGTAAACCGGCTGGTAGCTCAAATGTCGAAACGCTCTGCAACATTTGCCTCCCACAAAGGTAAATTGTTTGAAGCATTGCTGGAATACCAACTCAGGTCATCATACAGAGAAGAAGCTGAAAGGCCTAAACGTCCAAGGGACGACGAAGACAAAGATAAGGTTAAGGACAACGAGCCCAAACGCCCGAAGAAATCTGGTGAATCATCTTCTATGCAACCTCCACCCAAACGGACTCCAGCTCAACAAAGATCTCCTCCTCGTTCTTCTACTGAAAAACCTCAAGATTCTGAGTTACCATCCCAGACTCAGAAAACCGGTAATCACTTTGAGTATACGGGTGGTGACGATGAAGAAGTCTCTGAGCCCCAACAACAACCCATCTCTCCTAACACAGCCAAGAAACCAGAATCCTCCTATAGGCCAAAGAAGAAGAAGAAGAAGAAGGCGCCTATGACTGACGTCTTATCATGGCTAGACGACGATGATACTGAATTCGAATGGTTCTCGAAGCTTGTTGATTCCACTCCCTACCCAGCTGAAGGTCAAGAGGTTCCAGAATGTAGTACATTGGAGCATGCGAAACTACTACAAGAAAAATTCCGTGTGAAGAAGATGACGAAATCCGAGTTGAAGCGAATCAAGAATGAAGCATTTCAACTTCTAAAAGACAGTTCGGAAAGTGCTATTGAAGTTGAGTATCACCTTGATAATATAGCACGAGCTATGTCTAACAACATGGATTGGCTCAACCTAGAAGCAAACATCGACTTCACCAAACGGGACAACCCTCCATATTACACCGACTGGTCAAAACCTCTACCAACAATTGGCCAACCAGATCCGCCTAGGATTCCATTCCGATATTTCTTCAACAAAGACATGGAATTTCTTCTCCACGGTGTTGATGGTTCAAGGAAATACGCTACATCTCTGACACTTCCATTCCCGGCAGCCATATACTCTAACTGCATAGCCATCGAGGAAAGGGCTAACCACATGTTCTCCAACAATGTGGAAGTATATGACCGTGATGCATTGTATGGGATTCACCATTGGCCGGAACGCCGACGAATCTGCTACAGAAGCTGCCAGGTTTAGAAGTCTCGACATGAAGTGTTCAGTACTAAAGCAATCGTGGCTATTAAACATGTTGATCTTTCGTCTAAATGGCACTTTTCTCAAGAATATTGTGGTCAAAAGGCAATACGAAAGGGATTATGCAATCTCTAAAGTGGACTTTGAGAATTTGTCTATCAACGACATTGAAGACATGTACCTTGCCAAAGTACAGGGTCGCATGAGACAGTTTTCAACTGAAGTACAACGTGAATTCATCAAGTCCTTGCTTATCTTCATCAGAAGCATAGTCATCAAAGAACGTGTAGAAGATCACCAGCTTGCAGTTGAATCATATCAGACCCGTGTCAACTTCACTCCACCTCAGCTAGATCTTCCCGACATTAAACAGCTTTCACAACACACATTCATCAGCCAACCATTCGGAGTGGTTTACATTAGTGAAACACATCGCAACTGCTTGATGGCGTGTAGAGATCTTCACAAGTTTGGGGATCACACATTGAAGAAGGTTAGGGACAGATTCGCTTATAGGTTGAAGGATATTCATGAAGGTATTGGGTCACAAAAGCGATGAAATTCCAAGGAAAGACGGGATGTGAGGAGGATCATCAGAAAGATTGATGAAAGGTTGTATCGACGAGACCAGTTCAGAACTCTGGAGAGCTTTGTAGGCGGTCATCCCAGGATTGCTCTCGCCGGCTATCAACGCCCAGTTCGCATTCCTGGAAACATTGATGGACTTCCTGGTACCCCTTGAACTGCTTCTATTTCATAATATTTTGGATGTGTGACTATTTATGACAATGGCTTGTGCACACATAACAGTGTACAACCCGTTCTTGTAATGAAAGGACCCTGTGGTACGCTTCAGTGCCACAATCCTTATAAAAGGAGCAAAAGCTTCTTACTTTTGAGTAAAACCTATCAAACCTTTCATTTTTCAAGGTTTTGCTCAAAAGAACAAGTACTTCCCCGTATGATTTTCAAAACCTCAACCGTTTATATCACTTGTTGAGGGGGAGTATTTGAATTAAAACTTTGTTTACAAATTGTTCACAGTGGTCATCTTCCTGCAACACTCGAAATGGTCATATTTATTCTCAACTTTTCAAAAATAACATTTTATATGCCATTTTTGAGGGGGATAAAATTATGTGATAAGAAATATGTTGTGTAAATGCTAATGAATCTTTGTGCTATAGACTTAACCAACGAATTGACGATACTTAAC
Source organism: Chrysanthemum seticuspe (assembly GCA_019973895.1). NCBI lineage: Eukaryota > Viridiplantae > Streptophyta > Magnoliopsida > Asterales > Asteraceae > Chrysanthemum > Chrysanthemum seticuspe. The sequence continues at coordinate 89,212,699 of BPTQ01000008.1, forward strand.
TGTTAGTAACTCGAAAAGACTTGTCCGGGACGGGTAATAATTTCAAGCTAGTTCGCTAGTGATGTAAACGTGTCTCGCAAAGGACTTATCCGAATAGAATGTACCATTCGAGAAACTCTTGGTAGACATGAACTCTGACGGGTTTGACAACCTTTCGAGGTTTGTCTACACCTTCAAGGTAGTTATTAGAGCTAGTTGTCACCTAAAAGCTGACAATGTAATTCGTTAACTATGCAACGTAACCGTTTCTCGCGGGGGATTGTCTATCTTGAGTTGATCAATTAATAAAGTGCGCGCTCTTTCCTCACTGTGCAGATTTCCGTAAAAACTCTTAAGCACATGTGGAGGGGAAGTATTTTTGCAAAAGATCAAACTCTTACAGTGGTACAAAATGTTTTACAATCATAGCCGTTGTGAGAGATTTTCTTGAAATTGGTTTTATGGCAACATAGGTTAGTCATGGAGTTATAAGGTGACTAAGGTTAGGAATAACCGTCCAATGATCCGCCAGAGCCGGAGGGATCTACCCAAGGACATCACAAATAGTTATTACTTAGAAGTCCTTAGGTACGATTATAAAAAGGAGAAAATAAGAATCGGAGAAAGAAGGAGTTGAAGAATTAAAAAGAAATGCATAGAAAAGGGTGAAAAGAAATAGCCCTCCAAATTATTCAACTTAGGAAAGACACCGGGTTCAATTCATATGCTACTGGTTGTCACTTGATGACGCCGATATTGAAGAAAAAAAGCCGTCATGGACCCAGTGACGCATGCACTAAACCTTCTTAGCCACTCAAGTTTCTCTCAACAGAAGCTTGTTTCATTCTCACAGGGAACCCTACATAATCTATCGGCTTTCTCTTAGAGATTGCTGATATTGAAGAAGGAGACCCTCTCCCTAGTCTCCGCTCAGGAAAACCAAAACGCACTATTGAGTCTAGAGCCACGAGATTCATCAAAAGATCTCTTAGGTACACTTGACATTTCATCATTTGATTTTCAACAATAAGAACATCAGTGGTACGTTATCGAGTCCTTCACAGATCTTAGCAATCTGTCGAGAACACTTATGAGAGGTTCACAATAGTTATCCTCAGTGATTGAATGGAAACTCCTGCCAGGGTCAACATCAAACAACCCTGACAGCAGGTCACTTCGGTAACTTCCCGTGGATTACGCTTTGTGTGTCTCAAACGGTCTACAGTCGTGAGGTGATGCTTCGGTGTACCTCAACGACTCATCTGAACTATAGGTGTACTTCGGTACATCGTGTTATCTCACTTGTGGGACTCCAGTTCAGGAACGGCCTTTGTGAGAATTAGAGTTGTGTTTTCACACTATGTTGTTAACACTCTCGAAGTTCAAACTTGTAAGTGCCGGAATCCGCTTATTACTAACCGTTTTCATGTTTTCTTCTTATGGAAGCTCTGGAGCGGAATGATCGTGCAGATTCTTCACATGCTCATGCCAACATCATCACTAATGGAAGTTATATCAAAAAGCAACACAAAAGTCAGAATGATTCTTCGTCAAACCAAAGAATCTACAAAGTTAAAGACTTAAAGAACTTCATCAGTACTGAAATCCAACGTCAAAGAGCGTGTGAGCATGTTGAAGAATGACGAGGAGACACTGGAGCAGCGAAGCAGACCTAAGGCAGACGTGATGCAGACAACAACAACATACTATCACTACCATCACAAAGAACAATGATCAAAGAACAAAGTTAAAGATGACGTCAAAGCAAAACTATTTAAAGAAAAAAATTTCTCTACACTGGGGATATTGTTCAAATCAAGGCAATTCTTCTCATAAGAAAAAAGAATGTCAGAAGACGTCAAAGCTACTATTACATCAACGCCTTAACCGTTCATATTCACTCATCACCAACACTTAGGGGGAGATTGTTGGAATCACTCCTAAACCTAAATCAAGTGTTAGTGATTCATATGTAATAGTTAGCTTAATTATGGCCTTTATGTTTGTTATTAGCTTAAGCTTGTGTAGAAGGCCCATGAGCTTAGGCCCATGTCCATTAAGGAAAGGAAGGGAGTAGGAGTGTTGCCCTAGCTCCCCTTCCTATGAATACTCTTCTATAACCCTCACTTGAGGGTTGGTTGTTCAATTTATTCTCTCTTTCACTACTCACGCATAACCGTCCTTCTTAGTCTTACGCGTAGTGTTTGTTTGAGTGATTTGTTCATCTGATCTTTTCTCTATCTCTTTGTATTGTGCTTGTGTTGTAAAACTAGTGACCTAATAAGAAGGCTCTCAACATACTCTTGTCTGTCATTCCTGATGGACACCTACTCAAGTTTCATGATGCTAAGGATGCAAACAGTTATGGGTTGCTCTCAAGACAAGGTTTGGAGGTAATGATGCTTCCAAAAAGATGCACAGAAATCTATTGAAGCAACAGTTTGAAACATTCACTGTTGGTGAAAGAGAAGGTCTTGATGCTGCCTATGATCGATTTCAGAATCTCCTCAGCATGCTAGAGTTATACAAGGCAGAGGTATCTGTTGAAGATGCTAATTTGAAGTTCTTAAGGAGCTTGCCATCTACCTTGCATGTGATTGCTACAATGATCAGAGGACAACCTGGTTTGGACACTATGGACTTTGTTGATCTCTACAACCATCTGAAGGTGTATGAGCATGAGATGAATGGCCAAACAAGTTTAAAGTCTCACAGTATAGCTTTTGTGTCTTCTGAAAAGAGAAGAAGTACTTCTACTAAAAGTATTGCTCACCCTACTCAAAGTACTGTTGCTCAAAGTACTGGCTATCCAGCTCATTCTATCACAACCATGACCAACCCCACATCATCACCAACAAACACCATCCATTCTGATGAAGTCGTATGCTCATTCTTTTCTCAGCAAGCTACCCTACCTGTTATTTATGAAGAAGACTTGTCACAAATTGAAGAGGATGCTCTTGAAGAAATTGATATAAGGTGGCAGGTTGCTATGATTACTGCAAGAATCAAGAAGTTCATGAAGAAAATAGGAAGAGGCATTGACTTCAAGCCTAAGCAGGGTATCACTTTTGACAAATCCAAGATTGAATGCTTTAAGTGTCAGAAGACTGGACACTTTGCAAGGGAATGCAGGTTTGCTAAATATCAAGCAAACAGGATGGCTGAGAAACCAAAGCTTGAACTAAAGGAAATTCCTATTACTGAAACAAAAGCCTTGGTTGCTCAAGAGAATCTATCATAGGTTGACTAGAGTGCTGAGTTTGATGATGAACCAGTAACCTACTGTATGGTGGCAATGGAGGAGTTTGATTGGAGCACAGCTTTTGATGAGGAACCTGGATTTGCTGCGTTGAAGTCCAGAGATGGTCTAGGATGCTTTGATTGAAACATGGAGAGTGAAGATGACCCTGTCATGCTTGCTATGGTAGCCACTTCACCAAGTTCACCCCTATCTCTGAGGTATGTTCTAAGTGTCATGACTTGTATCAAAAGGTGCTTAATGATTATGTGACTGAAAGAGATAATTTATAACAGCTAGGTCTGAAGTAGCTGGTTACCAAATTACTTTAGATTCAATGGAAGCCAAAATAATAACACATGAAAGTAATGAAATGGCTTGGGCTGAAAAGTATGAACAACAGGATTATCAGTTAAAATTAAGTGAATGGAAGTTAGGATGTAAGGTCTCTGAACTAGAAAAAGTGACTAAGGATTGGGATGAATTGCTAGAAAAGTTTGCTGCTTGGGGACAATCTGGTCTATCTCATATTAGTTATGTTGAAAAACATAGAAGCGCTTACATTAGAACTGGACTAGGTTTTGGTATGGATTTCAGTAGCATAGAAGAGAACCCACCTAGTAATTAGGATGACCTTGATTTTGAGGATATAACAACTAGTGATGATGAACTCATTAACTATGTAGACACGTCTAGTAATGAGGAGTCACTTAGCGATACACCTCCTGAATATAAGAAAGACAAAGGTTATCATGCTGTCCCTCATCCCACTGGATGTTTTCAACCTCTTAGACCAGATGTCTCTCGTTTTGGAGTAGACAACCCAGAGTTTAGAAAAAAGCTTACTGGTGAATCTAGGTTTGAAACCCCAAAAGAAACTATTGAAAAACCTAAGGTTGATAGTGTTAAAAGTCAAGCAGTACCTTCAACTTAAAGTACTGCTACATGTTCAGTAGTACCTTTAGGAAAATCTTTTCAAAATACTGCTAAACCTTTTTGGGATAACTTTGGTCAAAACAGTTTTAATCATTCACCTAGAAGACATAATAGTTTTGGTCATAGACATAGAGGAAGCAATTTTTGGAGTTTGGGTCAGAAATTGTGTTTTGTTTGTTATAGTCCTGATCATATGATTAAGCATTATGACTTTCACTCAGAGTACCTAAGCAAATTTCCAAAGAACAGAACTACCAACCATAGCCCTAGAGAGAATAAACCAGTCTGGAATCATTCACATAGGGTTAACCATAGCACTTTTCAAAGTATTGTTCCAACGGTAATATTGAGGGGTAAACTTCACTAACGGTAACTTTGTTATTATGGGCTGTGATTTTTTAAATCTCACCTATAAATAACTACTCTCCGAATTTCCCTCTCATCTTTATACCTTATAATCTTTTCCATATTTCTCTCTCTGTCACCTATATTATTCATCAAATCACTTTCTTTATAAACAAATCATCAATGGCAAATCGCAATACAATTTCGAAACACAACATGGTGGCGAATTTAGATAAAACTGAAGCTAATGTCATCTTCCATGACATCATTGATTTTCTCACTGGATCTCCGATTAGTTATGCACTTTTAGTGGAACCAGATATAATTGAGCCATGGATTCAACAGTTTTGGGCAACTGCTAGGGCTCACATGGAGAATGATGATTCGTATATTCAAGCTAAAGTTGCTGGGAGGATAGTGAAGGTTTCTGAAGCTTCAATTCGTGAAGATTTATTGTTTGATGATGAAGAAGGGGTTGCTCGTTTTGATAAGCAATTGATTTGGGATACATTCAAAGATATTGGGTATGAAGGGTCCTTAACTGAACAAAATTTCAAGAAACCCTTATTTAGTCCACACTGGAAGTATTTGGTTCATGTATTGCTTCATTGTATTAGTGCTAAAAGTACATCATGGGAGCAATTTGGTTCTAACATAGCATCTGCTATAGTGGGATTGGCTACAAATCGAATTTTCAATTTTTCAAGGCTAATTCTAGATGGAATGTTATCTCATATTTCTCATGGATCACGCTGGTTGATGTATCTTAGATTTATTCAAGTGTTCTTGAATAAACAACTTCAAGATGTACCAAAGCCTACAAGTCTACTACCTGTTGTGGTACAACCAGCTAAGATTTTCACATTTATGGCTAGGAAAAGTGATCTGTTTACTGGAAGGAACACTCCATTAACCACTTCAATGATGGAGGATGTTCAAGCAATAAGAGATGAGGCTGCAGAGAGTGATGACAGAGAAGGTACTACTTCTACGCAAGGTACTGCATCACAAGGTACTGCATCAAAAGGTACTGCATCACAAGGTGCTGATATTCAAGCAGATACTGCAGTTTCACCTCCACCATCTCCACAAGCTTCTGCTCATGATTCTCAACAAGAAGAACACCCACCATCCTCTCCCAATGATTATACTTCAACAGATGGGCTTCAAACATCTAAAGGAGATGAGGGAGATGTGGCATCTAAGGGTACAGTTCTAAACAATTATGCTTTTGTAACAATTTGCATTTTTAGGATTTTTATCCATTCTCAAAATTTTACTATTCATCTCAAGAAATTACTATTCACTTTCACTATTCATCCCGTAAAATTTTTATTTCACATTCTCGTAAGATAAATTATTTTAGTAATGACCTGAGAGTTCGACAATCGTTAGATCATTTTCGCAAAAGTTATTAAGAAAACATCGTTTTAAAGTTTCATTTTGGTCAGAACACCATTTCAACATCCCACGCATAACGAAAATCAACTCGGACAATTTTCCTCACATCAGATTAATTTTTAGATCACTCATAATTAATTAGAGAATTTTTAAGATTTCTTTTAAATGTAACCAAATAAACCCTTAGCCGTGCGAAACTAAACATACGTTTTAAACAAATCTACGTAGACCCAGACTTAACCATTCCTGCACGGTATTTTCTAAACTGTTTAGAAAATTTTAAATTTTTAGAAAAGTCAAACATATTTCCCTCCTCCTTTGACCATAAATAAATTAAGCCTGTACGTTCTACATTTTTGCTTAAATCGCGTAACTTTTAAACTTCACGTATAGCTGTTAAATTATCCCACGTACAACGAAAACCACATTTTGACATCTCATATCACTTTTAGACTAATTTTAGACTACTTTAAATAAATTCACGGTCATTTTCCGGAAATTTCGTTCTTTTCTGATAAATTGCGAATTACGCGTTTTTGACCCGTAATTCCAGTTTTAAGCAGCGTTTTTGCCCCCACTAAGACTTATCACCCATTTATATTTTTATATGAAGTATAATGATGAGTTTAATCATTGCTATAAGTTTCATATTTTTACGATACCCGGTTTTACGTTTTATGGCTTAACGGCTTAAAGTTAGCGATTAACGGAACCAAAACTCACTCCGTAACCAAGATAATACCAAAACTATCCACCTAAGTCATCTTATCTCTTCATGGCCGACCTTAGGGGGGAGTCATCATTTTGGTGGCATCATCCTAACCATGGTTCATTTAGATCATTACATGTGTCCTAACTTAACCATGGTTAATATTTAACCCAATATATGGTTAACCAAACTTACCCTCCTATAAATAGCAAGTAAAATACATCCTAAACACCCTAAAACACTGAATTGGGTCGTTCATATCATCAAACCCTCATATCTTCCATCATTTGATCTATAAATTCCAAGTTTATGCAAAGAAGTTTCAAGTAGTAAGTTACTACATCAAATCTCTAGCAAGTTTAAGTGATCTTCTTGAGTTTAGATCCACTCAAGTCACTTAGTACTTCATCACGAACTCTTCAAGATTACAAGGGTGCCAAGGTGTAGAAAGCTAGCTCAATACGAAGTCTTAAGTGATCAATCAAAGTCCTATCCTTACTAAGTTACTCCTTTCTTAATTGAAAGCCAAAAGTTGTAAGAAACTAATCACCACCATCATCTCATCTTTATTATTCATAATCTTAAAAATTTCATGCTATATATATAGTTACTATATTGATTCATGATGTACATATACTCAATCACATGTTTTAATTCACATATTGTCGTAAAAGTAACAAACTAGTAAACTAGTCATATTATACACACTTAAGACCATTAAAACCAGTCACATATGGACTTTTTAACTTTTATACTATGGTAGACAATATAAAAATGTAAACATATCAATTTGAATGACCCAAAACGTACAAAGGAGTCAAAAGTTATGGTCAAAAGAAGTTAGCAAAACCAAAACGCCGAAACTGCCGAATAGCTTGCTGTTAAGGGTCTGTCCGCTTTGAAAATAGAAATTCTGGTCCGAATCATCAAAAAGTTAAAACACGAAAGTTGTCCGGAACGACGTTTTCCTTCATTATCAAATAAGCTCGGACCTTGAAAACGCTTAAACATGCAATATTCTTTCAAATACTGAAACTGCCTTATATGTAGTTTCAAGACTATACTTTTGTCACAACTAAAAGCAAAACCAAGTTATTTTAATAGCTAGTTACATATTAACTTAACAAAACTTCATTTAATCTTTGAAATACTATTTTCACAAGTAACGGAAAAATGACCATTTTACATTTTCTGACGATTTTTACCAAAACTTTATTCTTGAACATGTTAATAAGTTGTAACCACTTGTAAGCAATGAGAACTTGTAAAAACTAGATATTTACTAAAAACATGATAAACTTTATGATATAACAATCTTCATTTAAAATCTATGTTTTATCTACTAAGTGCTACAAAACTAGGGAGCTTCATGTGAGGGGTTTCATTTGAGTAAAACGTATCGACGAGTTGCTGGATTTACGATTTAAAGTGTCCTATCTCCTCGAACGTTTACTACATGACCTCTGAATTGTGATGGCCCGAACGGTAGTACGATATATATAAACTATACACGTTTTCACAACTAGACCATTTCTATAAACGACATACACAAAAACCATGTACTACATCATGATCAACATAGAGACGTACATAGTTTGTTATTTCTTTAGCATCATTATTTCAAACCTAAGTCACAACATCCTATTCTAGATTGCTCGTAGAAGTTCTCACGGCATATCCATCATTCTCATTATATATTTGCTATCATTTACTTTGAGGTGAGTTCATAGTCCCACTTTCTATTACATAATTTTTTTACAGACCCTTGGGGGAGATACGTGCTTTATTTTAAATCGAACACATTGCTTTCAAACTGTATGCTTATCTGAATGTATTAATTGCACTAAGTACCACTATTGCCAATCTTAAGTCCCTACTATCATGAACCATTAATCACTTGCGAGTGAACGCGAATATTGTGGATAGGCCTATTGGGATTGACGAATCCCGTTTGTGTTGACCGGGTAGGCAAACAAATGCACTATATTTGAAGATCTATAGGTTTATTGGCAAATTACCTATTAGGGCAACTGTTACTATTGTATCAATTTCTATTGACAAGCTGTTAACGTTTTCGGTATCATGAGCTTAGTGCAGTAATATCTGTTTTGTTTTCAACATTATGGGTGTATAACAACGTAACCCACACAAACATTATGTGTTCAACTGATTTCTTAAAACTCTATGAATTCACTCAACCTTTGTGTTGACAGTTTTAAGCATGTATTTCAGGTCCATAATGTACGAGGTTGGCACGGAGAAGCACGGATACTCAAGAAGGATATAAATTTTATTATCATTCGAAAACCCATTTAATGTATTTTGTAAACCGTGAAACTACTGGGACCTCATTTTTGTAAACTTTGATATTTATATAAATTGAATGATAAATCTTTTAAAACGACTCCATTAGAGTTCGTTTTCTATGGTTATGACTGTTGTGCCATGAAGTAACACCCAGTCTGAATTCCACTGCGTATCACGAAATTGGTGGTGTTACGGCTTTATCCAGAGAATTCACTAGATTGAAGAAATCTTTTGAAGAACAGGCTACACAAATGAAGTAGTTGAAGCTTAAGTTTAGAAGATTCAAGAAATTTGTCTGGCCATTGGTTCAACATCATCGATTATGGGTCAAGTCTCAAAGAAAGCAAGGCAGGCCAGTTAGGCAATTTAAGAAGACCACCAAAGGCAGAAAGGTTCAACAGCAATCTTCATTCCAATTGGGGAGGAAATTGGAAGATAAGAATTTGAATGAAGAAGCTGAACCTCAAGGTACTGATGTTCAACCTCAAGGTACTGAAGTGCAAGTCAATATTGAAAGTACTGAGGAAGAAAGGACTAGAGTTCAAAGTACTAATGATCAAGGTACTGCTGATCAAAATACTGCTCTTCAAGGAACTTATAGGCAAGAGTTAATTACACCAAGGTTGTTAGATTTTGAAGAGGAAGCTGGTCCTTTAACTGTTATATATAAAGAGGAAGTTGGTCCTTCAATAGTCATACCAGACAAGGAAGCTGATACACCCAAATCAATACATACTGCAAGTGATGATGAAACTATTGCTGAGATATTGCATGATTTGTCAAAACCAAGGGGTGTTAGCATTCCAGGAGTTACTGAAGAACAACCACAAGCTTCTCAACCTTCTATAGATCCAAAAGATAAAGGAAAAGGTAAACTGATTGAACCAAAGAAGAAAAAAAAACTTACCTTGGCAGATATAAGAGCAATTGAAGTTGCTAGGAATGAGGAAGCAGCTAGAAAGGTACAAGCTAAATTGAATGCTGAAGTTGCTATTGAAGAAGCTAAGAATAAAGAAGCAGCTAAGAAATTGCAAGAAGAATTAAATGCTGAAGTTGTTGTACCATTAAAGACACCTATTCCTGTCTCTGCTCTACCAAGAAGACAAAATCGTGCTAAGGAAAGAAATGCAATGATGGCTTATTTAAAAGGTCAAGGGTATATTGGATTGCAGAAGCTGAATTATGTTGAGATGAAACAGTTATATGAAGCTGTTAGAGAAGCTTATCAGAAGAATGTTGATAGTATCAAAGATTTTAAAGATGATGATGTTCAGATAGAATATGATAGAAAATGAAGTTTAAAAAGAAAAAGAACAACTGAAGTTGAAGATGAACAGCCAACAAAGAAGGTTGAGTTAAGATCTGATACTGATGATGAGCTAAGGAACTACTTAAGAGTTGTAGAATTTGAGTATTCTAAAGATGATGCAGATAAGAAGACAGAAAAGAAGAAGAAAAAGTCACCAATAACTACTTTTGAAGTTGTAGAATCAAAGGATGGAAATTATCTGATGTTTCACAGAGAAGATGAAAGCTTCAGAGTGTTTAATATGTTATGGGATCTATTGCACATAATTGATAGAGAGGATTTATTTCATTTATATCATTTGGTGCAAGAATATTTTGAACACATTCCATCAGAAAGTGTTGGTTTAATCTTGCTTGGAGATCTCACAACTGTTTGGGAAACTAAAGAATCAAGCACTGATGAGATTTGGAAAAATCAAGAAGATTGGGAGATTATCAGCTGGAGATTTTTTGAAGAATCTGGAGTACATGTTCTAGAGTTAGAAGATGGAACTATGATTCACATGTTAGCAGACAGAAGATATCCGCTTACATCAGATCTTATGAGGAGAATGCTAGAGCATGGTATGGAAGTTGAAGAAGATAATGGAACTGCTCTTATGGTCATCAAATTGTTTATCAGATGGACAACTATCGCTGATGATGATGAATAACTGGTATGAATTTTTATTGAATAAAATTTTGAAATATCAGTACTTTATCCAATGTACTGCTCGTCAAACAGTACTTTAGCCAAAGTACTGCTTGCAGCATTAAACCAGTTAATGATTTTGAAAAGAAAACTTTTGTCAAGTGATAAATATTTTGAAACAAAGGTTAAATGAAATAAATGGTTTTTTAGATGGTAACAACAATAGGTTATCAATCCACCATGGTTACAAAAGGATTGGCTAATCCATGAACAAACGGCTCTGGTAAAGATATCTCAAATCCGTTTTATAGTTGACAACTTGCTAATAAGTTGTATGGTAATCAACTCACCATATCAGCAAATGTGAAGAGTTGGCTAGCCCACAAGAAAATGGTTTGCGGTAAAGGCTGTGGAAAAACCATTATATGGTAATTAGTTCACCATGGTTGCGAGAACTAACTAGTCTAAAAGGGTACAGCTTTTGGTAAAGACAAATCAAATCTGTTGATAGCTGATGATTTGCTAAAAATCATATGGTTATCAATGTACCATGGTCTTACACACCAAAACATTTGGCTACTCAAGAGTTAATGGCTTTGGTAAAGAGATATCAAAATCCATTAAATTTTTAATGATTCACCTCTCACAGGAGTTTACACACTTGGAAGTGATGAGAATAGACTGAAACTTAAAAAAATTAATGTACACAATTGTCATATGTTGCTGAGTTGCTGAAAAGATAGAGATTGCTGAATGATGCTGTAAAGAATAATTTTTAAAGAATACTTTGATATAAGCATAGAAAATACAAAGATACAATCTAAAGACAAAGACACAATCTTTCCTTGAAGATGGAGAAGTTAAAGATAAATTTACAAAGGAACTTGAAGTCAAGCAAGTAGAATTCAAGTTAGGGGAGGATTGTTGGGATATGAAAGTGCTGAAGAATGACAAAGTACTGGAAGAATTCAAAGTACTACTAAAGAAAAAGTCAAAGTACTGCTGTCGAAGTCAAAGTACTGCAAAGCTAAAGAACTGCTATATTCGTTTATGGAAAGCTTTGTTATTCTAGAATATTCTTTGTTTAGATTACTTGTCGTACAAGGTTTGTAATTGTAAATTGACTGGGGTTATCCTTAAGCCTATAAGAGGACCTCTAGATTGGCATTAGATGTACGTGCATTATTAGAGTTTTAGAGAGTTCTATATTAGTGTTTTTAGAGTTGTTTAAGAATCTGTAAAACAAGCAGATTCACAGTTATTAAAAAAATCGTTGAAAGTTAAAGTTATATTCTTCTTAGCTTTGTTAAGTAAATTTCGCATATTTAATAGAGTTTGCTCAGTGTTTTCATTGTTAATAACTTTTGGTTATATGATTCTGTTGTGGTTGGATATCAATTATTACTGCTTGCCCTACGCTTTATTATTGTTTGCACACCTGTCCCACTTATTTACCAAAAGCACAGCAAAACAGCTTTACTACTTTATTTCAAATCTATTAACTCACCAACCTCGTGTTGACATTTTTTAACATGTATTTTCAGGTTTATCGTGACAACTTACTTTGGAGGCTTTTGGCATGGCGTGGCATGGTCATAGGATACTCTGACATTTTTGGGACCGCTTTATTTCTATTACGGGCCTATATTTACGCACTATTTTTGAATAATGTAACCTTATACATTTGTTTATGAAGTTTCTTAATGTAAAACCATTGTTCTATACTTTGTGCTGAGATACCAATTAGTAGCACCCCACGACCCGAATGCTTCCGTTGTGCCAAATTTGGGGGTGTTACAGTTGGTATCAGAGCCAAGGTTATAGAGAACTGGGTAATTTTCAAAACCTAGACTATAACCATTTTTACAGAAACTTAACCCTATGACCGACACGTGCCTGCCTGCCAAGCTGATGCCTCACTTGCAAATATGTTTTTGTTACATTTGATAAGATGTACGTCTTACTATTTGATGGCTTTTGCCAACTTATCTTTGTTATTTACTATGAGTACCTTCGACATACCTATACTTATGTACCACACTTGTTGTAGCATTGCACATCTTTCTATACGCAATCTCATCATTCGAAATTAAGTTTCGATACTTGTTTGTTCTTTTGAAATAAATTTTGGGATGTGAAGAACACGGTGCTCGCATAACTAAGTCGAGTATTTTAAAATTCAGTGAACATCGGATGAATATAGACTTATCACCTATATTCAGCCAGGGATAGTGGGACATAGCCTGATCACCTATGTCCGACTCAGAGGTTAATTTTGCAATACTGGGAGTAGTTATAATAGTATTATGTCCGGTTTTTTTTTAGTTTGATTTCAGAAAAAGGTAAAGTTTTTGGTTTGTGTAAACGAGCATTGAATTTTATAAAAGTTTTTACCTTCACACAGAACACATTGGCATCACAATTCTTGTTTATCGTGATATTCTTCCTCCTATATGGAACGTTTTTTGTCACCGTCTAGTCATGATATGACTTCAGATTACTTTTGGAATCATTGGAACCGTCTAACCTTGTTTCGCATTGGGTCGAGTTAGAGCCGATTGGGTGAGTTTGCATTCGGATTGCATGAAATTCATCAAGCTTATTGAAATGTTTGGGATTGGTCTCGGTTACGTTTGAATTTGGATTTACTATATTTTGTGACTTTGGGTCTCGTTGAGAATCTGGATATCGCCTATCCCCGTATCCCTGCTTTGTTTATAGTCTTGTTACAGACGCCTCTACCTCAACCCTTGTCTTCGATCGATGTTGTTCTTTTGATAAAATACCTTGTGCTCTATCGATGTATATGCTTTTAGCGTAACCGTTTGGACCTTTCGAAGTTCACTCGTATTTGGAATTTGATTTGATATCGTTTGGAAGTCAAAATTCTTTTGGAAATTATGACTTTGTACTCGAACGTTGTACTTTCCGCATTGAGTACTAAGTACCCTGCTGAGGCAACTAACTGATTTCCTATTAGCAATCGATCCATCCCTCAGAGTCGTACTTCGAACTTGTTAAACTCTCCGTTCGGTAGAGATTCTATGATCGACAGAACCCTTGTGATTTTTTTGGGGTAACCTAAACCGCGACCTTGGGAACGGATGCCTAATCTTTCACTCATCCTACAGGAACACCAGTCATCCTTGCTACCCTCTTACATCATAATAAATTATGTTGCTATTAACCAACAAACTGTCTTCGATCATCCTACATAATATTTTGCGATCACCTTACAAAATGAAATCAAAATTTTGACCGTAGTGCTATTTCATAAACAATAAACTTATTTTCCTACTACTCTAAACTGTTTTACAAACGTTTTTATAAACTATTTACTCCTTTGGAAAGTATTCTATGCTACTACCTCATAAACTGAACAACTAATACTTTCTTTTCTAACAAAACCAAACTTTATGAGTGAATCCTACACCTCTGCCTGAAAACTATAGATAACAGTCTACCAACTCTTGACACTGTCTCATCACTATACAAATTACCTATTCCCATAAGATAAGGTGCTTATATACTATTACCCCTCATGAGAGACCCTTGGACGACTCGGCGAGACTCAAATCCATTGCACGTATCATCACCCCTTTTGAGACATTACACTATCGGATAACTGGAACTGAATCGCGAGGACTCGATTCCTTTTAAGGAAGGTGGACTATAGCAACTGGTAATTTTCCAAACTTATTTTTAATAGTAAAATTTTATTTATTATTAATTGTTTTTCATTTCGAACATTCCTGAGCCAATTTGAACTCGAAAAGGAGAAGAGATCTCGTAACTCAATAAGCGTTTTAGTGTGATTTTTTATTTAACTATGTGAAATTAGTCATGTAAACACTTGTTTTTATTATAAAAATTATTCCGAAAGCATTGGCATAAGTTCCGTTAATTTTATCGCGCGTTTGCTAGTTCAAATGAGCCCCGAAACTCTATTTTATAAACGTTTACTGAGATTGCAGCTTTGGTCCCTGTGGTTGTATTTTCACCCGCGCCCCTATACAATTATAATGTTATCACTTGGTTTTGATAATTTTGTTTACATAAAAAATTCATCTAGAGTTTCTCTCATAATCCTAACCCTAGCTACTCTCTTTCTACCCACCACTTTCCCTCACTAAACTGTAGCCGCCACCTTGTCTGCCACTCCTCCGGCAACGCCACCCTCCATCACCATCGCTGGCTACTTCTACTCCATCAGCCACCAGATGTCGCCGCCTCCACTACTACTTTGATGATTTGATTCAAGCATGTGAAGATGTGTCGGGTTAGATTGGGGTTTATGTTTGTGATGGGTTCGAATCACCACGACTGGGTCTTCGTCCCCTTTTTTCTCTCTCGTCAACTGTGGGTAATCTCAACACAAAGCTATTTCATATTTTTTTTAACTAATTACTGTTATAATATGTTCGTGAAATAAAAATATGGAATTTAAAATGTTTTGATTAAGGATAATATTGAATTCGTGCGGTGAAAACTTGGATTAAGTGGTTTTTTCATTTTTCGAGTTAAAAACCGGTCGATCTATACCCGGTTGGATAAACGGGTCAATTTGGATTTAAGTACTATTGTGGTATGTTGTTACTTTTTGTCGTAAAGACCCTATATTGGGTCAGTGTTGATACGTGTTCATCTGTTTTGAGGTCGAATATGCTAAATCCCATGTGAAGTCATTTTAGTGAATAGATTCAGTGGTGTGTTTAGATGTGTTTGTATCAGTGGTGTGTTTGAATGTGGTGTTTGTATCTGTGTGGTATGTTTAATGTGTATTTGTGTAGTAAAATCTACGGTTTGCATTTGTGTTGGCTCGGTTAACAGCAGTAAACTCCCGGTGGTGTTAATTTTTGTGATAAGGTTGTATCGTTAACCTATATTTGGGTTCGGGTATATGCTTAGTGTGCTAACATGCCAATAGGGGGCGTTGCGTTATTTTTATTCAAGCAGGGTGTGTTTGTTTGTGTTATTCATGGGTCTCAATACCCAAGCAGATTTGCGGTTGGTTTGTTGGATCCATGGGCCCTAAGCCCATGGTGTCTTCCAAGGGTGAATTGGGATTAACCATTAGGCCGAGCCTAACGGGGTGAGCTTGGTTGTTCTAAGGCATTGAGCCCATGTAAAATAAAAGGGTGTGTTAAATTTGTGAAAGGTATATATTAAGTGTTAAATATTGGTACGTTTCGATTATATGGGACTTGCTACTCTGGATAATAGACATTGCGAATACTTAATGGATTTGATAATTGGGACTTTGACATGGATTATTACCTGGGATTGTGACTTGAAAATGGGATAACACGGATACTTAATGGACTTTATTCTACAGATTATACACATGAGACATAGGACAATTCAAACTTATTAGACTCGAAACGAGTGCAATATATTAGACTTATCATGAATTTAATATATTTGGTTCGCATCGAAAATAAAATAAAGAAATATTGTCTAATAACCAATGAATATCTTTATTAATTTTATTTAAATGGACTTGGGTAATTGAAATTGGGGAAATGTAATAAATAAAACTTTCTAATTACTTAATTATTAACATCATAAACCTGTTAACAAACGTACATTTCTGCTATCTGGTATTACTGGGTAAATGCCTAAAACTCTACCTATTACTTACTTATTACTTATTTGCTAAGTGATCCTTACTTGTTTAATTTTCATTTATATGTTTTAGTGCTTTGGCATGTGTTATTGAGTCTTTGTAAACATTTCTTGACTTGTCCGTATAATGTATTGGGATATATTATATCCTGGTGTGAGTTACGTCTGGCGTGAGTGTAGGTCGAGTCCGTGTTTTATTACCACCACACAAAATGTAGAAAGTAAACTTTTTGAGATATTGAAAATGGACTTTTGAAACTAACGATACAAGATTCTACGAAAACTAAGACACGTTATCTTTCGGAACTTCATTTGCTTTGCTAGATTTATTCTGAGTTAATTATATTCATATTAGGTTGTGTCGAATCCCTACAACTGTACATGTACTTTTGATATTGTTGTGTTATACTTCTTGATGCCAGTTGTGTCAGTTGTGATTCTTGCGTTACTTCATATCGAGGTGAGTTCATGGCCCCTAATTTACTTGTTTTGAAAACACTTTTGGGGGAGAATACAAGCTTGTTTTACTAAATTTCAATATATGCAAATGACTTGATTCTTGAAAACTTCATGTACTTCGCTAAATAACTTGTTCGGTTATTCAAATATCATTACGATAAAATTATTTCTTTGTTGTGCTAAATTCATATTATATTATTTTGGACAAGCTTGTGTGCGGATATATTTGTGTTCGGTGCACTAGTAGTTTGGTGTGTTGAAAATTTTTGAGGAACATTACGTGTGGTACAAGCTTTGCGTCGTACTTACTTTGTGGCTCTTACGGCGTGGTAGAAGCCCACATATCCGTGAAAGTACGCAAGCTTTATCTTGGTACATCATTTTGTGGTAGAATCCCACATTTCATGGTACTTACTTCTTGGTTCTTACGGCGTGGTAGAATCCCACATAGTCGTAAAAGTACGCATGCTTTAGCTCCAGCCGGTTGGCTACATGTTGATTACATATTGTTTATATGATTATGTTGTGGTTGGATATCAATTATTACTGCTTGCCCTACGCTTTATTATTGTTTGCACACTTGTCCCACTTGTTTGCCAAAATCACACCAAAACATCTTTACAACTTTATTTCAAATATATGAACTCACCAACCTCGTGTTGACATTTTTTAGCATGTATTTTGAGGTTTATCGAGACAACTTACTTTGGAGGCTTTTCGCATGGCGTGGCATGGTCATAGGATACTCTGACATTTTTGGGACCGTTTTATTTTCATTATGGGCCTATATTTCCGCACTATAATAATGTAACCTTATACATTTGTTTATGAAGTTTCTTAATGTAAAACTGTTGTTCTATACTTTGTGTTATGATACCATTTAGTAGCACCCCACGACCCGATTGCTTCCGCTGTGTTAGGTCACCATCTTATCACAACAATATGTATTTCTAGAGAGAGAAAGTTTTAGTGAAAGAAAGTGGAAGGAACTAATGAATGATTAATGAAAATGATAATTGTAATTAGAACCAACCAACCCTCTCCCTTCTAGGGATAGGGTATTTATAGTGTTTACATAAGTAGGGGTGTTTCCCCTTGGTTCTAGAAGAACTTTCTATCACAGCTCATGGGCTTACTACATGAGCTGTGAAATCAATTACAAACATTTATGAACCATATTTATTAACGACCTATTACAAATGAAATGACCTACACTTGATAATTAAAACATGTTCCTAACAATCTCCCCCTAAGGGTTGGTCATCATTTGTTGTCTTGCTTAGGTCGTTTGACGTCTTGAACTTCTTTGGCGTTCATGGCTTGTGACGTCTTTGATTCTTTGCATCTTTGTTCTTTGTTCTTGTTGTTGTGATCAGTTGTGAAATCTGCCTTTATCAACATCTTTAACTTTGATCTTTATCTCATAACTTTGCAGATTCTTTGACTTTGATGAAGAATCTTTCTGAAATTTTCTTTGCTTTTTGAGAGAACTTTCAATTAGTGTTGATGTTGGTAGAAGCATGTGAGAAGTCTGCACGATCTTTTCTACCCGTGAGCATCCATAAGAGGAAAAACATAAAACATGGGTTAGAAATAATCCAGCGCTTACAAGTTTGAACTTCGAAAGTGTTAACAGCATAGTGTGAAAACACATCTCTAATTCTCACAAAGGCTGTTCCTGAACTGGAGTCCCACAAGTGAGATAACGCGATGTACCGAAATACACCTACAGTTCAGGTGAGTCGCTGAGGTACACCGAAGCATCACCCCACGACTGTAGACCGTTTGAAACACACTAAGCGTAACCCACAAGGAGTTACCGAAGTGACCTGCTGTCAGGGCTGTTTGATGTTGACCCTGGCAGGAACTTCCATTCAATCACTGAGGATCACAATTGTGAATCCCCTCATAAATGTTCTGGCAGATTGCTAAGATCTGCGTAGGACTCTGAAAAAAATGTCACTTGTGTCCTTATTGTTTGAACAACAAGTGATGAAATATATAGTGTTCCTAACAGATCTTTTGATGAATCTCATGGCTCTAGACTCGATTAGTGCGTTTTGATTTTCCTGAGCGGAGACTAGGGAGAGGGTCTCCTTCTTCAATACCAACAATCTCTAAGAGAGAGTCGATAGATTACGTAGGGTTCCCTGTGAGAATGAAACAAGCTCTTTTGAGAGAACTTGAGTGACTTAGAAGGTTTAGTGCATTGCGTCACTGGGTCCATGACGACTTGTCTTCAATACCGGTGTCATCTTGTGACAACCAGTAGCATATGAATTGAACCCGGTGTCTGCCCTAAGTTGAATAATTTGGAGGGCTATTTCTTTTCACCCTTTTCTTTAACTTTTCTTTTTAATTCTTCAACTCCTTCTTTCTCCGATTCTCATTTTCTCCTTTTTTCAATCATACCTAAGGACTTCTGAATACTAACTATTTGTGGTGTCCTTGGGTAGATCCCTTCGGCTCTGGCGGATCATAGGACGTTTATTCCTAAACTTAGTCACCTTTTAACTCCATGACTATCCTATGTTACCACAAAACCTTTTCTTGAAAATCTCTCAAGATGTTTATGATGAAAAACATGTTTTGGTAACACCTTGAGAGTTTTTGGTTTTTCAGAAATACTCCCCCTCCACATGTGCTTATGAGTTTTGACTGAAATCTGCACAGAGAGGGAAGAGCTGGCACTTTTGAATTGATCGACTCTTGATAGACAATTCCCCGCGAGACACGGTTACGTTGTATAGTTAAAGAGTTACATTGTCAGCTTTTAGGTGACAACTAGCTCTAATAACTACCTTGAAGATGTAAACACTCCTTGAAAAGGAGGTTAGACCCGTCAAAGTTCATGTCAATCAAGAGTTATCTTTTCGATTACTGACATTCAAAGATCGTCAATTCATTGGTGATATCTGAGTCGAGCACGTTATGAGATTCCATAACTTCATGATCAACAATTTTAATCACATTTCTCCCCCTCAAAAATAGCATATGAATGTTGTTTTTGAAAACATGTTGATTAAAATATGCTTTTTGAGGTGTTGGAAATTCCTTTGGGAAGAAACGGATTTCAAGAACATTTGATTTTGAGCAAAGATTTTCGCAAATACTCCCCCTCAACAAGTGATACTAACTTTTGAAGTTTTGAAAACATAAGGGGAAGTACTTGTTCTGTTGAGCAAAACTTTGAAAAATGAAAGTTTTGATAAGTTTTACTCAACAGTAAGAAGCTTTCGCTCCTTTTATAGGAATGTGGCACTGATGCGTACCATAGGGTCCTTTCATTACAAGTACGGGTTGTACATTGTTATGTGTGCACAAGCCATTTAGGAAAAAGATGTAATAAGTATTAAACAAATTAATCCTCTCCCTAATTGAAGATGTTTCAAGATCAGCTCCCCCTCAAACTAACAACCATTTTCCGCAGATTCGAAACTTTGATGTAGTAGACATTTCTTCTAACTTTTGAAGTTTTCAGTATGCAGCGGAATTTGTAGAAGAGCAAAAAACCACACAAGAGAATCTGACTTGTTGCAGAAAGTCCGTTCGAGGGAAACATGCCAGAAATCAACAATGTCTTTGTACGTATGTAGACACATCACACCAAACAAACCACGAAAGGCGAAATGAAATGACTCCCCCCTGATTGTTGCGGTCTATCGGAATACTAATCAACTGTGTATATGCAAATACTCGATAAAATGACCGTGCGTGAGGCATCATAACATCATATTTGGGTAACTTCACACAAGAAAACCCGTGAAAGTGAGACAATAACACCAACTTGAGAAATTTTAACCACAAATCGTCTCATTTCTTCCCTCTAATTGAAGAAATTCATGAAGGCATTGGGTTTTCGCAAAGAAGCATGTGGAAAAACAAGAAACCAATGATCACCTACACTCTCTCCCCCTCGATGTTTTCAATGAATCGAAACATACACCACGTATGTTGATGATGAAATTGGAGACATCGAAACCATGTATGTTCAATTAATCGAATAGGTGTGAGGTACCAAAAATATCTCGTGAGAATCAACTGCTGATAAAACTTCTCAACTTGTTGATTATGTTGATCATCAGTTGTGTCATTGTTGTTGGAAACAATTTGATCTACTGTAATCAGAGATTCGATTGAAGGTGCATCTCCAGCAACGGTTGTTGTTGTAGATTCAGGGTGTATCTAGAATTAGAATATGATCAGGTTGTGCAGCGGAAACATTAGATACATCTGAAGCACGACTTTCTATAGAATCTCCAAACAGTGGAGCAAACAAAATTTCCAATTCTTGACGATTGAGTACAATGGCGATGCAGCTGATGGATCATTATGCTTTGGACGGTGAGAAACGGGTCCTAAGCTGTTGTACTTAGAAGCCATTGCTGTTGTACCTGTAAGGAAAATAGGAGGGGCAAGATAGAAGAAATATGGATCCCCAAGGGTAACTGGGTTCCAGATGTTAGAAGCATAAAGATGTAGTGTCAATAATCTTCTTGACACCTGAACATGCCATTTTGGTGATTTCCTTTCCTACCTCAGGGATAGATGTTGTGTGTTTCACACTTGTTTTGATGCAACTACTTAGTATCTTGCCTGTAGGAATCCACCTAAGACCAACAGTGTTGAAAAGTCTACCCGTTGGAATCCATCTAAGGTTAGATCTAGGAGATGTTGAAACTTCTTTTGGGAAGAGTCTGCGTCCTATATTGATCCACCTATTAGGTTTCTGAAATTTTACGTTTAGATCAACGGGTTTATTTCTAACTGTTTTTTGATTAAACTTAGGTTTTGGTTTGCTACTACAAGCAGTGTTATGCAACACACTAGAAAGCATCACACTAGGTCGTGAACCTAAGATTCCATCTTTTTGGAGTAGTGCCCTTTTTCTAGCCTTTTCTAGATCATAGTTCTTGTACGCGTCATTTGAATCATATGAATTTTTAATTTTAATGCTCGGTTTAGACACAGTGTTCGAACTAATCCTAGATGGGCTAGGTGCAACAACTTGTTGAGGTTTAACAGAAACAGATTTAATAGAAACAGATTTAACAGAAACAGAAGCATTTTTCTTAGGCCAAGAATGTGGAGTGACTGGTTTTGACAAATGATTATTCTCAACAACTTGGGAGGCAAACCGTGGTTTTGAAGATTTTGATCGTTCAGATTTAAAAGCAGTTGGTTGTTTAACTACTGATTGGTTTCTGATAGGTTTTAAAGACGATTTCCCCAAGATTGTTTGTTTTGCAAACTTAGTATCCACCCTCATGCCAGTTAATCTTCTCAATTTATTTTGTAAAGCAACATGTGCAAGCCACTTTGCTTGAATTTGAGCCTTTAAATGCTCATTTTCTTTTACTAAAGTATCCACACGATTACTTTGCATTTTAAGTTCAAGTGATTTGCAATGTGCCTCTAGTTTTGAAAAATCTTTTTGAAATTGAGCAATGGTCTTTTTGAGAAGAATGTTTTCAGATTCAAGAATTTGGTTTGATGATTCAGTTGTATTGTTTGCAAGTACGGGCTCAGACATGAGACAGTTGTCTGGACATTGTGCAACAAACTGGTCAACCTCTCCTTCATTTCTGAATTCAGGTTGCTCAGTTTGTTTCGCAATTGCAGGCAGAGTATGAACAACAGTAGATTGTACCTCAACTATCTGTTCTTTGTCAAAGGTAGGCTCTGTGTCATAGGTGGGAACGATATCTTCCTCAACCATTTGTTCTTCATCAAAGTTGGGCTCGGTGTCATAGTTGGGTATGATATCTTCCCCAAATCTGTTGATGTCATCCTGCTCTTCCAATGCTACAACCTCATTATTCGTATTACTGACATTTGCAGTATTCTCATCATTCTTGACAAGCCTTTGAGCATTCCTTCCTTGTACATCAACTCTTTCACCTTGCATGACTGCTTGATTTCGGGGATCAGATGAAGTCTGACTCTTTGAATTCTTAAATTGTGAGATCATCTTAGTCAGTAACATCATTCCTTTGTTTAATTCCACAAATGGATCTTCAGAATCATCAGTAGCAAGGTTTGGTGAAAAAGGTTTTAAGCAGTAGATGGAAGGTGAGGAGATTTGTGAAAGCATTTGAGACATTGATATAGTGAATTATAATTTTCCCTCAAAAAATAATTATGAAAAATTTTCTCCCCCAAAATTTGAAATTAACTATAAAATGCAGTTTTAAGGTTGTAAGAAAAATTTGAGTTGTGACAATTTTGACGCCAAATTTGACCCGAAAAATTTGAATTTAGGCCCAAAAATTTGAATTTTTGACCAAAATTTTCACAGTTAAACCAAAATTTGAATTTCGCGTAAAAATTAAACAGTTAAACCAAAATTTGATTTTTTTTTTTTTTTTTTTTTTTTTTTTTTTTTTTTTTTTTAATAAATTTGTGTTGATGATGTGTTATGGATCTTTAAAGGATAACTAAGGTTAAGGTTGTTTAGATTAAGGTATATTAGTAGCAGAAATCCAAACTTGCAGAAGAAACTCTCAGAAGAAACTTGCAGAAGAAACTTGCAGAAGAAACTCATAGAAGAAACTTGCAGAAGAAACTTGCAGAAGAAACTCACATAAGAAACTTGCAGAAGAAACTCACAGAAGAAACTTGCAGAAATGTTGACAGAAACTCGCCAAACACTGCAAACTCGCAGCAGAAACTCGCTAAATTTCAGAACTCGCCAAATTCAGAACTCGCCAAATTCAGAACTCGCCAAATTCAAACTCGCCAAATTCAAACTCGCCAAATTCAAACTCGCCAAATTCAGAACTCGCCAAATTCAGAACTCGCCAAATTCAGAACTCGCCAAATTCAAACTCGCCAAATTCAAACTCGCCAAATTCGAACTCGCCAAATTCAGAACTCGCCAAATTCAGAACTCGCCAAATTCAAACTCGCCAAATTCAAACTCGGCAAATTCAAACTCGCCAAATTCCAAACTCGCCAAATTCCAAACTCGCCAAATTCCAAACTCGCCAAATTCCAAACTCGCCAAATTCCAAACTCGCCAAATTCCAAACTCGCCAAATTCCAAACTCGCCAAATTCCAAACTCGCCAAATTCCAAACTCGCCAAATTTCAAACTCGCCAAATTCCAAACTCGCCAAATTCCAAACTCGCCAAATTTCAAACTCGCCAAATTCCAAACTTGCCAAATTCCAAACATGCCAAATTCCAAACTTGCCAAATTTGAAACTCGCCAAATTTGAAACTCGCCAAACTGCAAACTCGCAGAAATTCAACTAGAAACTCGCCAGAATGCGTGGCTAACTCGCCAAAACTCATAAAAAACTCGCAGAAACTCGCAGAAACACGTATTTAGTCCAAAAAATCCATAAATTTCAATCTAAAACACGTTTTTAAGTACGAATTTCTGTTAAATCTAATCAATATTAACCTAAATTATCCCTTGGCTCTTGATACCACTTGTTAGGTCACCATCTTATCACAACAATATGTATTTCTAGAGAGAGAAAGTTTTAGTGAGAGAAAGTGGAAGGAACTAATGAATGATTAATGAAAATGATAATTGTAATTAGAACCAACCAACCCTCTCCCTTCTAGGGAGGGGGTATTTATAGTGTTTACATAAGTAGGGGTGTTTCCCCTTGGTTCTAGAAGAACCTTCTATCACAGCTCATGGGCTTACTACATGAGCTGTGAAATCAATTACAAACATTTATGAACCATATTTATTAACGACCTATTACAAATGAAATGACCTACACTTGATAATTAAAACATGTTCCTAACACGCTGTGCCAAATTTGGGGGTGTTACATTAATACAAATGGCTACCAGTATAAATTAGCACAAGTAGTACTAATTATACTTAGCAGTACAAACTCAGATAACTAACATTACCAATCCTTTTTTCAAAAATTTACGAAGACAAAGGGATTCACACAGTTTTAAGGGTTAAGCATTCCAATACTTGCAACCAAGTATTGAAACCTTCCCACATCAGAAGCCTTAGTAAGAAGATCTACAACATTATAATCTGTATGAATTTCAAGAACCTGAATAAGCTTCTTTTCATTGTAGTCTCTTATAAAATGGTGTCTTATCTCTATATGTTTAGTCTTAGAATGTAAAACTGGATTTTTAATGATACTAATAGTAATGTTGTTATCTATGTGAATGACAGTGTTCATGAAATTGTACCCATAGTCAAGCATCTGATTCTGAATCCAGAGCACTTGACAACAACAGCTTGCAGCAGCCACATATTTTGCCTCAGTTGAGGAGTTTACCACCACAGTATGCTTCTTACACTTCCAAGAAATCAACCTGTCTCCTAGGAATTGACAACCACCTGTTGTTGACTTCCTATCCAAACTAGCTCCAGCATAGTCACTATCTGAGTAGTCTCCCAGACCAAATGAAGAATTCTTTGGATACCAAAGGCCCAATTTGGTTTGGCCTTTTAGATACCTAAAGATCCTCTTCACTGCATGCAGATATGAAGCCTTGGGAGGGACCTAAAATCTAGCACAAGCACATACAACAAACATGATGTCTGGTCTAGATGCTGTCAAATACATCAATGATCCAATCATGGATCTGTATAGGTGCTCATCAACCTCTTCACCATCATCATCTGGAAGTAAAGGTTTGTTGTTGTCCATAGGAGTGCTAGCAATATTCACACTTTCATATCCAAACTTCTTCAAAATCTCCTTCACATACTTATCTTGGCTGATAAATATGCCATATGTTTTCTGTTTCACTTGCATCCCTAGAAAGAAATTGAGTTCACCCATAGAACTCATTTGAAATCTGTCATGTACTAGCTGCTCAAGCTCTGTACATAACTCCTTCTTGGTGGATCCAAAGATGTCATCAACATATATCTGAACCAACAAGATGTCTCCTTTCAGCCTCTTTACTAATAGGGTCTGATCAATTTTGCCTCTATGAAAACCATTATCCAATAGATATTTGGCAAATGTCTCATAGTATGCCCTGCGAGCCTGATGTAAGCCATAGAGAGCCTTATCCACCTTGTACACCTTGTCTGGGAAGTATGGGTCTTCAAAACCTAGAGGCTGACAAACATGTACCTCCTCTTCAATCTTCCCATAAAGAAATGCACTCTTGACATCCATCTGATACACTGTAAAGTCTTTGTAAGAAGCATAGGCCAAGAATAGTCTAATGGCCTCAATCCTAGCAACTGGGGAAAAGACCTCATCATAGTCTATCCCTTCTTGGTGTGTGTATCTTTGAGCTACCAATCTGGCCTTACTCCTGATAACAATGCCCCTCTCATCCTTTTTGTTCCTGAATACCCATTTTGTCCCAATTGCCTTTTTTCAATCAGGCAGATCTACAAAACCCATACCTTCTGCAACTTGAATTATAGAAGTTATTGTTGCATAGCCTCAACCCAGGCTTCATCTTTGAGAGCTTAGGTAACCTTCTTAGGTTCTTCTTGAGACACAAAACAAGCAAACAGACACGGTGGAAAACTAGAAGGGGGGTTGAATAGTTTTGCGGATTAAAACTTCATTTTAAAGTATTTAGATCGACTTATGTCTATCTATTTAGATTGTGTGTTGGATATTGATAGATAAACATATAAGTAAGTTATGCAAAGAATAAAGAGTAAAGAGACAAAAAAACTACAACACGAGTATTTATAGTGGTTCGGTTACAAGGACACCTTCCTTGCCCTACTCCACTCCCCAAGTACCTCACTCGAGAGCTTCTAAGAACTACACAACACAAGATCCTTAATGTGGCGGAGAAGCCTTCACAAAGTCTCCTAATATTTATCCAGTAGAAGGCTAGACACTTAGGAGGAACTACTACCCAACACTAATACCCAACACAACTACCCAAAGGAGACACACTACTTTTTACAATACTAGCAAGGACATCAATATTCTTTAACCCAAACTACACAACTAATTAATCAACGCACCATATCGGATGTACACCTTCAGCACCATTCACTAATGCCTTCAACACGTGTAAGGTATAACTTTTCACATGCACATCAAACCATAACAAAAAAGTAGCATATAGATGGAATTCTAGAGAGAGAAAGTTAGAGGTTTAGGGAACTTAGTGAGAGAAAGTGAAAGATATTATTATGAGCTCCAACTCTCTACCTTGGAAGGTAGAGAGTATTTATAGTCTTACATAACTCGCCACACATCGGGCTGTGGATCAGGCATACAGTGGGTAAAGACCCGTCCGTCCTCCACGGTGTTACTTATCTAAATTACTACTTAACTTAAAAGAACTACGACTACGAGCTTTCTAACGATTACATATACTTGAGGTGACCGACTCTTTAATACCGGGAATTTCTAATTCCTAACAATCTCCCCCTAAGGGAGGTCACCTCAATCATGTACCAAAATTACATAGAATACAAATAGATATTACATTAACAATTGATCTTGTATTCTTGATGTAGACCTTTGCTCCTAAGCTCGTAGTCATTGATTCATCACAATGCATGTTTGGTTATTCCAAGTGGAGGTCTTTTACTGATCCACGTGATGATAAGTTTGAGCCATCTTTGGAGATCATCAGCTATCAACAATCTCTGACACATCCTTTGTGGTGTTGGTATTTTGTGATGTTGTGACTTTGGGACCGACATGCTCACATTCTGGATCATGAAATCTTCACATCAGAGTAGCGGAAGCTTTTGTTGAATCATGATATTGGCAGCAGCGTAGCAGAAGCTTGGTGTGAAAATATCAGAGTCATTGATGCACTAATCATGATTTCTTTGAGTTGAATGTGTTAAGTGAGCATGAGGCTATGGATTGACCGCTTCATTCTGATCAGCTGCAAACGTCGGGTGTACCTGCATACAACAGTTAGCAATAAATCGCACGAAAGTGTCTTTGATCACTTTCGTTGAATTGAGGTACACGGCCCACGGTTCCCCGTTGATCAGTACAAGTACTGCCTGTGATCAGGTAGGATTCCTAAGAATCTCCTTGACAGGGTTTCGCAGCTGTTCTAGCTGTTCTCAAACCGGAACATCTCAAAGAAGACAACACGGAGTGAGTGAACCAGCGAATTTTAAGTCCACTGATTGATGAAAAGAGATTTGAAAAACAATCGTGTATTGCTCAATAGAAATTGTTTTTGCAATACAACAAAGGTTTTATTGAAAATCAATTATCAATCATAAAAATACCTTTTGGTTTGAAAAATGAGTACACAGTCGATGTGCTAAAGAAAAGAGTTTTTAAGCACAAAGACTGGTTTTTCAAAGGTATCCGTCAATCCATAACCTGAACCAGGTTTGATTCAAGAGATTGAATCGCCCCATTGTTTCTGTTCAGTTGTCACATGGTTGATCTATATAATAGATCTCACATGCCACCTACCAGGAGCTTGTTTGATGTTGGCTCCAGAAGGCTTTCCATCTTCATTGTGAATATGTAAACACATCACTCAGATGTTCTGGCAATACCACAAGGATAATGCGTAGGACTCAAGATATAATCTCTCTTTCCACATTGTGTGAAACAGAGAGTCTTCATTGAAAGTGTCCTAATGAGATTTATTGATGATCTCGTGGCTCTAGACTCAATTTGTGCATATTTGGATCCTGTGCCGGAGACTAGGGAGAGGGTCTCCTTCTTCAATATCAACAATCTCTAAGAGAAAGTCGATAGATAATGTCGGTTCCCCGTGAGAATGAAACAAGTCCTTTTAAGAGGAACTTGAGTGGTTTGGAAAGTTGAAGTGCAGTGCGTCACTGGGTCCATGACGTCTTGTCTTCTATACCGATGTTACCATCAGTAGCATATGAAGTGAACCCGGTTTCTGCCCTAAGGTTGAATTAATGGAGGGCTATTTGTTTTCACCCTATTTTCATTCAATTCTTTTTAATTCTTCAACCCCTTCAGTGCTTACCGAGACTTCATAGCTAGAACCTTGTTGGGTTTATTCCAGTACTAGCTCAGTCTTAGTCCGCACTCTTCCCTTATCTCATTTTTCTCCTTTTATCATCATACCTAAGGACTTCTACACTAACTAGTGGATTGTCCCTGGGTAGATCCCTCCGGTTCTGGCGGATCATGGGAACCAATACCTAACCTTATCATCCTTATATCACCGTACATTAAAGTAAAGTTGGTCGGTCTATTTGGTATTGTTCATCTGCCATTGGATCCAATAGAAACCATTTGAAAATCAATTCAGATACTTGTGATGTATTATCAAAGCATTTTGTACCTGAATTGTTTTTGATATTTTTAGAACGAGAACTCCCCCTCAACATGTGCATCAAGTATTTGAAAAATGTTAAGCACACGGAGGCAAGAGAAAGAATTAACTTCTTTGATTACCATTTTCTAAAAGATATCAACATCACTTCCCATATCAAATCAAGTAGATATAGCATTTCCGGGAAGGATGAGGTTTCCATAAATTCGCTCCCCCTCAATATGTGCCTCGAGGTTTGAAAAGAGTTTTGCACATACTGGAGGGAACCTGCACATTAGGATGAATGATCACGTTTCAAATCAAAGGTTTAAGATAGATGCTCCCCCTCAACATGTGCATTGAAAATTTGAAATCGTTTGTCACATGTGGGCAGGATAGCATGTACATCCGTTAATAACCATTTACCTAATTATCAGTTTAAATCTAATTTAAATCACACATTCTCCCCCGATCACAATTATCAAATCATTTGAGATTTGTGATCTCGTATAGATTTAAATTGATTTTGAAAGTTTTTAAGGAGAATTGTGACTTGATTGTGAAAGTGTTTTAACTGATACGGATCGGATTTTGAGACTTTAAACTCCATTTATAAAACATGCATGTATATCTTTTGAAAACAATTTAATGCCAAATAACTTTTTAATTTAATTGAAATCATTCTCCCCCTCAATCAATGACCTAGGTTGTTGATTGAGAGATAGAGATTTTGACAAATAAGTCCTGATGATTATCAAAAATAGAGATTGAGTTATTATTCAAAGCATTTAGTTTTCAGCAGATAAAAGTTTATAGAATCAGAGCATGGAATTTTGAAAACATGATAAAACATGGCTCTGTTCTTTCTTTTAAAACCGGGTTATTGCCTGAAAATGACAATAAACCATTTCTCTTTCTCCCAAAAATATTTTTTGACTTTTTGATTTTTTTTTTTTTTTTTTTTTTTTTTTATTTTATTATTTTTTTTTTTAAAGAATTCGAACAACATCTAAAGTCCCGTGTCATTCTTTGAATGACAGCACAAAGACCGTAGATGTTATCGAACCGAGAAAAACATGACAAAATTGACAATATATATATATATATATTTTTTTTTGAAGATTTTTCGAATTTTTCAAATTTTTATGGATTTTGAAAGTTTTATATTTTTCTATTTGATTTTTTGAAGGTTTTATAATTTTGTATTTTGTTTTTCGAATAAATATTTACAAGAGATAGATGAAGATAGACCTTTACTCCTCGACTTCCTCCTGAAGACGTTTGAGAGTTTCTGGTTGAAGGCTTTTCAAACCAAGGCGTGGAAGAATAAACTCAAAACGTTCTCTTGGAAGAGCTTTGGTGAAGATGTCCGCTAACTGATATTCAGACCTCACAAAATATAGTTCCACCACACCTTTTTCCACTTGTTCCCTGATGAAATGATGTCGAATGTCGATATGCTTTGCTCTTGAGTGTTGAACGTTGTTGCATGAGAGAGCAATAGCACTTTTATTATCACAGTACAGAGGGATTTTGTTGAATTCAAAGCCATAGTCAGATAATTGAGATCTCATCCATAAGATTTGAGCACAACAAGATGACATGGCTATGTATTCAGCCTCTGTAGAGGAAATAGAAGTACTCATTTGCTTCTTTGAAGACCAGCTCACAAGCTTATCACCCAAAAACTGAGCACCTCCAGATGTACTTCGACGTGTATCTTGACACCCTGCATGATCAGCATCTGCATAGGCCGTTAGTGACATACCGGTGTCCTTCGGGTACCATAGTCCCATATTGATGGTTCCTTGGAGATACCGAAAGACCCGTTTAACTGCTTCAAGGTGCTTTTTAGTAGGCTTAGCCTGGTATCTAGCACACATGCACACGGAGAACAAGATGTCCGGTCTACTAGCAGTGAGATACATCAGGGATCCAATCATACTCCGATATTTCGTTTGGTCAATCATGATCCCTGAGAGGTCCTCATCTAGTTTGGTTCGGTCAATCATGGGGGTGTCAACAGGGTCACATGAATCAAATCCAAATTTCTTTAAAATCTCTGTTGCATATTTAGATTGATTTATGAAAATGCCTCCGGGACTTTGTGAAATTTGTAATCCCAAGAAAAATGACATTTGTCCCATCATTGACATTTGAAACTTTGAACTCATTTCATTTGAAAAACGATCACATTCCATTGGGTCAGTCGAGGCAAAAATAATATCATCAACATAAATTTGAACATGAGTTAAATGTTTGCCTGACTTCCTGGTGAACAATGTAGGATCAACTGCTCCTTTGCTGAATCCGGTTGATAGAAGAAACTTTGACAGTGTATCATACCATGCCCTTGGAGCTTGCTTTAAACCGTAAAGAGCCTTCTTCAAACGATAAACGTGAGTAGGATGCTCTTGGTTCACAAATCCTTCAGGTTGGCTGACGTAGACAACTTCCTTAAGATCTCCGTTCAGAAATGCCGTCTTTACATCCATCTGATATACCACCATGTTCTTACTAGCAGCATTAGCCAGAAAGATTCTGATTGCCTCGATTCGAGCAACTGGAGCAAAAGATTCTTCAAAGTCTATACCCTCCTCTTGACGATATCCTTTAGCAACTAATCGAGCCTTGTTCTTCAACACATCACCATGCTCATCAAGTTTTACTTTGAAGATCCATTTTAGAGCTATAATCATAGCACAGTCTGGAGCAGGCACTAACTCCCATACATCAAGACGATCAAACTCATGAATTTCATCTTGCATAGCATTGAACCAGCTATCTTCATTCATAGCAGTTTTAACATCTTTTGGTTCGATCTTAGATAGTACGGAGTTGAAGAAGCACCATAAGGCATCGGTTGCGAGTTGCTTCCGGGTTGATACAGGACGAGAGGGATTACCAATGATGTTGTCTAATGGATGATCGTGAGTCCATTTTCTGAGGTGTTCATGTGGCATTTGTTGAGGAACTGAGGTAGCTGAGTCGATGTCTTCTGAAGAAGATGGTTCTGATGATGATTCAGGAGTAGCAAATATGTTTTCAAATGGAGCATCTTCAGGAGTCGCAAAGGGATTAACTTCATCATTGATGCCAGAAACATTTCCATGATGTACACTTTAAGAATGATGATTTGTTGATGAGACTGAAGGATCAGCAGCAGGTGCTTCTTGACTAACAGATATTGAGACTGATGGATTGACTTCATTCACTGGAATATGAGCATTCTCTGTTGTAGGGATCAGCACCTCATTAGTAGTAGACTCATACAGTTCATCAAACATGGGATCAAACAATTTCTTTACATCATCTTCAGATGGAGGTACATATGGAGTTTCTTGAGAGGAGTTTGGAACAAGGGATGAACCAATAGGACTGTTTAGAAGTGCGGGTCCTGAGCTGGAGTGTCCAGGAGCCATTTGACCGGTCAGCTCATCAAACGTAACGTGAATTGTTTCCATGATATTTCGGGTTCTTTTGTTGTAGATTCGGTATCCCTTTTTGTTTGGTGCATATCCTACAAATACTCCAATGTCAGCTTTAGCCCTAAGTTTGCCCAAGTCTTGACCCTCATTAGTTGGATAGCACAAGGCACCAAACACACGAAGGAAAGATAGATTAGGTTTTCTGTTGTGGACAAGTTCATATGGAGTTTTTCCATGAATGGTGTGAATCAGGGAACGATTTTGTGTGTAGCATGCAGTGGCAATTGCTTCAGCCCAGAGAAACATTGGAACCTTTGAGTAGATCAGCATTGTTCTAGCAGCTTCAACAAGAGTACGATTTCGTCTTTCAACTACACCGTTCTGTTGTGGGGTTCGTGGAACACTTCTTTGATGGCTGATTCCAACGCTTTCATAGAATTCACTAAGTTGTTTGTTGACAAACTCAGTTCCATTGTCTGTTCTGATAATTCTGACAGTTTTGTTTAGTCTAACCTGCAGCTGTTTGATGAGTTTGATGATGATATCAGGAGTTTCATCCTTTGTCCTTAAGAACTTGACCCAGGTGAATCTAGAATAATCATCAACCACGACTAACACATATTTCTTCCCAAAGATATTCTGCACCCTCATTGGTCCACATAAATCCATATGAATCATATGAAGAACTTCTGTGACAGAGTTAGTAGGTTTGGGTTTATGGGCATACTTCTTGCTTTTTCCCAATTGACATGCTGAACAAAGATGATCCTTTTCATACTTTAGTCTAGGTAAACCTACAACTAAGTCCTTTCTGGAAAGATCGTTGATGGTGCCGAAGTTCAAGTGATTGAGACGACGATGCCATAACCATGACTTTGTTTTTGAAGCCTTTGATAACAAGCAGATTGGAGAAGCTCTCATCATGTCATCGATAGAGATGGTGTAAAGGTTTGAGCCACGAGTTCCTTTCAACAGCTCCTTACCATTAAGGTCTCTAACGAAGCAGGTATGTTTTCTGAAGGCTACTTCTAGATCAGAATCACAGAATTGACCAACAGAGAACAGATTATGACCTAAACCTTCCACATAATACACTCTGGAGATGACACTATCACCAACAACATAATCTCCATAACCCATAATAGCACCGAAATGATCATTACCAAATCTAACAGTCCCGATGAATTTGCTCACGAAGTTCATGAGCCGTGACCGGTCTCCAGTCATATGCTTGGAACAGCCTGAGTCCAGGTACCACAGAACGATTTGAACGATCTGCAGTTGAACACAGACAATAATGGATAACTGGATAATTGGGATCCCCATGCAAGAATGGGTTCCATTTGGTTAGTTACAATGGTTGGACCACCCACATCAGAAATAGAAGCATTCATATCAGAAAATGAGGTAATGGAATCATTGTGAATAGATGCAATACTAGTGTCTGTATTAGCCCTATTTACAGTGTGACCACTTCTTAAGGGAATAGTTCTACCAGTAGGCATCCATTTTCTAGTGGGCATTATCTGATTAGTCTTATGACCAACAGGTATCCAATAAAAGCCTATTCTGCTGAAAGTTCTTCCTGTGGGTTTCCATTGTTTTCTAACTCTCTTTCGCTTTTGCCTTTTAGCCTTTTTATCATGAATTTTAGCATTAACAAAATTAACAGGACAATTAACATCATTAAGCAGAACATTAACATCACATCCATGATTAGAAACAGAATTCACGCAATCATCAGTACAAGGTTTGCAAATAGTATCAGAATTCGAATTAATTACAGTACGCCTATGGCAAATACTAGAATCAACACGATTCATTTTATTCGATTCAAACTTAAGGTTCCTAGATTGTTCTTCTACTCTTTTCCAGTGCACATTCTTAGCTTGCGAGGTCCTATCATTCCTTGTATTGTCTTGAGACTTTGACCTGCTCCCTTTAATGTCACTGATTACTCCTGTAGAGGGAATGGGAACATTAGTTTGTTTTACTACTCTTTGCACCACCTGTTTAGATGTGCTGGGATCTGAACTACATGCAGGTGCACTAAGGTTCACTTTCTTAACCCTAGAGGTACTGGGATTGTTATTCCTAGAAGGCACATTTGAGTACACTTTCCTAGCATTGACAAATCTAGAATCTGAACTACTCAATGGTACACTACTCCTCAAATTCAAACCATTGGGAATTGAGTGCATATCATGTTTGGCCTTAGGCATTGAGCATGGAATCAAAGGGTTAACTCTCTCACCTAATGTCTTTGGGCATATTGTGATCAAACATTCTAAGATTTCTTGAGATCGTTTGGCATATAAGCATGCATGTCCAATTGCATTATCATGAGGTTTCTCTAGCTTATCTTCTTCAACAATCTCACGCAGGCATTCTAAGCAATCCTTAAGGGATGAGAAATATGTTTGAATGGCAAGTTTGTTGTTCCTTAGGTGAGGGGGGACATACGTCACAGATAAAGCATATTTATTACCAGAGTGAACCTTTGATACAACATTTTCCTCATTGATCATTGGCATTTTCCCTTTTACCTGACTCTTCAGATTCTCAATTTCCTTTTGCAATGAAGTTATTTGTTCGTTGTTTTTGTTACGAGTGACTTTAATTGATTCAAACAACTCATTGAAATGACGTTTAACCTTTTCATGTTCTTCTAGAAAACTTTCGTTTTCCTTTTGTAAAGCATTTACAAGGTTTTGAAGATGAAACGTTTGAGATTTCTGAGAATCTAAAGGAGGAGGCATTTGGGAGCCTGTCATACTGTTCGTTTGACCCTTTAATTGAGAGATTTGGGCTTTCAACTTTCTGATCGTGTTGCACTGAGCTTGAATCTGTTCATCACGTTTGTTAATTTGAAAAACTGCATCAAACTCTGGAGCATCTGAAGATGTCTTGATATTTGAAGTTTTGACATTTTCTTTGAGATGTTGATATTTTAGTTGTAGATTAAAATACTCAACTTCTAGTTTAGAAAAATGTTTAACCAAATTGTCATGATCATCCAGTTCAATTTTCTCATTTAGTTTTGAATTAGTTTTTTCAAGCTCAATGACACGATCATGGGAGACTTTCAGGGCCACAGATAGTTCATGAAATTTGGAAGCATTAATAGAGCAATTTGAAGCAGTGAAAAAGACATCTTGAGCAACACATTCAGTAATAAGATTCTCATTTAATGTATGCAGGTTCTTTCTATCAATCTCATTATATTTCAGTGCACGCTCATAGTCACTAACTTCAACAACCATTGCATCAAATTCCTTTTCCATACCCTTAATATCAGTTTCTACCCCCTTTTTAAGACTCTCAAAGTGATCTTTTAGAAGTTTAAAGAAGGGCATGACCTCAGTTAAATAACATTCTTTCATTTGTTCAAAACCCCTTTCTCCTTCAGTTATACCAGTGGGTGTGATCCTTTTCTTGCAAGTTTTCTCAAAATCAACAAATAGTTGAAATATAACGTATTGGCTAATTAATGTCTTTCTTTTAGTGGCAATTGTTCTAGGTACAAGATGCATTGGTGTATTAGGAGGATACACAGTCGCTCTAGGCATTTTCCGAAGGGGAGGGTTTGTTTCTACAATATTTTCAGCTTTCTGCTTATCTAAATCCATTTTCCAGAAGACTTGTTCGGGAGTCAACAAAGTCTGAGGCTTAAACTTGTTCAAGGAAATCCAGTTTTCCTTCTTGTAATCATGAGGAGAGATGATTATGTTTTTCTCTTTGCATTTGGGATCATTTTGCTTCTTATTCATCTTTTCTCTAGTGATTTCATTTAATATCTTATCTTCCTCAGTGCACTCAACGCAACTAGGTTTCTGCCTAGGCTTAAGGACTTCATTACCATCATAAAGCACCTTATGAGCATTTCTAGCCTTTTTAATTACCTCTGGATTTGGTTCCTCAACAAGGGGAATGCTATGCTTATCGCTTAAGACACGATGTTTCGTGACCATGTGAGCAGTCTGAATGGTGTTTCCTTGTAAGTACAACTTGTTTTCAAGTTTGTTTTACAAAGTTTTCAGATTAGAAAAATCTCTCAAGAGTTTCGATTCCTTTGCATTAAATTCTTGCTTAAGCATTTTCACATTTTCTTGAAGTTCTTGTTTTTGCTTAGCTGTTTTAGAAAGTTTTTCTTGCAAGGAATTTAATTCTTGTTTCAATACTTCTTCTCTAAACTTACTTTTTCTAATTACTGTACTCACTTGGACATCCATTTCCTGCTCACGAGTGGTCAACTCAAATTTTGCACGTTGTTCATAAATAGCAACACGTTCCTTATAGGCATTTAGTTCAGAAATTATGGAATCATCAGGAGCACATGCAGTGTATTCATCAAATACATAGTCATTGTTGACTGCAGAAGATGCATCACTTGGTACAACTTCACTTTCACTTTGTTTCACGTATTGATCGTATGGGACAATATTGATATTACCCATATTTTTAATATTTGATTCAATAGTTTCAGTTGGTTGTACTTTGTCATGCATCTGTTGCACATCAGCATCATCGTATAGCTTTAATACCTCTGAGATGAGTTTGTCCTTGGATGGGCCAGCTTGTGGTGAAGAAGAGATTTTGGGAGAAACCATTGGAGAGATGCTAGCCATAAAGATTGTGTGTGCAGTAGGTCCCTCATCTACATCAGAGTCGTAAGCATCACAGTCAGCGACTTGAAAGGCATTCTGATAATTGTGACCTATCTCCTGAATAGGCTGCTCATCTACATCTGCATCATAGGTCTTGGCATTGCCCTCAGCAAGAAACAACAATTCCTCTTCATCCAAAGCAGCACCATTGTCCTGAGCTTGTGCCAGCAACATCTTATCTCTGAAGTAATCAGCATTCTGAGGACGCTTTGGAGATGTGCAGTTCCTTGCAATGTGTCCTTCACCACCACAGTTGTAGCATTTGATTGGCTTAGGTTGACCTTGGTTACCATTTCTTCCTCGATTCTGGTTTCCAACATAACCTCTCCCAGCTCCACCTCTTCCCTGATCATACTGTCTTTCCTGAACTGGTTGCACCACGATCCTTCCATCTTTAACAGTGGCTTGATTATGTGGGTTAGATGCAGTTCGGAGGTTGTTGTTGGTTTGTGGGAGAGAATTCATGTTTTGACTAATGAGAAGAGCTAGTTGATTGATGATGTTACCCACGTGTGCATCAGCATCAGCTTGTTTGAACATGGGATCAGGAATGAGTTTGTGATTACCATTCCCCAAGGGTATGACTTGTGATGCTTTGGTTGTGATTCCAATGTTTGAGTAGAAGGCTGTTGAGTCATTAGACGAGCTTGTCTCTCCCTGGTTGGTTTTGAACTGATTGAGAATCAATTTTTCAAACATGGCATGTCTCTCATTCTGAAGGAGGAACGCATAGAGTTGCTCATAGTTTGTATTCTTCAATCCTTTAGTGAGCTTCACAGCTGTGACAAACTTGTGCCATTCGGGATTCATGTTGTTCACAAACTTTGAGTTCAGCTGAATGTTAGGCATAGTCATTCTGATGTTCCTCATGTCATTCACTAACTTATGGAATCTCACATAGTACTCATAGACACTCTCATCTGGTTTCATCTTGAAGTGCTCAAATTCGTCATAGAGTTGGGATTCTCTGTCTTCCATAGTTAATTCTGAACCTGAGAGAAGCATCTTAACGTTATCCCAAACAGCCTTTGCATCGGTGTTATGATTGATCAGCTTGTAGATGTCTTTAGGAAGACCTTGAAGAACAATGTTTGAAGCCCTGATATCTGCATCGAATCTCTTTTTCTCCTTATCATCAAGCTCATCGTACATCTTAGGTCTGTCCATTCCGTAAACAGGAGTACCATCTTCATTAGTATCAAGTATGTCTCTAGTCGTCTCAACTCGATATGGTCCTTCATCAATGGATTTGAGAATGTTGACACCATTTTCCTTTCCAAGGCAATACAATCTGATTCGTTGAGCCCAAGAATCGTAGTCAGTTCTGTCAAGCATGGGTGGACGAGTATCTGAGCCGGCTGCTTGTACATCCTCGGCAACAGTGGAGATGACAGTAGGGACGTTGGTAGACATGTTAACAGATTATACGGGATTTTATAACTCAATGATTAAACCGGGAAATAGATTCTTTCACGGGATTTTACTAAATCAAGAGAAAACCATAAACAATCACTCAAGTCGCTAGATGATAAAGCTCTAAGTCGCTAGAAATAAATGCACTAAGTCGCTACCAATTAATTCGCTAGACAGCCAAGTCGCTAGAATCCCAAGTCGCTAACAGAAAAGCAAGTCGCTAAGTAGTAACTCGCTACGGACCAAGTCGCTAACCAAATTTTGGCAGCAATTCGCTACACAAGTCGCTTGAAACACAAGTCGCTAAAGAGCAACTCGCTACTGACCAAGTCGCTACCACAAGTCGCTACCCGTAGTGGAGATTCCACTACTTGTACTTTAACTCGCTAGATCTAACTCGCTAGCTTTAACACTGT
Source organism: Chrysanthemum seticuspe (assembly GCA_019973895.1). Classification (NCBI taxonomy): domain Eukaryota; kingdom Viridiplantae; phylum Streptophyta; class Magnoliopsida; order Asterales; family Asteraceae; genus Chrysanthemum; species Chrysanthemum seticuspe. The sequence goes on from BPTQ01000008.1 coordinate 89,251,756, forward strand.
AAGTCGCTACAAAACTGTGAAGCAAGTCGCTACCAAGAAAATAGTCCGAGAGCTAAGTCGCTAGCTTGAAAAACTAAATAAACTTCACTTTTCAATCCAAAAACAACCCAACCAAGATGATTCAAGCTTACCAAATGAAAACCTAAACACTTTTGATGATTCTAAACACAAAAGTACCAACAAGATTCAAACTTTAACACAAGAAATCACCCAAATGATGCAAAAAACCACTAAACTTTTTAAAACTCAAAAACCACCTAAAACCCACTATAAATCCAAAGATGTGCAAGATATGATCTAACCATGGCTCTTGATACCAATTGTAAGGTATAACTTTTCACATGCACATCAAACCATAACACAAAGTAGCATATAGATGGAATTCTAGAGAGAGAAAGTTAGAGGTTTAGGGAACTTAGTGAGAGAAAGTGAAAGATATTATTATGAGCTCCAACTCTCTACCTTGGAAGGTAGAGAGTATTTATAGTCTTACATAACTCGCCACACATCGGGTTGTGGATCAGGCATACAGTGGGTAAAGACCCGTCCGTCCTCCACGGTGTTACTTATCTAAATTACTACTTAACTTAAAAGAACTACGACTACGAGCTTTCTAACGATTACATATACTTGAGGTGACCGACTCTTTACTACCGGGAATTTCTAATTCCTAACAACACGACACTCTATGGAGGGAGGAAAGAACTATCAACAAGATGCACTTCAGTGGTCTTGATGATGACGAAGCTTAGTAACTTATGACCTTGAGCTTGCATTTCTTCAAGAGGTGGTGATCTCACCTTTAAGAGGAACTTAGAAAATCACACAAAGATAAAACTACATAGAATGATCCTTTGGATCTGTGGTTAGAGAGGTTAGAATATAAAGAGAAAGTATATCTAAGATTGGTGGTGAGCAAGAGAGAAATGGCTCACTATTTATAGGCAAAACAAGCCTACTGTCCCACAGTTTCGGCGGATCCCTCACCCAAGGGATCCGGCCAGTGCAATTCCTGGGATCCGGCTACTAGGTCAGTTTTGTCCGGATTTTTGGGTTGCAAACCGGTTTATGGGCTATGGGTTATGGACCATGGGGCATGGAATATTGATCATGGATACCCAACAAGATACAATGTACCTAGTCAATGGGTTATGGATCTTGGGTCATGGGTCATGGGTCATGGATCATGGATAATATCCAACATGACTTCATGCATGATGTCATGCAATGGGTCATGGGTTATGGATCATGCTCCATGGGTATGGGTTATGGACTTTGGTTCTTACCCAATAAGATTCGTTGTACCTAGTCAATGGATCATGGGTCTTGGGTCATGGCTTATGGACTTTGGTTTTACCCATTATTTACCCATTACAACATATACAAAGTAAATATACATTTTTATTAAATGCAAGTAAACAATATTACTTGTAAGTGTTTTATAAAAATGTCTTTAGATTTATATAACTTAGTTAACTAAACATGTTTTGATTGTTTTAATATGTTTAGTAAAAGTGTGTTAGTAAACTATTGGCTCATAGCTTTTACGTATTTTATTAATTTTGTTAAAATGATTTTACGTTTGTTATCGACAAAACATTAGAAGATCGTAAAATATAAATAAATGTTTTTATGGTTCATTTGTATTAACAATCTACCCTTTTTTGTTGATGACAAAACATAAGATTATTTTAAGGAAAAATAAAATTCGTAAAAATTTAAATTGGAGTTTTTTCTCTCTTCCCCCCCCCCCCCCCTTTATGTAGAGACAAAAAGAGCGTTAAAAATAAACTAACACATAGTGGAAAACGTTTTGAGAAAAACTTGTGAAAAGTAAAAAATGAGAAAGAGTTACAGAAAGACGTGTAAAGAGAAGTAGTAAGGTTAGAAAGAGATTCTCGTCTTAGCTCCCCCTTGACGGATGCTTCCCTTTGTTAAGGCATCAAGTAATTAGGAAGACTAAACAAGTGTATTGCAAGTATTTTGCAATGTTTTTAACTTTGACAAAATGCTCTCCCTTGACGAGTGCTCCCTTTTGATGAGGGCGTCAAGTAGTTAGGAAGCCTAAGTGAATGTATGTAACACCCCCAAATTTGGCACAACGGAAGCATTCGGGTCGTGGGGTGCTACTAATTTGTATCATGACACAAAGTATAGAACAACGGTTTTACATTAAGAAACTTTATAAACAAATGGATAAGGTTTACATTATTCAAAATTAGTGCGGAAATACATGCCCATAATAATAATAACAAAGTGGTCCCAAAAATGTCCAAGTATCCTATGACCATGCCATGCCGTGCCAAAAGCCTCCAAAGTAAGTTGTCACGATAAACCTGAAAATACATGCTAAAAATGTCAACACGAGGTTGGTGAGTTCATATGTTTGTAATAAAGTGGTAAATCAGTTTTGCCGTGCGATGATAAATATGTAGGACATATGTATAAGTAACAGTGCTGAGCAAGTAGTAAAATGAAATGCAATCCACATTATGTAATCCAAATCATGAAATCCGACCACCACGTGGTCCCGTGCACAATAGGAATCCAATCAGTTATTATCGGAAACCAGCAGGAGCTAAACTGTAGGATAAATGTAATAATAGGTATCCAACCAGTCCCGAAGACTGTTGGATAAATGAAATATGTCAACCACTACAAGCACTCATGCACACAATTACATACACATATATGTCCCAAAATGAAATAATATGAATTTAGCACAGCGAAAGAAATAATGATATTGTAATGATAATTGAATAACTGAATCAGTTGTTTAGCGAAGCACATAAAGTTTTCAAGAATTAAGTCATTTGCAAGTATTGGAATTTAGTATACAAGCATGTATTCTCCCCTAAAAGTGTTTTCAAAACAAGTAAAGTAGGGGCTATGAACTCACCTCAATATGAAGTAATGCAAGGACCATCACGGACACAACTGGCATCAAGAAGCTAACACAACAGTATCAAGAGTACAGGTACAATGGTACGAGATCGATACAACCTAATAAGAGTTTGCTATCTCAGAAAGAATCTAGCAAGACAAATGAATTTCCCAAAGGCAACGTGTCTTAGTTTTCGTGGAATACTCGTATTGTTCATTTCAAAAGTCTGTTATCAATATCTCAAAAAGTTTAATTTTAACGTTTCGTGTGGTAGTCAAGAAACAAGGACTTGACATGAAACTCACGCCAAACATAACTCACACTAAGGCATAATGTATATCCCAATACATTATAAGGAATAGTCAAGAAATACTTACCAAGACTCAAGAACACACGCTAAAGCAATGAAACATAAAAGAAATTAAAGAAGTAGGAATCAATTAGCAAATAAGTAATAAAATGAGTTGATGGTTAAAGTTTCGATTTATAAAAAGATAAGTATATGTGTCCAAATTTTATAAAGGTTTGGGCATGACCTATTTATTTATATAACTTCTAAATTGTGTAAACTTGATTTTAGATGCGTGTTCTCAATATGTTGTCAAATATTATAGTTTATGTTTAGATTTCTGTTTAAACTAATCATGTTCAATTGTCTAGTTTTGGTTAGTCTAACCATTGTTATTCAGGTTGGTTAACTTATCGGATAGTTCAAGTTTACAAGTTTGTATTATTCTAACTAGTTAAATTATCCAATATAAGTCTAATAGTTGTTCAAACGATACCAATCCAACACATGTCCAATGTTCGTCAAGTCATAATCCAAGTTCAAATTTCGAAGTCTGAAACATACCGATGATCACAATCAAACAAGAATTTTGTTAGTCAAATATTTTTAAATGCAAGTTAATTACACCTTAGACAACATAAATAATAACATTGGTTAACCAAATGCACTCTTGTGAAATTGTGAGTGGGCTTGGCTTGCTATGAACCAAACGCACCATATAATTAATTTGTAGGCTTTGATCCCATTAGTACACAACAAAAACACCCCTAGCATACAACCAAGTCACAAACAGAATGTCCTAGCCAAATTACACCTTCTGAAATACTCACGCAAACACAGCACACTCTTATGGTCTATGATATTAAACCTAACCAATCACATCCCACGTGGGTCTTTTGTACCGAGACTCCAAGACAAACCAAATAACTCTTCTCAAAACATCACAACAACAGTAAGTTAAACAAGAATCAAGACTAGACCCAAGGTTAACCCGTGGCCAATGTGAGTCTCGACCCGACTCGACATCGCAGCCAAACAAGGATGAATTTCATACACCACTCTACATAACCCACACGGGATTTATTATCAAATGACGAATTTTAACAACATCCGCTAAGCAAACGTCTCACACGAAATCAGTTTACAAAACTGATGTTGTTCCCATTTTGTATTCCAAAAAAAAGTAAACCAATCGGATTATGATCGGCTTAAACAAGTAAAATTCATTTCACAAAAACATAATCACCACACGACAACTTCATCAAACGTTTTAATTATCGTTTTATAAATCTGGTTATTATTCCACGACAACTAGACAATCGGTTACAAAAGGAAAAAAACGAAAGGTCGAGACGTTCGACTTACCACGTACAGACGAGAGAGAGAGAGAACAATGATGACGTGATGATGGTGGTGGCGGTGTGCTCGCTCGAACCAACCGACACTCTATATGAAACTCTTGATTTAAAACCTTAGAGATAACACCCTTGGTCTTAATCCTGGTCACGGTGGGGATAGCAGTTGATGGTGGCTTGGCCGGATCTTGGCCGGAGAAGGGAGGGCGACGCCTGGAAGTGAGATGGAGGAGGAGTGGCTGAAAAGTGTGATTTGGGTTTTGAAATATTAAAACCCTAGATGGATGCCTATATAAACCAAACTAAAAAGAAGAAAAAAAATGTGTAAGTTTATTAGAAGTAAAAGGGGCGGGGTGAAAGTATACCACAGGGACCATAAGCGTACTTTTTGTAAACTTCTGCAAATATTTGGCTCGGGGCTTAAATGGACAAGTAAACATGCGAGGTAAATTATGAGAATAACGCCATCACACTAAGAATAATTTTTCCATTAAAAATGGGTATTTACACGACTAGTTTTCTCGTAATTAAATATAATAGACAATTTAAAAAGTTAAATGAGTTAACGGTTGTCGGACGCGTCGAGTGCGGTTCTTCATGATTTATGAGATAACTCTTTATTTTCGTTTCAAATAGGCTCGGGAAAATCCGAAATGGAAAACGAATAATAATAAATATAATTCCTTATTAAAATAGTTTATTGAAAATTTACCGGGTGCTACAATGTATTGCAAGTGTTTTGCAATGCTTTGCTTTGACGAAAACCCCCCCTTGTTGAGGGCATCAAAGTCTTCATGTGTATTTTGAAAATCTACAAAACAAAGGTTAGAAAACAAGTATATGGTGCATTGTTTCCTGTAAATAAGCTTCAAATTAGCTCAAAAAATAGTAATCTGTTCACCGGTTCTGCCGGATCCTTCATGTGAGGGATCCGTCCAGGAAAAATCTTGGGAACCGAGTTCCTATAAATTATTGGTAGCAATGTAGATATAAATAGTGACGTAAACGTCCAAATGAGTTATGTATTGTTGCACAAAGCATATTCATATAACTATATAGCATACAAACATGTAGTTTCATTTAATAAAACAAGAGAAATGATACACGTATCTATAAAATTAAGAAAGTGATACAAACATGTATTAAATTAAAATTCCTAACAATTCTAAGTTGCGCCTTGGACTAGAGGAAGCACCAGTTAGGGACTGTTTGATTTGTTGACTTCATCAAATCATTCAAGAAGGTGATAGAACTTGAAACGCAATTCATCACGTACTTCATGTACTAACCCTTGGACATGAGGACAATGAAGGCAATTATTGTTATGACTAGGAAGTGGTGGTGGTAAGAATGGAGCGGTTTGAGGTGGAAGGTTTAATGAAGTAGGTGGAGGTTCCACAAAGAATGGAGGGATTGGATGTAAGTTTGATGAGGAGGGTAGAGGTTCCACAAAAGATGGAGGGATTTGTGGAGGTAAATTTGATGAAGTATGAGGTGGTTCAACTAAGGATGAAGGTGATGATATATGAGTTGGTGGTGGAGGTAAAGAAGTATCTACTTCCATATGGTCTGGTTGTTGAGTTTGGTGATTTCTCATAATCCAAAATGGATTATTTGAGGGTGAAAGAGAGGAAGACACGGGTGCTGGTGAAGTTCCTACACCAAGGTTTTGGTGAGAAGGTTGTTATGGGGCCATTTTCTCAATTGATGAGAATGTGGGTAATCGAGGTGGATGAGAAGACTTAGGAGGCAAGTCTTTTAGTGAGTAAAGATTTGTAGTTGAAAGAGGTGTGGTGAAGGAGAGTATTCTAGGCTCTAAAGGAGAGAGTTTAGTTGCTTTGGTAGAGATAGGAGTGTTTGGTTTAGGAGGTACGGTAGTGTTTGGCGAAGGTTTCTCCAAGCTACAAGGTTGAATACTAATTCGAGCGGTTTTACTAGCTTTGGGTGGTAGAGTTTGTTGGGAAGAAACTCTACTGTTAGAAGCTTTGATGGGTGATGACTCGGTTGAGGAAACTTCATGAACAACACGAGCAATTTTCTTGGGAGATTCTTCGGTTGATGAGGTGCACTAGGTGCTTTTCTCATGGTGAAAAGTTGGAAGTAAGAATGTGAAGAAGGAAGTTTTAGCTACTGATAATGAGTGTTTGAGTGGTGATTTGGAAGTATAAACACAAGTTGTTTATAAAGGAAGAAACTAGGTAAGTGAATTAAAGTCTAAGCCACTAAGGTTCTTCAAATTGTATGTACAAAAGTCAACTATAGTGTTGTTCTGTCCTAGGGAATCATTTAAAACAAAGTGGAGTGTTTAGATTACCAAAGAGAGTTTGAAATGATTATATCAAGTGAGATTTAGGTAGTTTGTGCAGCCGGTTCTCACGGGTCCCTCACTTGAGGGATCCGGCTAGTTGTAATCTAGGGATCCAGCTTTTAGAAGCTAAGAAAAATAGTGATGAGGTTCTAGAAAGGTCTAGCACCTACATATCTTGAGTGATTTAGTTTCCTCAGGTATCTTAAATGGTATGAGACTTAAATGATCAAGCATAATGAGTGAGAATAGCTAATGATGCCTTTTATGGAAAGAAATGGAATTTTTATGAGCACCAATGAGTGATCAAGGATGACACTAAGAGTTTTGAGGATGGTAAATGATCATAGAGACCAGATGGTGATCAAAGGAAAATTTATAAAATTCCTTAAAAATCACAAGAAATGAAAAATTATTTTTTAGACCATTTTAAATTAAAGATGACTAAAATTAATTTGCTAAAATTGAGAGAAATATCAAACTAGGTGTTTTGAGATAAGAGGAGCAATGTGTATACATTGGAGCGGAAAGATGGTGAGGTTTGAAGTAATGATAAATCAAAAACACCTTGAATGTGATCCTAAATCATCCATGAATGAATGTGAGATCAACTGAGCCTAAGGAAAGTTTAAGTGATCTTAATGTATCATGTTTAACTAGTCCAATAAAGTCCGGAAGGTTAGATTGATGCAAGGAAGCTAAAAATGTACCTCTGTCCACCCCGATCCCATGGATCCTTCACTTGAGGGATTCGGTTAGATATAGCCTAAGGATCCGGCATTTGGGACAGAATTCTTCACATAATGCGTGCAAAATTTTTCTCTAGGTATCAAATTTTGAAACTAATCATTTCTACAACAATCATTCATGTATGTAAGTGAAGCATAGCAAGCATGGCATGTAAGAGCAATATATGGGCATGTAACTAGAATGACGTCCAACTTTTGATACGAGATCTAAAGTGGTAAAATTCCTATTTAGTTGTTCCAAGTTAAAGTATACATGTTTTCAACAAACTACGACATAATACTTAGTTCTACCAAATGACAATAACATTGTTTAAGACATACATGACATGTTTTCAAATTAGGATCATACAAATCACCTCCAAACTTCCATCTCATCTTCACCTTTTCTTCTTGCCTATGAGGAGATGAGCAATGCATTTGAACATTCCTTTGGTTTGTTGAAACCCTTGGGAAGGACTTGGAATGTCGGGAAATTGATCAATGTATGAGACGGGGTTGATATGGTAGTTATTGACGGGGTTGCTTGCTTCTACTTAAGTTTCATCGAATGAGTCGGTAGGTGGATGAGGCCTTTTCCCATCAACCATGAACCTTGATGTTCTTTCCTCGGTGAGAGGTACCATGACCCGATTACAAAAGAAGTGATCATCCGTCAAAGGAGAGGGTTCCAAAGTAAAGACTAAGTTCACTAGACGGGTTAGAAGCATAGCATATGGAAGTACCATTTTCTCCATCCTAAAGACACTTGCCATACTTTTGACCATGTAATATACTAGGTTGAAACGAGTTTCGTTGATGAGGCAATAAATCATGTACACAAGACATGCATTCGGATGATCCTTATTCCAAACCAAGCAAAGAACATTTCTCTAAGAATTTGTAGGATATTGGATTTCACAAACACACTAAACCATGATCAAAGTAGGCGTATAAGTATGTTAGAGAGAGAAAGTTCTAGTGAGAGAAAGGAAGAGAGTTGGGAACTATAGTGAGAGAAAGAAAATATTATTATGAGCTCCAACTCTCTACCTTGGAAGGTAGAGAGTATTTATAGTGTTACATAAAACGCCACACATCGGGCTGTGGATCAGGCATACAGTGGGTAAAGACCTGTCCGTCCTCCACGGTGTTACTTAACTAAATACTACTTAACTTGAAAGAACTACGACTACGAGCTTTCTAACGAATACATATACTTGAGGTGACCGACTCTTTAATACCTAGAATTTCTAATTCCTAACAATCTCCCCCTAAGGGAGGTCACCTCAATCATGTACCAAAATTACATTGAATACAAATAAATATTACATTAACAATTGTTCTTGCATTCTTGATGTAGTACTTTGCTCCTAAGCTCGTAGTCATTGATTCTTCACATTGCATGTTTGGTTACTCCAAGTGGAGGTCTTTTACTGATCCACGTGATAACAATTTTGAGCCAGCTTTTGAGATCATCAGCTATCAAAAATCTCTGAGACATCCATTGTGGTGTTGGTATTATGTGATGTTGTGACTTTAGGATCGACATCCTCACATTCTGGATCATGATATCTTCTCATCAGAGTAGCGGAAGCTGTCGTTGATTCATTATATTGACAGCAGCGTAGCAGAAGGATGGAGTGATAATATCAGAGTCATTGATGCACATATCATGATTTCTTGAGAGATGAATGTATTGTGTGAGCATGCGGCTATGGATTGACCACTTCATTCTGATCAGCTGCAAACGTCGGGCGTACCTGCAAACAACAGTTAGCAATAAAGCGTACAAAAGTGTCTTTGACCACTTTAGTTGAATTGAGGTACACGGCCCACGGTTCCCCGTTGATCAGTACATGTACTGCCTGTGATCAGGTATAATTCCGAAGAATTTCCTTGACAGGGTTTCGCAGCTGTTCTAGCTGTTCTCAAACCAGAACGTCTCAAAGAAGACAACACGGAGTGAGTGAACCAGAGAAGTTAAGTCCACTAATTGATGAAAAGAGATTTGAAAAACAATCGTGTATTGCTCAATAGAAATTGTTTTTGCAATACAACGAAGGTTTTATTGAAAATCAATTATCAATCATAAAAACACCTTTTGATTTGAAAAATAAGTGCATGGTCGATGTGCTAAAGAAAATAGTTATTAAGCACAAAGACCGGTTTTTCAAAGGTATCCGTCAATCCATAACCTGTATCAGGATTGATTCAAGAGATTGAATCGCCCCATTGTTTCTGTTCAGTTGTCACATGGTTGATCTATATAATAGATCTCACATGCCACCTACCAGGAGCTTGTTTGATGTTGGCTCTAGAAGGCTTTCCATCTTCATTATGGATATGTATACACATCACTCAGATGTTCTGGCAATACCACAAGGATAATGCGTAGGACTCAAGATATAATCTCTCTTTCCACATTGTGTGAAACAGAGAGTCTTCATTGAAAGTGTCCTAATGAGATTTATTGATGATCTCGTGGTTCTAGACTAACTTTGTGCATATTTGGATCCTATGCCGGAGACTAGGGAGAGGGTCTCCTTTTTTTTTCAATATCAACAATCTCTAAGAGAAAGTCGATAGATAATGTCGGTTCCCCGTGAGAATGAAACAAGTCCTTTTAAGAGGAACTTGAGTGGTTTGGAAAGTTGAAGTGCAGTGCGTCACTGGGTCCATGACGTCTTGTCTTCAATACCGATGTTGCCATCAGTAGCATATGAATTGAACCCGGTATCTGCCCTAAGGTTGAATATATGGAGGGCTATTTGTTTTCACCCTTTTCTCATTCAATTCTTTTTAATTCTTCAACCCCTTCAGTGCTTACCGAGACTTCATAGCTAGAACCTTGTTGGGTTTATTCCAGTACTAGCTCAGTCTTAGTCCGCACTCTTCCCATATCTCATTTTTCTCCTTTTATCATCATACCTAAGGACTCTACACTAACTAGAGGATAGTCCCTGGGTAGATCCCTCCGGTTCTGGCGGATCATGGGAACACATACCTAACCTTATCATCCTTATATCACCGTACATAAAGTAAAGTTGGTCGGTCAATTTGGTATTGTTCATCTGCCATTGGAACCAATTGAAAACCATTTGAAAATCAATCCAGATACTTGTGATATATTATCAAAACATTTTGTACCTGAATTGTTTTTGATATTTTTAGAACAAGTGCTCCCCCTCAACATGTGCATCAAATGTTTGAAATTGTTTTGCACACGGAGGCAAGAGGAAGTATTAACTTCTTTGATTACCATTTTCTAAAAGATATCAACATCACTTCCCTAATCGAATCAAGTAGATAAAGCATTTCCGGGAAGGATGAGGTTTTCATAAGTTTGCTCCCCCTCAATATGTGCCTCGAGATTTGAAAAGAGTTTTGCACATACTAGAGGGAACCTGCACATTGAGATAAGTAATCACGTTTCAAATCATAGGTTTAAGATAGATGCTCCCCCTCAACATGTGCATGGAAAATTTGAAATCGTTTGTCACATGTGGGAAGGATAGCATGTACATCCTTATAAAACCATTTACCTAATTATCAGTTTAAATCCAATTTAAATCACACATTCTCCCCCGATCACAATTATCAACTCATTTGAAATTTGTGATCTCTTATTGATTTAAATTGATTTTGAAAGCTTTTAAGGGGAATTGTGTCTTGATTATGAAAGCGTTTTGACTGATAAGGATCGGATTTTAAAACTTTAAAAACTCCATTGATAAAACATGCATGTATATCTTTTGAAAAAAATTTAATGCCAAATAACTTTTTAATTTAATTGAAACCATTCTCCCCCTCAATCAATGACATAGGTTGTTGATTGAGAGATTGATATTTTGACAAGTAAGTCCAGATGATTATCAAAAATAGAGTCTGAGTTATTTTTCAAAACAGTTAGTTTTCAGCAGATAAATGTTTATAGAATTAGAGCATGGAATTTTGAAAAATATGATAAAGAATGACTCTGTTCTTTCTTTAAAAAGTGGGTTACTGCCTGAAATGACAATAACCCATTGTTTCTCTTTCTCCCAATTTTTTTTTTTTTTTTTTTTTTTTTTTTTTTTTTTTTTTTAAGGATTCGAACAACATCTAAAGTCCCGTGTCATTCTTTGAATGACAGCACAAAGACCGTAGATATTGTCGAACCGAAAAAAAAAACATAACATAACAAATTGACAATATATATATATATATATATATATATATATATATATATATATATATATATATATATATATTTTAAAGATTTTCAAAATTTTTTTTCAGATTTTTATGGATTTTGAAGGTTTTATAATTTTGTATTTTGTTTTTCGAATAGATATATGCAAGAGATAGATGAAAATAGACCTTTACTCCTCGTCTTCCTCCTGAAGACGTTTGAGTGTTTCTGGTTGAAGGCTTTTCAAGCCAAGACGTGGAAGAATAAACTCAAAACGTTCTCTTGGAAGAGCTTTGGTGAAGATGTCTGCTAACTGATATTCAGACCTCACAAAATAGAGTTCTACCACACCTTTTTCCACTTGTTCCCTGATGAAATGATGTCGAATGTCGATATGCTTAGCTCTTGAGTGTTGAACGTTATTGCATGAAAGAGCAATAGCACTTTTATTATCACAGTACAGAGGGATTTTGTTGAATACAAAGCCATAGTCAGATAATTGAGATCTCATCCATAAGATTTGAGCACAACAAGATGACATGGCTATGTATTCAGCATCTGTAGAGGAAATAGAAGTACTCATTTGCTTCTTTGAAGACCAGATCACAAGCTTATCACCCAAAAACTGAGCACCTCCAGATGTACTTCGACGAGTATCTTGACACCCTGCATGATCAGCATCTGCATAGGCTGTTAGTGACATACCGGTGTCCTTCGGGTACAAAAGACCCATATTGATGGTGCCTTGGAGATACCGAAAGACCCGTTTAACCGCTTCAAGGTGCTTTTTAGTAGGCTTAGCCTGTTATCTAGCACACATGCAAACAGCGAACAAGATGTCTCGTCTACTAGCAGTGAGGTACATCAGGGATCCAATCATACTACGATATTTCGTTTGGTCAATCATGATCCCTGAGTGGTCCTCATCTAGTTTGGTTCGATCAATCATGGGGGTGTCAACAGGTTCACTTGAATCAAATCCAAATTTCTTTAAGATCTATGTTGCATATTTAGATTGATTTATGAAAATGCCTCCGGGACTTTGTGAAATTTGTAATCCCAAGAAAAATGACATTTGTCCCATCATTGACATTTGAAATTTTGAACTCATTTCATTAGAAAAATGGTCACACTCATTGGGGTCAGTCGAGGCAAAGATGATATCATCAACATAAATTTGAACATGAATTAAATGTTTGTCTGACTTCCTGGTGAACAATGTTGGATCAACTGCTCCTTTGCTAAATCCGGTAGATAGAAGAAACTTTGACAGTGTATCATACCATGCCCTTGGAGCTTGCTTTAAACCGTAAAGAGCCTTCTTCAAACGATAAACGTGAGTAGGATGCTCTTGATTCACAAATCCTTCAGGTTGGCTGACGTAGACGACTTCTTTAAGATCTCCGTTCAGAAATGCCGTCTTTACATCCATCTGATAGACAACCATGTTCTTACTAGCAGCATTAGCCAAAAAGATTCTGATTGCCTCGATTCGAGCAACTGGAGCAAAAGATTCTTCAAAGTCAATACCCTCATCTTGACGGTATCCTTTAGCAACTAATCGAGCCGTGTTCTTCAATACATCACCATGCTCATCAAGTTTCACTTTGAAGATCCATTTTAGAGCAATAATCATGGCACATTCTGGAGCAGGTACTAACTCCCATACATCAAGTCGATCAAACTCATGAATTTCATCTTGCATAGCATTGAACCAGCTGTCTTCGTTCATGGCAGTTTTAACATCCTTTGGTTCGATCTTTGATAGTACGGAGTTGAAGAAACACCATAAGGCATCGGTTGCAAGTTGTTTCCGTGTTGATACAGGACGAGAGGGATTTCCAATGATGTTGTCTAATGGATGATCGTGAGTCCATTTTTCTGAGGTGTTCAGGTGGTAGTTGTTGAGGGACTGAAGTAGCAGAGTCGATGTCTCTTGAATAAGATGGTATTGAAGAAGATTCAGGAGCAAATATGTTTTTGAATGGAGCATCTTCAGGAGTAGCAAAGGGATTAACTTCATCATTGATGCCAGAAACATTTCCATGATGTACATTTGAAGAATGATGATTTGTTGATGAGACTGAAGGATCAGCAACAGGCGCTTCTTGACTTAAAGATATTGAGACTGAGGGATTGTCTTCATTCACAGGAATATGAGCAGCCTCTGTTGTAGGAATCGACACCTCATTAGTACTTGGATCATAAAGTTCATCAAACATAGGATCAAACAATTTCTTTAAATCATCTTCAGATGGAGGTACATATGGAGTTTCTTGAGAAGAGTTTGGAACAAGGGATGAACCAATGGGACTGTTTTGAAGTATGGGTCCTGAACTGAATTGTCTAGGAGCCATTTGACCGGTCAGCTCATCAAACGTAACGTGAATTGTTTCCATGATATTTCCGGTTCTTTTGTTGTAGATTCGGTATCCCTTTTTGTTTGGTGCATACCCTACAAAAACTCCAATGTCTGCTTTAGCTCTAAGTTTGCCTAAGTCTTGAACCTCATTAGTTGGATAACACAATGCACCAAACACACGAAGGAAAGAGAGATTAGGTTATCTGTTGTGGACAAGTTCATATGGAGTTTTTCCATGAACAATGTGAATCAGGGAACGATTTTGTGTGTAGCATGCAGTGGCAATAGCTTCAGCCCAGAGAAACATTGGAACCTTTGAGTAAATCAGCATTGTTCTAGCGGCTTCTACAAGAGTTCGATTTCGTCTTTCAACTACACCGTTCTGTTAAGGAGTTCGTGGAACACTTCTTTGATGGCTGATTCCAATGCTTTCATAAAATTCACTAAGTTGTTTGTTAACAAACTCAGTTCCATTGTCTGTTCGGATAATTCTGACGGTTTTGTTAAGTCGAACCTGCAGCTGTTTGATGAGTTTGATGATGATATCAGGAGTTTCATCCTTTGTCCTCAAGAACTTGACCCAGGTGAATCTAGAGTAATCATCAACCACAACTAACACATATTTCTTCCCAAAGATATTTTTCACTCTCATTGGTCCACATAGATCCATATGAAGGGTATGAAGAACTTCTGTGATTGAGTTTGTAGGTTTGGGTTTATGGGTATACTTTTTGCTTTTTCCCAATTGGCATGCTGAACAAAGATGATCCTTTTCATACTTTAGTCTAGGTAAACCTACAACTAAGTCCTTTCTGGAGAGATCATTGATGGTGCCGAAGTGCAAGTGATTTAGACGACGATGCCATAACCATGACTTGGTTTTCGAGGCCTTTGACAACAAGCAAATAGGAGAAGACTTCATCATATCATCGATAGAGATGGTGTAAAGATTTGAACCACGAGTTCTTCGTAACAATTCCTTACCATCAAGTTCTCTAACAAAACAAGTATGTTTTCTGAAGGCTACTTCTAGATCAGAATCACAGAATTGACCAACAGAGAACAGATTATGACCAAGACCTTCCACATAGTATAATCTAGAGATGACACTATCACCCACAACATAATCACCATAACCCATAATTGCACCGAAATGATCATTTCCGAATCTAACTGTCCCGATGAATTTGCTCACGAAGTTCATGAGCCGTGACCGGTCGCCAGTCATATGCTTGGAACAGCCTGACTCCAGATACCACAGAACGATTTGAACGATCTGCAGTTGAACACAGACAAGAATGGATAACTGGATAATTGGGATCCCCATGCAAGAATGGGTTCCATTTGGTTAGTAACACTGGTTGGAACACCCACATCAGAAATAGAAGCATTCATATCAGAAAATAAGGCAATGGAATCATTGTGAATAGATGCAGTACTAGTGTCTGTATTAGCCCTGTTCACAGCGTGCTCACTTTTTAAGGGAATAGATCTACCAGTAGGCATCCATTTTCTAGTGGGCATTGTCTGATTAGTCTTACGACCAACAGGTATCCAATAATAGCCTATCTTACTAAATGTTCTTCCTGTGGGTTTCCACTGTTTTCTAACTTTCTTTTGTTTTTGCCTTTTAGCCTTCTTAGCATGAATTTTAGCATTAACAATATTAACTGGACAATTAACATCATTAGGCAAAACATTAACACCACATTCATGATTAGAAACAGAATTCAAGCCGATATCAATACAAGGTTTGCAAATAGTATCAGAATTCGAATTAATTACAGTACGCCTATGGCTAATACTAGAATCAACACGATTCGTTTTATTCGGTTCAAACTTAAAGTTCCTAGATTGTTCTTCTACTCTTTTCCAGTGCACATTCTTAGCTTGCGAGGTCCTATCATTCCTTGTATTGTCTTGAGACTTTGACCTGCTCCCTTTAATGTCATTGATTACTCCTGTAGAGGGAATGGGAACATTAGTTGGTTTTACTACTCTTTGCATCACATGTTTGGATGTGCTGTGATCTGAACTACATGCAAGCACACTAAGGTTCACTTTCTTAAAATAAGAAGTGCTAGGATTTTTACTCCTAAAAGGCACACTTGAGTTCTCTTTCTTAGCATTAACAGATCTGGAATCTGAACTACTTAAAGGCACACTAAGGTTCACATTCAGAACATTGGGCATCGAATGAATATCATACTTGGCATTAGGCATCGAACATGGAATCAAAGGATTAACTCTCTCACCTAAGGACTTTGGCCATATTGTGATCAGGAATTCTAGGATTTCTTGAGATCGTTTGGCATATAAGCATGCATGTCCAATTGCATTATCATGAGGTTTCTCTAACTTATCCTCTTCAAGAATCTCACGCAGACATTCTAGGCAATCCTTAAGGGATGAGAAGTATGTTTGAACAGCAAGTTTGTTGTTCCTGAGATGAGGAGGAACATATTTCACAGACAAATCATATTTATTACAAGAGTGAACCTTTGATACACCATACTGCCCATTGGTCATTGGCATTTTCCCTTTTACCTGACTCTTCAGATTCTCAATTTCCTTTTGCAATGAAGCTATTTGTTCGTTATTTTTGTTACGAGTGACCTTTATTGATTCAAATAACTCATTGAAATGACGTTTAACCTTTTCATTTTCTTCTAGAAAACTTTCATTTTCCTTTTGTAAAGCATTTACCAAGTTTTGAAGATGAAACGTTTGAGAATTCTGAGAATCTAGAGGAGGAGGCATTTGGGAACCTGTCATATTGTTCGTTTGACCTTTTAATTGAGAGATTTGGGCTTTCAACTTTCTGATCGTGTTGCAATGAGCTTGAATCTGTTCATCACGTTTGTTAATTTGAAAAACTGCATCAAATCTGGAGCATCTGAGGATGTCTTGATATTTGAAGTTTTGACATTTTCTTTAAGATGTTGATATTTTAGTTGTAAGTTAAAATGCTCAACTTCTAGTTTAGAAAAATGTTTAACCAAATTGTCGTGATCATCCAGTTCAATTTTCTCATTTAGTTCAGAATTAGTTTTTTCAAGCTCAATGACACGATCATGGGAGACTTTCAGAGCAACAGACAGTTCATGGAATCGAGATGCAGTAACAGAACATTTAGTAGCAGTGTAGAACACATCTTGAGCAACACATTCAGAAATCAGGTTCTCATTTAGTGTATGCAAGTTCTTTCTCTCAATCTCATTATATTTTAGTGCTCGCTTATAGTCACTAACCTCAACTATCATTGCATCAAATTCCTTTTCCATTCCCTTAATATCAGTATCTATCCCCTTTTTAAGGCTCTCAAAGTGATCTTTTAGAAGTTTAAAGAAAGGCATGACCTCAGTTAAATAGCATTCTTTTGTTTGTTCAAAACCCCTTTCACCTTCAGTTATCCCAGTGGGTGTGATCCTTTTCTTACAAGTTTTCTCAAAATCAACAAATAGTTGAAAAATAACATATTGACTGATTAAGGTCTTGCTTTTAGTAGCGATAGTTCTAGGAACTAGATGCATTGGTGTATTAGGAGGATACACAGTCGCTCTAGGCATTTTCCAAAGGGGAGGGTTTGTTTCAACAATATTTTATGCTTTCTGTTTATATAAGTCCATTTTCCAGAACACTTGTTCGGGAGTCAACAATGTTTGAGGCTTAAACATGTTCAAGGAGATCCAATTCTCCTTTTTGTAATCATGGGGAGTGATAATTACTTTCTTCTCTTTGCATTTAGTATCATTTAGTTTCTTATTCATCTTCTCCCTAGTGATTTCATCTAATTTCTTATCTTCCTCTGTGCACTCAGAGCAACTAGGTTTTTGTCTAGGTTTAAGAATCTCATTGCCATCATAGATCACATTTTGAGCTGCTTTTGCTATCTTCCCATACTCAGGGTTGGGTTTATCTATAATGGGAACACTATGCTTATCGCTTAGAACTCTATGCTTAGTGATCATGTGAGCAGTCTGAATGGTGTTCCCTTGTATGTACAACTTGTTTTCAAGTTTGTTTTTCAAAGTTTTCAGATTAGAAAAATCTTTCAAGAGTATTGATTCCTTTGCATTAAATTCTTGCTTAAGCATTTTCACATTTTCTTGAAGTTCTTGTTTTTGTTTAGCAGTTTTAGAAAGCTTTTCATGCAAGGAATTTAACTCTTGTTTTAATACTTCTTCTCTAAAATTACTTTTTCTAATGATTGTACGCACTTGGTCATCCATTTCCTGCTCACGAGTGGTCAACTCAAATTTCGCACGTTGTTCATAAATAGCAACACGTTCTTTATAGGCATTTAGTTCAGAAATTACAGAATCATCAGGGGCACATGCAGTGTATTCATCAAAAACATAGTCATTGTTGACTGCAGAAGATGC
Source organism: Chrysanthemum seticuspe (assembly GCA_019973895.1). NCBI lineage: Eukaryota > Viridiplantae > Streptophyta > Magnoliopsida > Asterales > Asteraceae > Chrysanthemum > Chrysanthemum seticuspe. Next base: position 89,270,235 of record BPTQ01000008.1, read on the forward strand.
ATCACTTGGTACAACTTCACATTCACTTTGTTTCACATATTGATCATATGGGACAATGTTGATGTTACCCATATTTTCAACATTTGATTCAAAAGTTTCAGTTGATTGTACTTTGTCATACATCTTTTGCACATCAACATCATCGTATAGTTTTAATACCTCTGAGATGAGTTTGTCCTTGGATGGGCCAGCTTGTGGTGACGAAGAGACCTTGGGAGAAACCATTGGAGAAATGCTAGCCATAAACATTGTGTGTGCAGTAGGTCCATCCTCCACATCAGAGTCGTACGCATCACAATCAGCGACTTGAAAGGCATTCTGATGATTGTGACCTATCTCCTGAATAGGCTGCTCATCCACATCAGCATCATAGGTCTTGGCATTGTCCTCAGCAAGAAACAACAATTCCTCTTCATCCAAAGCAGCACCATTATCCTGAGCTTGTACAAGCAGCATCTTATCTCTGAAGTAATCAGCATTCTGTGGACGTTTTGGAGATGTGCAGTTCCTTGCAATGTGTCCCTCACCACCACAGTTATAACATTTGATTGGCTTAGCTTGACCTTGATTACCATTCCTTCCTCTATTCTGATTACCAACATAACCTCTACCAGCTCCACCTCTTCCCTGATCATACTGTCTTTCCAGAACTGGTTGCACCACGATCCTCCCATCTTTAACAGTAGCTTGATTGTGTGGGTTAGATGCTGTTCTGAGGTTGTTGTTGGTTTGTGGGATAGAATTCATGTTTTGACTAATCATAAGAGCTAGTTGATTAATGATGTTACCCACGTGTGCATCAGCATCAGCTTGTTTGAACATAGGATCAGGAATGAGTTTGTGATTACCATTACCCATGGGTATGACTTGTGAAGCTTTGGTTGTGATTCCGATGTTTGAGTAGAAGGCAGTTAAATCATTAGATGAGCTTGTCTCTCCCTGATTGGTTTTGAACTGATTAAGAATCATTTTTTCAAACATAGCATGTCTCTCATTCTGAAGGAGGAAGGCATAGAGTTGTTCATAGTTTGTATTCTTCAATCCTTTAGTGAGCTTCACAGAGGTGACAAACTTGTGCCATTCGGGATTCATGCTGTTCACAAATTTTGAGTTCAGCTGAATGTTAGGCATAGTCATTCTGATGTTCCTCATATCATTCACCAGCTTATGAAATCTCACATAGTACTCATAGACACTCTCATCTGGTTTCATCTTGAAGTGTTCAAATTCGTCATAGAGTTGTGATTCTCTGTCTTCCATAGTTAATTCAGAACCTGAGAGAAGCATCTTGACATTATCCCATACTACTTTTGCTTCGGTGTTGTGATTGATCAGCTTGTAGATATCTTTTGGAAGACCTTGAAGTACGATGTTAGAAGCCCTGATATCAGCATCGAATCTCTTTTTCTCCTTATTATCGAGCTCATCATATGTCTTTGGTCTATCAATTCCATAGATCATTGTTCCATCTTCAGCTGTATCAATTAAGTCCCTAGTCGTCTCAACCCGATATGGTCCTTCATCAATGGATTTGAGAATGTTGACTCCATTTTCTTTTCCAAGACAGTACAATCTGATTCGTTGAGCCCAAGAGTCGTAGTCAGTTCTGTCAAGCATGGGTGGACGAGTATCTGAACCAGCTGCTTGAACATCCTCGGCAACAGTGGAGATGATAGTAGGAATGTTTGTAGACATGTTTCAAGCTCTACGGGATTTTACTATTCTTTGATTAAACCGGGAAATTGATTCTTTCACGGGATTTTACTAAACCAAAAGAACAACCGTAAGAATGTATCACGAAGAAGTAACAAGCCTAAATGAATATGTACCTAACTACACAACTCGCTTAATTAATCAACTCGCTTAATAGCCAAGTCGCATCAGCATCAACTCGCAACACAGTCAACTCGCTTAATGAATCAAGTCGCTAAATAGCCAACTCGCTTTAGTATCAACTCGCAACACAAAGTCGCTTAACTTAACTCGCTAGCGTTACAACTCGCTAAATAGCTAAGTCGCTTAAAGAAACAACTCGCTTAGAACCCAAGTCGCATAAGTATCAACTCGCTAAACAGCTAAGTCGCATGTACCAACTCGCATTAAATAACAAAGCAACACGCTTTGAAGAAACACAAGTCCGGGACTCAACTCGCTTAGTCCTTTTTTCACAAATAACCACTTTATCAATCCAAAACAACCAAACCACAATGATTTAAGCCTTTCAATTCAAAACATAAACCCTTATGATGATCCTAAACACAAAAGTACAAGCAAAATTCAAACTTTATCACCAGAATTTGTCCAAATGAATCAAACTCTCCTAAACCCTTAATACACCAAAAACCTTATGAAATCCACCAAAACAAAGAGCATGAAAGATGAGTGATCAAACCATGGCTCTTGATACCAATTGTAGGATATTGGATTTCACAAACACACTAAACCATGATCAAAGTAGGCATATAAGTATGTTAGAGATAGAAAGTTCTAGTGAGAGAAAGGAAGAGAGTTGGGAACTATAGTGAGAGAAAGAAAATATTATTATGAGCTCCAACTCTCTACCTTGAAAGGTAGAGAGTATTTATAGTCTTACAAAATACGCCACACATCGGGCTGTGGATCAGGCATACAGTGGGTAAAGACCCGTCCGTCCTCCACGGTGTTACTTAACTAAATACTACTTAACTTGAAAGAACTACGACTACGAGCTTTCTAACGAATACATATACTTGAGGTGACCGACTCTTTAATACCTGGAATTTCTAATTCCTAACAGAATTTGTTCCCATTTTTTGTAAAGTGGGAACATCTCAAAAAGCTCCATTTTAAATCGATCTCGGTGGATGACTTTGGAATTTCTAGTGACTCGGGTTTGTGAGGTTCTTTGGATGAAGACGTCATCTCTTACCATGGTGGGTTCATGAAGAGGAGTGATATAGACATGGTGATCATCAACCATATCATGGAGTTTGGCGAGTGACCAATCATTGGAATACATACACACACCATGGTATGGGATGCGGAGAATTCAGGCAAGCTCGACAAGAGTTAGAGTGTAGTTGTGATTGTTGATGGCAAAGGCAATAGAGATGGTTCCATCATCATTTCTAATGATGCGGACACTCTTGTAAAACTCGAGGACAAACACGGGGCAAATTTGTTCATTGATATGGAATAGACACTCGAAGTTGATCCTAGAAAAGACTTCGGGGATATCGGTACCATCGAGGAAAGATTGATCAATGACACGTCACTCATGGAAGAACCGTTTTTGGAGCATTTTGAAGGTTTTTCAATCCTTCGGAGTAAGACCATCCTTACGGTGATGCATCGGTTTATAGTAAGCGGTGTCTTGATAATCTTGTTGTGTTGAGCTAGGCATGATTGATCCTAAACAATAAGACCACAATGTGGTGTTAATTTTGAGAAGAGTTATTTTTTAGGTTCATCACAATTATGCTCAAAACATCCTTCTTTTTGAATTCATTATGAGTTCTAATTTGTATTAACAATGTTTGTTATTTGATTAGTTATCATAGATAGCTAATTAAAATAATGTGATAGCAAATTGTAACAAACCCACTTGAATCAAATTTCTAAAGATGTTTAAAATTGTATTACTAAGAACTTGAGAATGGAAATCACAATGTAGTGAAGATAAAACTTACACAAGTGATTGGATTGCTTGAATTGATGAAGAGAAAGCTCCTAGGAACAGTAGTGCTGAGTTTAGGGTTGTGTATGAGAGAATAAAGTGGAGGATGAGAATGTACAGTGAATTATCAATTACTTATTATGTTTTTCTGATGTGCCGGCTCACACGGATCCCTTGAAAAAGGGATCTGTCACGTTATAGTCGAGGGATCTGGCTATTCAATGAGAAAACAGTTTTTAGTAAGTTTGATAATTTTGACGCGGGAGTTTTTTATTTCAGTTTTTGTCAAAGGTTTGGCTATATTTTTTAGAGTTTATCTATTATAGATGTGATACTAGGTTTGACGAGTCTTCCTGTTTACTAAACAGATTTGACGAGATACTTTTATGAGTAAACCATGAATCGAAAGAAAAATAAGAATCATGTCAAATTCCATTTTAACATGATATATTACGAATTTAATAAAAGATATATATGTAGATTACTAATGCAACAAAAATATCTCTATGCGAGGAATGATGGATCAGGACTTTTAGTTGGCAATATTTCTTTTCGAGATAAAGACGTGTATTGACTAGCTTATAAGTTTTAAGGAAATTAAAGAGGAATACTATTTCCGATGATGTATTAAGATGAAGAAAAGCTTTTAGAAAATTTGTGACATTGATGTTAGATACCAAATCTACGAATCTTTACACATAGTATTAAATATATGCAAGGTCTCTATAAGAATGCTTATTATAATAGAGAGGCATATACCATTATTTTATCAACAAGCAATTAGCATATTTTTTATCAACTAATTATAATTAGGAGAACATACCTTTTCTATATATCCTTTTAATGATTTTTGAAAATCTTAGACGCGAAATACTTCATGAAATTTTAAAATACTTGATCGTATTTTGTAAAAGTAAGTTGTGATTACTTTTGGATTCTTCTTTGGGCGTTGACTTCATTTTTCTTCGGATAGAACGAAGTCGTTGAAGGAATCCGAGCATGAAGATTTCTAAAAAAAATGTTAGAACAATTTATCAATATCCAACATACGTTAAAATATAAAGATTTCTAAAACATGAATTTTTGTTTTAAGAAATTTCCTTCTTTGTAATTTTCAAACATACATGGATCTTATCAAGTTTTTAAAGTACAATATACTCTAAGAAACTTGGTAACGAAGCTCTGATACCAATTGTGGAAAACTAGAAGGGGGGGCTGAATAGTTTTGCTGATTAAAACTTCGTTTTAAAGTATTTAGATCGACTTATGTCAATCTATTTAGATTGTGTGTTGGATATTGATAGATAAACATATAGTAAGTTATGCAAGGAATAAAGAGTAAAGAGAAAAAAACCACAATCTAAGTATTTATAGTGGTTCGGCTACAAGGACACATTCCATGACCTACTCCACTCCCCGAGTACCCCACTCGAGAGTTTCTAAGCACTGCACAACACAAGCTCCTTAATGTGGCAGAGAAGCCTTCACAACGTCGACTACCCTTTATCCGATACAAGGCTAAACACCGAGTTCTTCCAATGGGTAGAACCAAAACCTATCACAACGTCGCCTACACTTTATCCGGTAAAAGGCTAGATACCGAGTTCCATTCAAAGGAGGAACTACTAGCCAACACAACTACCAAAGGAGACACACACTTTTTTACAATACTAGAAAGGACATCAATATCCTTTAACCCAAACTACACAACTTGTACATCGACGCACCATATCGGATGTACACCTTTGGCACCATTCACTAATGCCTTCAACACGACACTCTATGGAGGGAGGAAAGAACTATCAAGAAGATGCACTTCAGTGGTCTTGATGATGATGAATCTTAGCAACTCATGACCTTGAGCTTGCACATCTTCAAGAGGTGGTGATCTCGCCTTTAAGAGAAACCTAGAGAATCACACAAAGATAAAACTAAATAGATTGATCCTTTGGATCTGTGGTTAGAGAGGTTAGAATATAGAGAGAAAGTATATCTAAGAGTGGTGGTGAGCAAAAGAGAAATGGCTCACTATTTATAGGCAAAACAAGCCTACTGTCCCATGGTTCTGGAAGATCCCTAACCCAAGGGATCCGGTCAGTGCAATTCCTGGGATCCGGCTACTGGGTCAGTTTAGTATGGATTTTAGGTTGCAAACCGGGTTATGGGTTATGGACCATGGGTCATGGACTTTGGATCACAATGTACCTAGTCAATGGGTTATGGATCTTAGGTCATGGGTCATGGACTTCGGGTCATGGATCATGGATATAATCTAACATGACTTCATGCATGATGTCATGCAATGGGTCATGGGTTATGGATCATGCTCCATGAGTATAGGTTATGGACTTTGGTTCTTACGCAACAAGATTTATTGTACCTAGTCAATGGATCATGGGTCTTGGGTCATGGGTCATGGGTTATGGACTTTGGTTTTTACCCATTATTTACCCATTACAACATATACAAAGTACATATACATTTTTATTAAATGTAAGGAAACAATATTACTTGTAAGTGTTTTATAAAAATATCTTTGGTTTTATATAACTTATTTAACTAAACATGTTTTGATGGTTTTAATATTTTTAGTAAAAGTGTGTTAGTAAACTATTGGCTCAAAGTTTTTACGTATATTATTTATTTCGTTAAAATGATTTTACGTTTGTTATCGACAAAATATTAGAAGATCAAAATTACAAATAAACATTTTTATGGTTTATTTGTATTAACAAACACTTTTTAATTTCACAATGAGATCTTTCATCATAGATAGCACTTATAATATTCTCCAAAGGATGATCTTTGTTGATTTTGGTGTGATGAGTGGTAAGAACAACATATAATGAGGTTATGTTGGTAAGATCTACCTCATCATCTTCATTATTTCCACCAAACATATCACCAACAGAAGGTGGAATAACAATACTAACTAGTGGGACAATACTTGGCCCGACATTATTAACTGATGGCATAGAAGTACTAATATTTTGCCCAACAGTACAAACTTCATTAGTACTGTTAATGGATTCAGCAGCATCTGCAGCTTCACTATCTTTGTTCACAACTTCTTCATCCTCCTGATCATCATTACTAGAAAGCTGATGATCATCATTCTTTTCATCCTCTAGAGAAGTAATGATAGGAGAACTGTCCTTCCAAAGTGGCATGATGGTGCAGTCTTCCTCTGATTCTTTCTCCACTCCATATATATCTGCATCATGACCTTCATTTGTACCTGCAAAATTATTAGAACCTGCAACAATAGGTACATAGTTCATAGATTCTGTTAGCATGTCAATATCAAATAGCCACTTTGGTCCATTTCCTTCTACACTAGGTTTATTCTCCAAAAACTCTATGTGTGGGTTCTCTTCTACTTTTTTGTTACTAACCCTAAAGGCCTTACTGTTGTTAGTATATCCAACCAGAAAACCCTCATCAGATTTCCCATCAAACTTTCCCAAATAGTCAACGGTATTAAGAATAGTCACATGACATCCAAATGGTCTTAAAAACTCTAAGGCAGGGGTCATACCTAGATATAACTCATATGGAGTCTTGTCGTGAGGCTTTACCACAAGTACCCTGTTCTGAACATAGCAAGCAATATTAACTGCTTCAGCCCAAAAAGTGGTGGGTAACTTAGAATCTGCTATAATGGTTCTAGCAGCCTTTGTGAGTGTCCTATTTCTCCTCTCAGCAAACCATTCTACTGAGGAGTCCTAGCTACACTATATTCTCTTGTAGTACCATTAGCTTGACAGAAATCATTCATCACTTTGTTTTTAAACTCTGTGCCATTATCAAATCTAATGATTTTAACTTTTTTATCAGTTATATTTTCTATTTCAGTTATAAAGCTCTTAAGGATACCACTAGTCTCATCCTTAGAAAACATAAAGAAAACCCACGAGAACCTACTATCGTCATCTGTAACTACCAAATAAAACTTCTTATGATTCAAACTACTCACAAAGTAGGGCCAAACAGATCCATATGCAGCATATATAATGGCAGTGAGTTAGAGTTTTAAATCTTGTGCTTACAAGAGGCTTTGTGTTTCTTACCTTTCAAACATTCAACACATGTTTGGTCATTTACAAGACGTTTAGAAGGCAAACCTCTTACAAGGTTTTCCTTAACCAATTCTTTTATAACTTTAAAATTCACAAGACCCAGCCTTTTATGCCAAAGCATTGCCTCATCATTGGATGCTTTTGCCACAAGACAAGTTAAATCATCTTTAGGAACAATGTTCCGCATATCAATACTGTATACATAGTTCTTTCTAGGAACCTTAAGCAAAACCTGACTTTCATCAGGGATCTCAAAGGCAGGAGAAGGAACATAGCATTCAGTATCAGTAAGCAGCTCTGATACCACTTGTGAGTCCTAAACCTCGGATCTATTCACTTAGCTTGCATGAATGTGTTGCCCTCGATGATTCCAAAACAATTAAGATTGAAACTATTCTTGGATGCTAACAAGTATGCGGAAACTACTTGATAACACTTAGAAGAATAATCAATGAAATAGTGGTAAAGCAATGAACACAGTTATTGTAACCACCCTCATTTTCAGGTTACTTTTCATTTTTGAATTTACTATTCACTTTCATTATTTATTCCGTAAATATTTTTTTTTCTTTTATTTTACTATCATGACAAGACAAAACTCGACAATCCGTCCTGACGACGTACGTTGAATCCATTCAGAACCAATTTCACAAAGCCGTGACTAAGAATTACTTTAGGGCTTAAACATCATTCGGGCATCCCGATAGGTCCATAAAACACTATAAACATTAGAAATATATAATTCTACCATTTTATGTCAATTCCACAAATGTTGGAATTTTACGTTTTCCAGTTCTGCGTTTTACGCGATTTACGCGTTTTTAACCCGCGTTTCCAACTTTAGACAGCGTTTTAGCACCCAATGAGACTTATCACTCATTTTAGATTTTTATATGGAGTATAATGATGAGTTTCATCATTCCAGCAAGTTTCTTATTTTTATGATATCCGGTTTTACGTTTCATGGCTTAACAATTTACGGTTGGCATTTAATGGAACCAAAACACATCATAAACACCAAGATATTATCAAAACAAAATATCCTAGCCCACTCACTCAATATGAATGTCCATATGGGGTGATTCACCATAGTGCTGGTATCATCTCATCTATTTTGCATGTAATCTCATACATGTGTCTTTAATTTAACCATGGTTATTATCTAACCCAATACATGTTTAACCAAACTTTCCCTCCTATAAATAGCAAGTGAAAGACTTCACAAAACCCTCATCTTCCCCTCTCTTGGTCGTTTTTATCAAAACACCAACATACATCTCATGCTTTGATTCATGACTCCAAGTTGATGCTAAAAAGGTTGCAAGTAGCAAGTTACTGCATCAAATCTCTAGCAAGTTTAAGTGATCCTCTTGAGTTTGAATCCACTCAAGTCACTTAAGACTTCATTACCAATCCTTCATTATTACAAGAAGTGTAGAAGGGTACCAAGGGGTGAAAAGCTTGATCAATCAAAGTCCTATCCTTACTAGTTACTCCTTTCTTTTTGAAAGCCAAAAGTTGTAAGCAACTCATCACCACTACCACTCCATTTTCTCATGTTTATTATTGCTAATATTGTTAAATGCATGCTATATATATGGTTACTATATTGATTCATGATGTACATATATTCAAACATATGTTTTAACTCACATATTGTCATAAAATTAACAAACTAGTAAACTATTTTGTATTCTACATATTTGAGGCCATTTAAACTAGATATATATGGACTTGGTAACTTATATACTACAGTAGAAAAAATAAAAAGGTAATATAGCAACTTGAATCACCCGAAACGGACAAACGAGTCAAAAGTTATGGTAATAAGAAGTTAGAAAACCCTAGAAATAACCATTTTTCATTACTGCTGAATCTGTCTTACAAAAAGTGGTACTTCAGTTCCGAATCATCAAAAACTTAAAACATGAAAGTTGTCCGGAACGATGTTTTACATCTACCACGATGGAACTTGGCCTGAAAAGACCAAATGATATCATTAACTTCCTAAAAATTGTAAAATAGTTTTATCGGCAAAATTGGATTTTTACAAGTTAAAGATATAAAAACCATGTCATTTTTATAACTAGTTACATATTGAATTGTTACTAAAATTTCATTATTGACTATATTTATAACCACTTGTAAACTTTGAGAAATTGTAAAAACTATATGTTTGTTAAAAATATAATAAAACTTTTATAATACAATAATCCCCACCCAAATTAGATATATTTTCTTTACTAAAGTACTACAATAGTAGGGAGCTTCATGTGAGAGGTTTGATTTGGGTAAAATGTATAGATGAGTTTGCTGAAATTAAGATTTAAAGTGTCCTGGCTCCTCGAACGTTTACTACATGACCTATAAATTATGATGGCCCGAACGGTAGTACGATATCTATAAATTAAATACGTTTTCACATATTAAAACTGTTACTACAAAAATCAATCTATAAATGAGTTCATCATGATCAACATAGAGATATATATATAGGACGGTTTATATTTTCTAAACATTATTCCGAACCTAAGTCAACATTCCATTTTTAGGTTGCACGTAGAAGTTTCCCTGTTTATCCATCACATCCGTTATAGTACTTAACATCATTAACTCTCAGTGAGTTCATAGCCTCACTTTTTATTACTTAATTGTTTTACAAACCCTTGGAGGAGATACATGCTTTATTTTAAACCGAACACATTGCTTTCAAATTGTATGCGTATCTGATTGTTTTATTAGCACTAAGTTACCGCATTTGCCAAACTTAAGTCCCTAAATCATGAATCATTAATCACTGAGTGAAGGTGGGCGCGAATATTGTGAATAGATCTATTGGGATTGACGAATCCCGTTTGTGTTGACCAGGTAGGCAAACAAACGCACTATATTTGAATACATTAGGTAAAACGGAAATTTTACCTATTAGGGCACGTACCAACAGTTTCACCAAGTAATTTTGGAGCAAGTTAACGCCTTGATTGCATGATGCTTAGTCTAATAATAACTGTTTTATTTTCAAACTATTGGTGTGAATTTATAACTCACACTACAAACATAATATGTTCAACCATCAAAAAAACTCCATGAATTTCACTCAACCTTTGTGTTGACAGTTTTAAGCATGTATTTCAGGTCCATAATGTTGGAAGCTGGCACGGAAGGGCAAGAACAAGATCAAGAAGGCTATAAATATTTTATCATTCACAAAACATCAAAAACTTTATATTGATGTATTTTGTAAATAATGGAAGCAACTGGGACCTATTTTGTAAACTCTGTTATATTTGAATGATAAAGCATTTTTAAAACAACTCCTTAGTGATTGTTTTCTATTATTATGATTGTTGTACCGTCGAGTAATACCCAGTTTGAATTCCGCTACATATTATGAATTGAGGGTGTTACAGATTGGTACCAGAGCCATAGTTATAGAGAAGCAAGTCTAAATTGAGACTTAAACTATAACTACCTTTACAAACAAAAACATTTTTATAGCCTTCCGTTCTCCATGCCTTCCATCCTCCAGACGATTACGGACTTCTAAGACATGTTAAAATAACATGATCATATTAGTATATTGATATATACACTTGAATTATTTAAAGCATTTCCCGTAAGTACTAGAACTATTTTAACATCATATCCTTTTATAGACACTATGTGTATACCTGCATCTCCCGATTACGTTCCGGCATCACCCGAACATATTCCAAACATTCCATTTATTCCAGAACTTGAATTTCCTTATATCAATGATGACTACCTCGATGCCGTCGATTACTATGATGAACCATACGAAGATTTGGCCGACGAAGAAGAAGAGGATCCGGTTGTACCAGATTCTCCCAAATATAATTTTCAAGTATTGGATCGATATACTCTGACCAAACTAACTGTGTAGCTTGTAAGGGCTTAGCAACCTCGGATAAATCTTAAGTCACTAACAATGAAACACTGATATAACTTTACTAAGTATGCAGAAACTACTTCAATAAAGCTAAGAAGTATAACTTTAACTTTGACGAGTTTATTAATAATCTGAACCTGCTTGATACACAGATTCACTAACAATCCCTAACAACTCTAATATTTTCTCTAAAGTCGTATTCTAAAAACATATATCTAATGCCAATCTAGGGGTCCTTTTATAGGCATAAGGATAACCCTAGTCGGTTTACAACTCTAATCCTTGTACGACAAGTAATCTAAACTAATAATATTCTAGAATAACAAAGCTTTCCATAAACGATATAACAGACTTTTAACTTTGATGTTGAGCAATACTTTGACTTTCTTCATTAGCAGTACTTTGACTCTCTTCAGCACTTTGACTTTCTTCAGTACTTTATCATTCTTCAGCACTTTATCTTTCTATATCCCAACAATCCTCCCCTAACTTGAATTCTACTTGCTTGATTTCAAGTTACTTTGTATATTCATCTTTAATATATTTGTCTTCAAGGAAAGATTGTGTCTTTATCTCCAGATTTTGTCTTTGTACTTTCTGTGCTTGTATTATTATCATCATCAAAGTAGTCTTTACAAACATTTCTTTACAGCAACAATCATCAATTTTCATCTTTTCAGCTACTCAACAACATATGGCAATTTGTACATCATATGTAGGATCGTAATACTATTGTGTTATGATGATTCGGGTGGTCTTGGATGATGGAAATACATGTTAGACATTTTAGAGAGAGAAAGTAGAGAGATGGTGTTCTTGGTAGAGAGTTGATGAACAAAATATGAAAGGTTAGATTCCAAGCCACACCTCTTCCAAGGATGGAAGAGGTATTTATAGTTACAAGACTACACGACCTCCTGACGGCCTGTGGATCAGGTATACAGTGGGTAAAGACCCGTCCTTCATCCACGGTGATACACTAAACTATACTACGCTATAAACTAACTATTTAACTACTTAATAATGTAAATAACTACAAGTCTACGAGCTAACTTATGCTAGACTATAATTGGGGTGACCGACACTTTAACATGGAATTTCCAATTCCTAACAATCTCCCCCTAAGGGAGGTCACCCCATGAAATACATTTTGCATCCTAGCATTCTTTCTTTGACTTTGTTCTTGAGCTCGTAGACTTTAATTCTTCAACATCATCATGATTGTGCTTTAGCATTGACTCTTCATAGTCCGATTATATTGTACTTTCAGTGGAGGTCTTTGAACTGATCCACATCTTGATGATCTTCGAGCTTTCATTGAGATCATCAGCCACAGTAAATCTCTGGATCACCCTTTATTGTGTTGCCATCATGTGATGTTGTGACTTTTGGACCGACATGCTCACACTTTCTGGATCATGACATCTTTTCATCAGAGTAGCGGAATCTTTAACTGGTTCAAGATATTTGCAGCAGCGTAGCAGAAGCATAGTATAAAAATATCATAACCAGGTTATGTAGATATGCACCAATCATGATTTATTCAATTAAGTGTGGATGCTATGAGCATGCGGCTTTAGATTGACTTCTCAATTATGATCAGCTGCAACCATCCAAATGTACCTACAAACAACAGTTAGCAATAAAACACACGAAAGTGTCTTTGATCACTTTCGCTGAATTGAGGTACACGGCCCACGGTTCCCCGTTGATCAGTACAAGTACTGCCTGTGATCAGGTATAATTCCGAAGAATCTATTTGACAGGGTTTCGCAGCTGTTCTAGCTGTTCTCAAACCGGAACGTCTCAAAGAAGACAACACGGAGTGAGTGAACCAGCAAATTGATATTTACTGATTGATAGAAAATGATTTGAAAACAATCTCGTATTGCTTAAGATAAAGAGTTTTTCAATACGACGAAGGTTTAGAAGAAGAAATCAATTTTCAATCATAAATACCCTTTTATTTTCAAAACATAATACACAGTCGTAGTGCCAGAGAAAAGAGTTTTTGAGCACAACGACCAGTTTTTCAAAGGTATCCGTCAATCCTTTTCCTGGACCAAGGTTGATTCAAGATTGAATCGCCCCATTGTTTCTATCCAGTTGTCATAAGCTTGATCTTTTGCAAGATCTCACATGTCACCCACCAAGAGATTGTTTGATCTTGGCTCTAGAAGGATTTCCATCTTCATCGTGAATATTTTCATATCACTCGGATGTTCTGGCAATACCACAAGGATAAAGCGTAGGACTCTTAATATATTCTTACTTTACACATTGTGTGAAAGAGCAAGTCTTCATGAATTTTGTGTCCTAATGAGATATTGTGGATGATCTCTTGGCTCTAGACTCAATTGTGCACATATGGTTTCCTATGTCGGAGACTAGGGAGAGGGTCTCCTTCTTCAATATCAACAATCTCTAAGAGAAAGTCGAAAGATAATGTCGGTTCCCCGTGAGAATGAAACAAGCCCTTTTAAGAGGAACTTAAGTAGCTTGGAAAGTTTAGTGCAGTGCGTCACTGGGTCCATGACGTCTTTTCTTCAATACCAGTGTTACCTTAGTAAACACTAGTAGCATATGTAATGAACCCCGGTTACTGCCCTAAGGTTGAATTATAGGAGGGCTATTTCTTTTCACCCTTTTTCACATTCATATCTTTTTCATTCTTCAACCCATTCAGTGCTTACCGAGACTTCATAACTAGAACCTTGTTGGGTTAATTCCAGTTCTAGCTCTATCTCAGTCCGCACTCTTCCCATATCTCACTTTTCTCCTTTTTTCATCATACCTAAGGACTTCTACACTATCTAGTGGATTGTCCCTGGGTAGATCCCTCCGGTTCTGGCTGGATCGTGGGAATAAATACCTAACCTAACCATCCTTATAACTCCATACATAAAGTAAAATGGTCGGTCTTTTGGTACAGTTCATTTCTTCCTTGAAACCAATTGAAAAATCATTCGGAAAAACAATCAAGGTACTTGTGATACGAGATCAAAGCATTTTGTACCTTAATAGTTTTGACGATTTAGAAAACCTCCCCCCAACATGTGCATATGATTTAGAAATTGTTTAGCACATGGAGGCAAGAGGACTTTGAAATATTTTCTTTGATCACAATTTTCATAGAAAAAGCCATTTGATTTTCTTGGTAAATTCTCCCCCTCAATATGTGCATAGGATATTTGAAATCATTTTATCACATAGAGGAAAGGGTTCTTTTGAAGTACATCCACGATCACAAAATCCATTAAGAAACCATTTATAAAATCAATCAGGATACTTTATGTTGAAACGTCGAAATCTTTGTACCTTGAAAGTTTATTTCTTTTTGAAATGCTCCCCCTCAATATATGCTTCGAGATTCGAAAGTGTTTAGCACATATTGGAGAGCTGCCTGAACTTTGAGTCAAAACGATCACTTGTTATCAGATTTCATATTTAAATCACATTTTCTCCCCCGATCAAAAATATCAAATCCTTTGAGATTTTTGATCCCAAGTGATTTAAATAGGTTTAGAAAACATGGGAGAAAACTGTGTTCAGATTAATTTAATTCTGATAGTGGAACAGATTTAGACATTAAAAGATTGTTAGTGTCAGGTATGATAATTTTTTAAAAGATCTTTTAGGTAAAATAAAACAATTTCACAATCAAACAAGAACAGAAAAAATTTCATTTTGAAAGACCTTTGACCTTTGAAGAGAATCATACCATGACATAACATTAAATCTTTAGATCACCACTTATTATTGTACAAACGGACTTTTATGAAGAAATATCGTTTGAAAATATTTTTTATATTAAATCACTCTTCCCCTCAATCGATGACCGTAGTTGATGATTGAGTGACTTAAGTTTTGATAAATTGAGGTCCGGTGATTTTCAAAATTAAGTCCAATTTATTTTCAAAAACAATATTTTTCCATTTTTCAAAACAATATTATTTAAAAAATTGTTTAAAAAATGGTATCATCACAATTATCCTGCACAAAGACACGTTAGGTGGTTGAGAAGCTTATGTTGTTGTTGTAGGGCTTGGGAGAAAAACTGTCTGCTGATGCAGTGAGACTTCATACGTTGCATTTTAATGCCAACTGAGGTCAAATTAAGCTCCGTTTCTTCATTTGCTGATGAAGAAAACCATCTGCTGATGCAGTGAGACCTTTTACGTTGCATTTTTCCATGCCAACTCTCCATAGAAGTCCAATTAAGCTCCGTTTCTTCATTTTTCAACCCAAGATATAGTTACCCTTTCCTTTCGGCATCCAATCATCTTCATTTGTGGGATCCGGATCGGGAACATTCTTATATACCAATATACCTACATACGTTAGTGAACACACATACAGATAAATGGTGGTCGACATCACCCAAACAACAATCAACTAATAAAAGTCAATTCAACATATCAATCAGATCATAAAAGGTATGAGAATAATGTGTTCATCAATCTATAATCATCTAATCCTAACAATCACATCCTAGAAACCTAGTCCTTCAACATAGGCAATTATATTTTTTCAGATAAGCACGTAGGATGATTAAGAAAGCCCGTTAGATGATGTAATTTTCAAAAACATTCTCCCCCTCAATCAATTACTCTTTCTGAAAAGTTTAAAAGCGCTGAAGTCATTGATTGAGTTTTCAATTTTTTCAAGATCTTTGAATCAGATTGATTTTCAAGCAACTCATTTACCACCACTTTTGAAAACAACAAATATTTTTCTGAATAATTTTAGACGAAAAACATTTGTGTAGGAACAGCAGTCCTTTGACATATGATAAGGTTTTAAAATGTACCTTTTTGAGGGGTCGTTTAAGCCCTTATTTGATCACTTTTGTATCCGTTATTACTTAATATCGTTCCTTTTCACTTTTTAGGTCTCTTGAAGGCAAATTGTTGTAATGGCACTTATTTGGATGAAAAGGCGCGGATATACGAAGAAAATGGCCAAAGTCAAGAATCGAGACACTCAAGCTGCTGAAAGACAAGGTGACGGCGTCACTGCTTAAACGCGACGCCGTCGGAGCATTTTGTGACGGCACAGAAGCCAAATTTCCTATTTTCAAGTGACGGTGTCAGGCTTTAAAAGAGTAGGCCGTCGCAACTCAGACGGCCTAGATTTGATCCAGACGGCGTCAAAAGCTGAAGAGGACGGCGTCACAAGCACAAGGTGACGCCGTCGCAAGACTAACGTGGCCAAGACGAAACCCTAATGACGGCGACCCGACGGCATCACAAAACATAAGGTGACGCCGTCGCACATGGAATCTTATATATAGAATCCGAATTTTTCAGTATTAGAGGGTAGTCTTTTTGGAGTAAAAACCTAAACCGAACCAAGGCTGTCTTGTACAGTATTTTAGGGTTCCAAACCCTATCTTACATCAAGATAAGTGTTTTACTTTATTAATTCAATTATGTCTTTGATTATTTGTGTGTATGCTTGCATGTTCTCCATGTCCGGCTAATTTACTTGTGTGTTTGCTTAGGGAATATTAAAATTAATTATTAAATATTGATTGGTTGTTTCTTATCTTAATTGTTAATGATCTAGTAATGCGATAGGTCATTCGTTGTGTAATTAATGCTTGATTAATCTTTGTGAACCTTAACCTATAGCACTTAGAGCAGTTGTAGGCTAAACCATTCAAAGAGGGCCTTAGAGTTAGAGTTTATAATCCCTAGTGGGTTTTGTAGACGAGACCCTTTGGTAAGTTCAAAGAGTTAGGGATAAACGCATACCCTACGACTTTAGACACACAACGCGATTAAGAATAAGGACGTGACAATTCAACCACCAATAGGAGATAATTAAGGAGTAATAAAACCTAAGTAAATACATCTTTAAACTATCATACAAACACACAATAATTAGACATAGACTACCCATTAGTTTAGATAATTAGATAAGTAGAAGTAATCGGTAGAAATACCAGAACCCCCAAACTCATACCCCGAGATTCGTACCTTTCCATTTCCTAAATACATAAAAAAGATAAAAAAAAAAATAATCTTCCTCAACCCCAACCTTAGCGTAGTAACTTCTCACTAGCATTCCTATTCCCCTAGAGAACGATATCAATACCCGTGGCTTACCCTAATACTACACTACAATGATTAGGTTCACTGCCTAGGGTGTTATAAAACTTGCTCGAAGAAAAGGAAGTTCCTTTGACCCCGAACGACGCGTGTAGCGTTATCAAGTTTTTGGCGCCGCTGCCGGGGAATAGAATAGCTAGTTAGTAGTCCACCTCGTTTAGGTTTCTTTGCTTGATTCCTATCAAGTAAATTATTTCTCATATTTTAGCTTCCTCATAGTCTATCCCCCTTCTTCGTAACTTTTGTTCGTAAAATCCATCACTCACCATGATACGTGTCTTCCGCCGAAGATTCTTTACCCTATCCGTTCCCAATCCCGAAATTGAGAACGCAATCCCACAAAACCCCTCACCCGTTCACCATTTTGGAAATCACCTAGGGCATAATGAGATAAATTGGCAACAACAAAGTCCTTTCTATGACTCAGATTCCGATGAGGAATTTGATTATGGTGAAGCACTTGATAGCGGGGAGGTCATCAATGAGATTAGTTTTGAAATGGAGGAAGACCCCTTCCAATGTTTTGAACCTAGGTGTAGAATTGAGAAGGATGGGCCCTTTAACATGCAATTCCCTTGCAAGATAGGATTAGAAGGGTTCGATGCTTACTTGAATTCATTCTTGCCTTTGAACTGAATCTCAAGGGACCTATACAATAAAATCAAGATCAATGAGTTAACTTATCAAGGGAACAATGTTGTTGAAGCAGTCACTCATTTGCACGTGTTTGTTAGAAGCTTTACTTATTTGGTAGAGTTCATGGTCTTAGAAGACTTAGGAGAATTTATTGATAAGGACCTCACTTAAGTAATTTTTGGGAAACCTTTCAAAAGAATGACTAGGTTGAATGAACAGATGATTGATGGTCTAATTACATTCTCTGATGAAGTTGAGGACTTTATTTACCAAATGCTACGCGCTCATCCTAGGTTTAAACATAAGGATATTGAGGCTTGTAATAGAATGACCCCTATTCCATTGCTTAGTGAAAGGGATAAGCAAAGTGGACTTAGGTACCCATATGAAAAAGCTAAGCGGTATTACAAAAAAATGCCTTGAATTAGGAGATGATTACAAAAAGAATGAAAGAACGTTGGAATGGCTTAAGTATGAACACGTGAGCATGCACAAGAAAACGTAGGAGCACGACTACGAGTCTAGCTACAAGACTCGTAAATAAAGAAAAGCGCTTCGTGGGAGGCAACCCATGCTTAATTGTTTGCTTGTTAGTGTAGTATATCTTTTATTAATTGTTTATTCTCATGTTTAAATTTGTAAAAATGCTTTATTTTATTTTTAACCTCGTCTTAATTGCATATAAAGGTATTTTACATAAAGGATAAGTGTAGGGAGTATTACACACGTTTTCAAAAGAAACGTAAACATGAGAATAGCAATTCATTAAAAGATATATATGTGTGTTTGTTCGAGTCAAATGCTTGTATCGAGTCATAATGGACGTTTTGCAGAAATTTTTCTAGATTCTAAAGATGTAAATTTTCCAAAAAATCGCATACCAGTTTTTGTCAGGATAACCTGACGGCGTCAGGATTGCAACCTGACGGCGTCAGGAAGGAGTAAAAACAACAGATTATTTTTTTTATCGTTTTCTGAGCTACTTATGAATTTTTGGAATTTTCCAGGTCTTAATTTTCCAGAAATTCTGTAAACATCCATTCCACAAGCATTATATCTTAGTTTAGTAGAGTCTTATATATATATTATTACCTCCAATTTTACGCGAAGGTTTCGTTTGTTTTCTTCGATTGTGCAGGTTTTATTTATCAAAAAGAAGAAACAAAAGATTGGAAGGAGCTTTTCACGCACACATTCTTCTTGCAAAGGATTTAACCACTACTTCACACGGATCCTACCGAGCTAATCAGGGGAGTACTAGTTTCTTTCGTTTTTAATTACCTTCCATTATCATAACTTTGATACTTTCGGGGAACCTTGGGGACAATGTTCAGTTTAAGTGTATGGAGGGAAAATTAAACGGGAACTTTGAAACTATGCTTATCCTTGATTATTTGCTTTGTCCAATTGTATTTGTGTAATAAACCATGAGAAAATGTCGGTTAGGGTAATTTTGGCACCAAATTTAAAATTTTTCATGACATATAGGAGTGGGCCATTAGTCTTAACAAAAGCGTCTCACGAATAGGAAGTTGCATGACTAGCACAAAAACCCTTTACCACCTAAATTCCACCCAAAATGTGAGGATCGCCCTTAGATTAGTAGGAATTAAAAGCATTCATCTTTAATGCTTAGAGTGTGAACCGGTAGTATATTAGATTCTAGAACTTGTTTTGTGATGCATTCCGAGATCGCTAGTAAGACTACACTTGTGTAGTTAGGAATAACTAAATGATAAGAGGCATTAGGATAACCCTTGTTTGATACCCGTAATATAATTACTTCTTCCACATCGGTTGAGTAATTCCCCCACACCCTTTGCGTTGTACTCATCTTTAGTACACGATACCCCTAGTTAACCCCTCAGAGCCTATCCTTTTCGCGGTTCTCGTGATGTTTCGGTTTTTCCGGAATATAAATGAAGAGCATTGTTTACACCCCACCCCCAAATATACACCCAAATCGCCTTAACCTACCCTGTATGCACTTACTTTTAGTGCATTATTGTTATCACCCCAAACCCTTAGTTCAATTATCTAGTTGCTTGCATGAGTTGCTAAGTCGAGTCATATCCTTTGTACACAGTTTTGGGATGATTGGGACTCATGGGAAAAAGTTAAAGTTTATAAAATGATTGGAAGGGAACATTAAATTCCTTTATTTGCGTAATAACATACCCCAAGTGTTTTGATCTTTTCAATTCGGGTCAAATTAGTGTTAGAGTAATAAAAACTCAAGTGTAGGGATGTGCCTATAAATCCCTATCATTTTGATGTTACCGTAGAGGATGGTAGAGTAAAAGTATATGAAAAAAAAAAAAAAAAAAAAAGAGAAAAAGAGAAAAGAAAAAAAATACGGGCTACCATCCTTCATCTATCCTTTAAATTTATGTTTGTTTGTTTCAGTTAGCTAGAGTCTAGAGTGTCAATTCTTGGCTTAGCAACACCATTCTTCGTATGCTTGTAACAAAAAAAAAGATTTTTGACTTGCCACCACTAAATAGCATATCCCACCAAACCCTTTGTTTCCTTACCGTAAGCCTAACATTACAACCCTTTAAAGACCTCTTTGATAGTCTTTCCTAGGTGCTTACGCCCAAGCGATGGACGTTTGATCTATTCTCAAGCCTATGGTAATCTATCTACTAGGACCGGTTAATGAGTGTTTAATCTTCCATTTCCAACTTGTTATATTTTATATACACCAGAGAGAGATGTGAGTATCCAAACACCCCATGTGAGGTGCTAGTATGTAATTTCTGTGCTTGTTGTGACTTTTGCGGGGCTTATATATGTTGTGGACTGTTTTAAACCAATGCTTCATGACCACTAACTTATAAATTAATTGGCTAAAAGCACATTTTCTTGAGGACAAGCAAATACCAAGTGTAGGGATATTTGATAAGGTTTTAAAATGTACCTTTTTGAGGGGTCGTTTAAGCCCTTTTTGATCACTTTTGTATCCATTATTACTTAATATCGTTCCTTTTCACTTTTTAGGTCTCTTGAAGGCAAATTGCTGTAATGGCACTTATTTGGACGAAAAGGCGCGGATATACGAAGAAAATGGCCAAAGTCAAGAATCGAGACACTCAAGCTGCTGAAAGACAAGGTGACGGCGTCACTGCTTAAACGCGACGCCGTCGGAGCATTTTGTGACGGCACAGAAGCCAAATTTCCTATTTTCAAGTGACGGTGTCAGGCTTTAAAAGAGTAGGCCGTCGCAACTCAGACGGCCTAGATTTGATCCAGACGGCGTCAGAAGCTGAAGAGGACGGCGTCACAAGCACAAGGTGACGCCGTCGCAAGACTAACGTGGCCAAGACGAAACTCTAATGACGGCGACCCGACGGCTTCACAAAACATAAGGTGACGCCGTCGCATATGTAATCTTATATATAGAATCCGAATTTTTCAGTATTAGAGGGTAGTCTTTTTGGAGTAAAAACTTAAACCGAACTAAGGCTGTCTTGTACAGTATTTTAGGGTTCCAAACCCTATCTTACATCAAGATAAGTGTTTTACTTCATTAATTCAATTATGTCTTTGATTATTTGTGTGTATGCTTGCATGTTCTCCATGTCCGGCTAATTTACTTGTGTGTTTGCTTAGGGAATATGAAACTTAGTTATTAAATATTGATTGGTTGTTTCTTATCTTAATTGTTAATGATCTAGTAATGCGATAGGTCATTCGTTGTGTAATTAATGCTTGATTAATCTTTGTAAACCTTAGGCTATAGCACTTAGAGCGGTTGTAGGCTAAACCATCCAAAGAGGGCCTTAGAGTTAGAGTTTATAATCCCTAGTGGGTTTTGTAGACGAGACCCTTTGGTAAGTTCAAAGAGTTAGGGATAAACGCATACCCTACGACTTTAGACACACAACGCGATTAAGAATAAGGACGTGACAATTCAACCACCAATAGGAGATAATTAAGGAGTAATAAAACCTAAGTAAACACATCTTTAAACTATCATACGAACACACAATAATTAGACATAGACTACCCATTAGTTTAGATAATTAGATAAGTAGAAGTAATCGGTAGAAATACCAAAACCCCTAAACTCATACCCCGAGATTCGTACCTTTGCATTTCCTAAAAAACATAAAAAAGATAAAAAAAATAATCTTCCTCAACCCCTACCTTAGCGTAGTAACTTCTCACTTGCATTCCTATTCCCCTAGAGAACGATATCAATACCCGTGGCTTACCCTAATACTACACTACAACGATTAGGTTCACTGCCTAGGGTGTTATAAAACTTGCTCGAAGAAAAGGAAGTTCCTTTGACCCCGAACGACGCGTGTAGCGTTATCAACATACTTTCCTCAAATAGTTTTAGGATAAGTGCACGAAAATTTTGAAGATTTGATTAGCGCAACACTTTCCTTCCTTGAAGAACGGGTTGCTATCGGAAGTAATAGCAAGCCATTGTTTAAGCGTGGGTCACAGTCTAAAGTAACTGTAAGCCATTTGATATGTGACATGTTTTGGAAAAGAATATTTACACCTCCTGCTCGAACTTCATCTATGGTCCCGTGCCATTATTGAATGACATTTCTAAGACCGCAGATGTTATCGATACCAGAAGACATGTCTTAGAAAAACAATATTTTTGGACTTTTTCAAATTTTTTGATTTTTATGGGTTTTTGTTGATTTTATATTTTTCTATTTCTTTTTGTTGGTTTTCTATTTTTGTATTTTGGTTTTTGATAAATATATACAAAGATAGAGTAGATGATATAATTTAAGAGGATGATGATACGAGTACCGAGATAAGGATATCAAGCAGCACGTCGTAGAAGATAGAATACGTCATCTCTTAAACTTCCACCACCAAAGCTTCTGAGGCTCTTGCATTGAAGAAAGAAATTGAACCATCTGAAAGTGAGACTTTGGCAGCTTCCCCCCAAACCGAAAATCTATTAGATGAGCAGATTCGAAGCTCTATTTCAAGCTTGCCTTAGCCAGGTGCACAGAGAAGCACACCATTATCATAAATCCCGCTGCTCCTTTTAAGAACGAAAATCGGGATTCTTCGTTCGGGGTTATATCATCAACAAGAACAACAACGTATCATCCCACTCTTAAAAATTCTTCTCAAATTTCATTACCACTGAAGTTTGATGCGATGCATCCCCAAATAGTTGTCAAGAGACCACTTCCCCCTAGTAGATGAATTGATGCAGTCAGTCTCTTAGCCTAGAGCTCACGAACCCGAATACACATACCCGAAGACAAAGAAACTTATACCATCGAAGTAGCAGATTAAGTCTAATAGCCAAAGAATAACCCCGATGTATACATTTCTCTCCCCCTAAAGAAAGTGTATGAAGCTCACGAACCCGAAGTACCCGAATGCCCAAAGAGAGAATAACCGATAACATTGAAGAAGCAGGCCGAATCACTGATTTATCTCTACGGAGGACAATATCTGCGGATGTCAACTCTGGAATAAGTGATTATATCTCTGAATCACTGATTAACCCCTCAAGTGAAATAGCTGAGCATCCCCAATGTACACAATCTCTCTCCCTTGATGATTGTGATAATATCAAAATCATCACACACTTGTGTACCTCTTTTATCTTCAGAAACTTTCTATTACATCACTTCCCCCACGTAGTTGGAATAATAACACTAAAAGCCTTGATGAGTAAAACCTTGAGATTCTCTGCGGTCATGACAATTGTCTTCCCGGGATATCTTCAATCACTTAGAAGAGTTAAGTTCATCAAGTTTACTCGCCATGAGTCAAACTTTGAGTTTCTCTGCGGCAATAACATTTATCTTCCCGGGATATCTTCAATCACTTAGAAGAATTAAGTTCATCAAGTTTACTCGCTTTGTGTTTAGATGTGTGTCTCCTTCCACCTTGCTGGTTTTGATACTTCAGAATCAACAACATATTGTAAGCCCGTATACTAGAAATCTTGTTGAGAAGATCATAATTAGCTCAGATGTATATGTGAGAATCAACTTGTTGAAGAAACAGAATGAGCAAGTCTAATTGGGGATTAAATCTGGCTTTCCACTCTCCCCCAATTAGTGCTCTCCCCTAAACCGACAATCTTTTAATAAATGCCAAGAATAAGAAGAAGTCTTTAGATCGTTAAATGCAACTCGTCATTAGTCTTCTAACATGTAGCAAAAAATGTAGAACAGACTGTAGACTCGACCTTCTTCAAGATTGTCCAGTTGGGGATTAGATAGTTAACATCTTCATCTCATGAAATGCGTTCCAATTACCTTATATGTAGCAAATCTCCTTAACTAAAATCCCTCCCCATCAAAAAAGAACAAATAGATGTTCATCAAAGAAATCAGCCCAGCAACTAGAAGCACTTTGTCATTAATCAAATCAGCCCGTGTGAAGATGTCAACCAACGGATCTTAGAAGAAAAACTCCATGTGAAGATGACCCGATAAGAAGAAGCTCGGTTTTTACATGAGTTTGGAGCCGTTTGACCATTTATTCTCAGAAATCAATCAACCATGCAGAATTATCACACTTCTCCCCCTCAAGAATTGCATACGGAGTTGCCATTCTTGATAAAGCAAGTGAAATCATCCAAATGTATTCTATTCACACTTCTCCTCCGCAAAAGTAGCACATGATGTCGCCATTGTCATTATATTTGAGCAAGTGGAATAAGAAAACAATCAACGGTAGCCGATTCACTTGATGACTGAAGCGCATGGAAAAAGTATGAAGCATGTTGATGAGAATGGTCATAATAAGAAGATTTCTCTTCTTCAGAAGATAAAGCACACTGAAACGTACACTTTTCTTTTCTTTAGAGTGCGAGGCATGAACTGTTGTGTTCATACGTCATAAGAAGATTTCTCTTCTTCAGAAGATAAAGCGCACTGACACGTACACTTTTCTTTTCTTTAGAGTACGAGGCATGAACTGATGTGTTCATACGTCATTATGATGAATTACGAGGCCTGAACTGATGTGAACAGACGTCATGATCTCTCTCTTTTCATCCACTCTTGGCAAACATGTAATCAACCCCATTATCATTTGGTAGGCTCTTTTTTGTGACAGCTAATGGAGAAAACCCAGTATGATGAATTTGACCCTGAAGTAAACTAACCCGAACTCGTGACTTAAACTTGCACAAATGTTAACAAAGAGCGGTGCCGAGACCTCATCCTCCGTTGAATCTCTAAGTACTCTATACTCTTCAACCAACCAACCATCAAGTAATAGACGTACATTACCTCTTGAAAATCCACAATTGAATGTGACACTGAGCACTACAACGTAACTCCTTAAAGTGATAGTTATTTTGAGGTGATAAGAGCCCAATTCCCCCAAGTGGTAAAAAGAAAAGGTAAAAGTCACCCAACAATAACTAGATTTCCAAGTCTTCGCTTTTGATAATAAGCTCGAACAAGGATCTTGAAGAATCTTCATCCATCCATCCCCGATACCTTCAGATACTAAGTACACTAGCCCGTGATATTTCACTTCAACCTCAAATAAATAATAGTGACTTAACCCCGTTGTCACATCTTCTAGTTAAAAGTTCAATTCTAGCCTCCTTTGACGTTTAAAGTGAACTATGATAATGGTTTCATCCCGACCATGGTTAAAAGCACGTATCCCCGTAAAACCATGTAATAACCAAACTGCCATGAAGACAACCCAAACACACACCCAATTCATGATGTACACCCTTTTATCCCTTATTCAAAACAGAAACCGTAGCACCAGCATCAGATAAGAGCTCGAAATACACTTTCCTTTTCTCCAGGATGGTTCCATCATTAAGGGATTTTACAACTCTATGGTTTAAACCGAAAAATAGATTCTTTCGCGGGATTTTACAAAACCAAGAATAAACCGTAAGGTAGATCCGGAAATGCACTTTTCTATTACCAGGATGTTTCCATTGTCACAGGATTTTACAAGTCTATGATTTAAACCGAGAAATAGGTTCTTTCGCGGGATTTTACAAAATCAAGACAAAACCGTAAACAATGTCAGCTTGAATGTGTTATGACAACTTTGGTTTTGGTTAATGTCTGTTTTAGGGGAACATGCAGCGGTTCATCAACGGTTCATTATCCAACACCATCAACCATCCAATAAACACTTTGGTAAACACATCATTCACGCATTCTGTCGGCTATTGTTGTGTAAACATGGAGAAGTAAACCCGATATACCAAACTTGATCATGAAGTAAGATTCCTCAGATTTGCTACTTAAACTTGTACTAATCCTCTTGGAAAAGAAACGGTGTACCCAATGTACAAAACCTCTTGACATTCTCAACTAAGTGAGACACCGAAGTGATAGCTACGTTGTGAGTTAAGCAAGAAATAATCACAAGCATAACTAAATAGCCAAGTCTTTATCACCCTCAATAAACGTCCAAACTTGTCATCTTTGCGGAAAGGTTAAAAGAAAGAAGATGAAGTAAGTAAACGTGCCAGAAAACCTTTACTTCAAAACCAAATAAGAAATACCGTCCAAACAACCCCGTAATCAACTTTGTTGAACCATCAATTTAAGCCGAGACATAATATACTCCGTGAAAATGTTTTAACCAAAGTATCAAACCCCATAACAAAACAAATCTCATCATAATACCTAATCTTATCATCAAATCTCATTATCCCCAATAATCATCCGATCAGAAATCCATTAAGCCCAGTCTAATCCAAATTAAACATCGGCCCACTTGATTTATATTCAGTCCAGATAAATTAATTTTAAGCCCAAGTAAAATATAAACACAAGAGTCCCGTAATCAATATCCGTACAAAAATCCCGAAGCCATCATTATCTTAAAACTAAGCACAAGCCGTGAATATGCAGTATCTTTCTTGAAAATACTAACCGACCAATAATACCTCTCTTTAATAAATAACAAAAATTTGTATCCAAAAAAATTTAAATAACAAAAAAATTCGGATGACACGTTTTTGTTACCATTTCATTTTAAGTGTAAATTTCAGCCCGTCAGTCAAATATATCACAAGGCTCAAACCAATGATCTTCGGATCATATCTCAGTCCATATCACTCAACACACAACGAAGGCCCACAAGTTAATACCAGGCCCACGATCAATCAAAAAATTTCACCAACGCTAATGAGTATCAACGCTACTCGGACCATGTAAACAAGTGATATCAATCACACCATACCCTAATTCAACGGGTATAAGACACACACATACATTCTCACTAACCCTAATCCCAAATATCACATATGTGTGCAGACAAATACATCACCAAACCCTAAACTCTCTCAACAAATCTATCCACCTCTCACATCAATCCAAACCTCCGCCCCCCAAATAAATCTGCTACTCACTTATAACGTATCATCATAAATCAAAAACCCTAACTTTTCTAAAAAAAAAATAGATCCGCCTCCCATGTACCCAATGATGCTTCCTTCGAATGGACCTTGCCACAGAGATGGCTGGAGGTCGACAAAGCCACAGGGATGGCTTTGAGGCATGGTATCTTCTTCAATATCACTACGACGTTCATAGGTAGGTAATACTAACAGGATAGTCATTTGATTCTGATGTCCTTTAATAAACACGAATGAATGATAAATGAATTAACCTTTCATGTTAATATCATTTCATGGTTTTGAAAATTTACATGATGTTCTTAAGTCGAGAGATCAGTAAGTATTACGATTCGAAGCTTGAATACGTTCTTGATTCATGAATTGAACCAAATATTTTTTTTAACATAATTGTTAAAAACACCTCTTTATGTTCGAATATTATCAAACATAAAATCAATGATGATCTCTTTAGGGTATGAATGGATCTGAAAAGACAGATTTTTGAGAAAACCTTAACCCACGAAAAAAAGAAACTGAGATCTAGACATAGTTGCTTTAACTTGATTTTTTCTTTGTTAAGTTTTAGATCTGTGATGAAATAATTCTTGTGTGGTATGCCCTTCGAGGCTTGATATCATTATGAAAAACACAAAGAATGATTCTCAGATCTAGTTCATCATTTGATATTGATTAGATTTGAGTCGAGTCTAGGTTTAGGATGATGTTGAGATTGAAGGAGTTTGAGGATTGTTGGTTGTAAATGGATCAAGTTGGATTCGTTACCATTTTTCTTTTTCATTCGTGGACTGATGATGTGAATAAGAGCTGAGGTCATGTTGCTTTAGGTATATGGTATTCATTGTGTGGTCTTGGTCGTGTGGTTGTTTCTTCTTCATCCTTTCTGTCGTGACAAGTCAAGTCATTACCGTATCATGGAGTCAAGTTGCTAGCTCTTGTTCCTTTTCAAAACAAATCGCTAGCTGAGTTTTTGAGTCAAGTCGCTAGCATAAGTCACTACCTGTATGTGACAATTCGCTACATTTTTTTCAGTTAACACAACTCGCTAACTTGTTAAATAACAAGTCGCTAGGTCAACATAATCACACAACTCGCTACCAAAACTCTTTTTAACAAGTCGCCATTAAATTTGCTACACAAGTCGCTATTGACTGGTCTAACTCGCTATTGACCATTGACCCAAGTTTTAGCATACTGATTATTGACAAGACGTTATAGTCTTTTGACTCAAAAGTCAAAACTCACAACACATGACAAGTTGCTGCAATAAATCAGATACACAAGTTGCTATGATGAATAACCCAGAAAAACTAAAAGCTGCATCTGTTTTTACCTCTAAAACATGACCATCTTTGACCATATGAAAGTGACCACAAGACTTTTAACAGATTTGGTACAATAGTCATAAAATAAATAAAAATCTGAGACGGACAAGAGACACAAGACAAATTTCATTCACACTTTTGACCAAATAGGATACAAAACATTGTTTAAAAACTGTTTACCAAAAAATTATAGCAGAAAAAATATTTCCGGCCCCTAAAAAGTATACAAAACAGTTTTTAACAAGAATCAAAGACCACAACAAATCAACATAACACAATAACCTTGGCTTTGATACCAATTGTAGGATCGTAATATTATTGTGTTATGATGATTCGGGTGGTCTTGGATGATGGAAATACATGTTAGACATTTTAGAGAGAGAAAGTAGAGAGATAGTGTTCTTGGTAGAGAGTTGATGAACAAAATATGAAAGGTTAGATTCCAAGCCACACCCCTTCCAAGGATGGAAGGGGTTTTTATAGTTACAAGACTACGCGACCTCTTGACGGCCTGTGGATCAGGTATACAGTGGGTAAAGATCCGTCCTTCCTCCACGGTGATACACTAAACTATACTACGCTATAAACTAACTAATTAACTACTTAATAACGTAAATAACTACAAGTCTACGAGCTAACTTATGCTAGACTATAATTGGGGTGACCGACACTTTAACATCGAATTTCCAATTCCTAACATCATATCATAAAGTTTCAGTCTATTCTCATCACTTCCAGGTGTGTAAACTCCTGTGAGAGGTGAATCATTGAAAATTTTAATGGATTTTGATGTCTCTTTACCAAAGCCATTAACTCTGGAGTAGCCAATGTTTAGGTGTATAAAACCATGGTACATTGATAACCATATGATTTTTAGCAAATCATCAGCTATCAACTGATTTGTTTTGTCTTTACCAAAAGCCGTACCCTTTTGGACTAGTTAGTTCTTGCAACCATGGTGAACTAATTACCATATAAATGGTTTTTCCACAGCCTTTACCACAAGCCATTTTTCTTGTGGGCTAGCCAACTCTTCACTATTACAGATATGGTGAGTTGATTACCATGCAACTTATTAGCAAGTTGTCAACTATTAACGGATTTGAGATATCTTTACCAAAGCCGTTTGCTCATGGATTAGCAGTCCTTTTGTTAAACATGGTGGACTGATAACCTTCTATCTCAAAAAACATTTGTTGCTGTTAACTTTTGTTTCAAAATATTTTGCACTTAACAAAAGTTTGCTTATTTTCAAAAATCTTTCACTGGTTTTGTGCTGCAAGTAGTACTTTGGTTAAAGTACTGTTTGATCAGCAGTACTTTGAATAAAGCACTGATTTTTCAAAACTTTATATAATTAAGAATCATACCAGTTACTTATGCGTCATCATCAGCCATAATTGTCCATTTTATGAATAGTTCAATGACCATGAGAGCCGTGTCATTCTCTTCTTCAACCTCCATACCATGATCTAACATTCTTCTCATAAGATCTCTAGTCAGTGGATATCTTCTCTCTGCTAACATATGGATCATGGTTCCATCTTCCAGCTCCAAAACATGGACTCCAGATTCTTCAAAGAATCTCGAGCTTGTAATCTCCCAATCCTCTTTTTTTTGCCAGATTGCTTTAGTGCTTATTTCTTTAGTTTCCCAGATGGTTGTGAGATCTCCAAGCAAGACTAAGCCAACTCCAGTTGATGGAAAATGTTCAAAGTATTCTTGCACTAATTGATATAGTTGAAACAGATCTGCTCTATCTATTATATGCAGTATATCCCATAGCAAATTGAACACTGTTAGGAATTAGAAAATTTAGTCGTTAAAGAGTCGGTCACCTCAAGTATATGTATTCATTAGAAAGCTCGTAGTCGTAGTCATATTATGTTAGCAAGTAGTTTGTTTTGTAACATCGTGGAGGATGGACGGGTCTTTACCCACTGTATGCCTGATCCACAGCCCGTAGGTGGCGTTTATTTGTAAGACACTATAAATACCCTCTACCTCCCAAGGTAGAGGGTTAGAGCTTCAATACCATTTTTATTTGTTTCACATAGTTCCCAACTCTCTTCTCTTTCTCTCTCTAGAACTTTCTCTCTCTAAACATACTTGAACGCCCCATTGTGATTATGGTTTAGTGTGTTTGTGAAATCCTATATCTTACATTTGGTATCAAGAGCCATGGTTTGATCACTCATCTTTCATGCTCTTTGTTTTGGTGGATTTCATAAGGTTTTTGGGGTATTAAGTGTTTAGGAGAGTTTGAATCATTTGGACAAATTCTAGTGTTAAAGTTTGAATTTTGCTTGTACTTTTGTGTTTAGGATCATCATATGTGTTTATGTTTTGAACTGGAAGGATTAAATCATTGTGGTTTGGTTGTTTTTGATTGATAAAGTGGTTATTTGTGAACTTTGTACAAAGCGAGTTGAGTCTCGGATATTTGTTTCTTCGAAGCGAGTTGCTTCGTTACTGGATGCGAGTTGGTATATGCGACTTGGGTTCTAAGCGAGTTGTTTCTTTAAGCGACTTGAGTTCTAAAGCGACTTGGCTATTAAGCGAGTTGTATAGCTAGCGAGTTAGTTTAAGCGACTTGGTGGTTAAGCGAGTTGTGTCTGATTGCGACTTGCTAATAAGCGAGTTGTCTCTATACGCGACTTGACTATTAAGCGAGTTGATTCCTTAAGCAACTTGTTTCTTTAAGCGATTTGGTTGTTTAGCGAGTTGATAATTAAGCGAGTTGAGTGTTTAGCCACTTGCCTATTGAGTCTTGTTACTTCTTCGTGCTACATTCTTACGGTTGTTCTTTTGGTTTAGTAAAATCCGTGAAAGAATCAATTACCCGGTTTAATCAAAGAATAGTAAAATCCCGAAGAACTTGTAATCATGGCAAACATCGTTCCAACTATTGTTTCTTCTGTAGCTGAGGACGTTCAAGCAGCTAGATCAGATACTCGTCCACCTATGCTTGACAGAACTGATTATCACTCATGGGCTCAACGAATCCGATTGTACTGTTTGGGAAAAGAAAACGGAGTCAACATACTCAAGTCAATCGATGAAGGACCTTATCAGATTGAGACTACAAGAGACATAATTGATACTGCTGCTGATGGAACAATGATCTTTGGATTAGACAGAACAAAGACGTATGATGAGCTTAATGAAAAGGAGAAAAAGAGATTCCAAGCTGACATCAGGGCTTCCAACATTATACTTCAGGGTCTTCCAAAGGATATCTACAAGCTCATCAATCACAACACTGAAGCTAAGGCAGTCTGGGATAATGTCAAGATGCTTCTCTCTGGTTCTGAGTTAACTAAGGAAGACAGAGAATCACAACTGTATGATGAGTTTGAGCACTTCAAGATGAAACCAGATGAGAGTGTCTATGAGTACTACGTGAGATTCCATAAGCTTGTAAATGACATGAGGAACATCAAAATGACCATGCCTAACATTCAGCTGAATTCAAAGTTTGTAAACAACATGAATCCCGAGTGGCACAAATTTGTCACTTCTGTGAAGCTAACCAAAGGACTAAAGAATACAAACTATGAGCAATTGTATGCATTTCTTCTTCAGAATGAGAGGCATGCTAATTTTTGAGAAAAGGATTCTGGATCAGTTCAAAACCAATCAGGGAGAATCAATCTCACCAAATGATTCTACAGCTTTCTACACCAATGTTGGTATTTACACCAAAGCATCTCAAGTCATACCCATGGGTAATGGTAATCACAAACTCATTCCCGATCCAATGTTCAAACAAGCTGATGCTGATGTAGCCGTGGGACACTTCATTAATCAACTGGCTCTTATGGTTAAACAAAATGTGACTCTCAATCCACATTCCAACAGTCTTCACACTAAAAATGAGATCAGAACTGCATCCAACCTTCACAATCATGCAGTTGTTAGATATGGAAAAGTTATGGTTCAACCAGTTCAAGGAAGGCAATATGATCAGGGAAGAGGTGGAGTAGGTGGAGGTTATGTTGGAAATCACAATCGGGGAAGGAATGGAAATCAGGGTCAAGAAAAGCCAATTAAGTGCTACAACTGTGGTGGTGAGGGACATATTGCTAGGAACTGCACATCTCCAAAACGTCCACATAATGCAGAATACTTCAGAGACAAAATGTTGCTTGCGCAAGCTCAAGATAATGGAGCCGCTTTGGATGAAGAGGAGTTGTTATTCCTTGCTGAGGGAAATGCCCGAACCTATGATGCTGATGTTGATGAACAGCCAATTCAGGAGATAGGTCACAATCATCAGAATGCCTTCCAAGTCGCTGACTGTGATGCATACAACTATGACGTCGATGATGAACCTACTGCACAAACAATTTTCATGGCTAGAATTTCTCCAATGGTCTCTCCTAAGGTCTCACCATCACAGCAAGATGCATAATAAAGTACAATCTCTTGAAACTTTTGAATCAGATATTGATGATGAGGGTAATAACAATATTGTCTCATATGATCAATATGTGAAGCAAAGTGAAAGTGAGGTTGTACCAAGTAATGCATCTTCTACAGTCAATGATGACTGTGCTTTTGATGAATACACTGCATGTGCCCCTGATGATTCTGTTATCTCTGAACTGAATGCCTATAAAAACAAGTTGCTATTTATGAACAGCGTGCTAAGTTTGAGTTAACCACACGTGAGCAGGAAATGGATGACCAAATGCGTACAATTATTCGAAAAAGTAATTTTAGAGAAGAAGTATTAAAACAAGAGTTAAACTCCTTACAAGAAAAGCTTTCTAAAACTGCTAAGCAAAAACAAGAACTTCAAGAAAATGTTAAAATGCTTAAGCAAGAATTCAATGCTAAGGAATCAAAACTTTTGAATGATTTTTCCAATCTAAAAACTTTGAAAAACAAGCTTGAAAATAAGTTGTACGTACAAGGTAATATCATTCAGACTGCTCACTCGATCACTAAGCATAGAGTCTTAAGCGATAAGCATAGCATTCCCCTTTTTGTAGAACCAAATCCAGGGGTCATTAAAAAGGCTAAAACTGCTCATAAGGTTATTTATGATGGTAATGAAATCCTTAATCCTAGACAGAAACCTAGTTGTGCTGAGTGCACTGAGGAAGATAAGAAATCAGATGAAGTCACTAGGGAGAAAATGAATAAGAAACTCGACAACCCTACATGTAAAGAGAAAAACATAATTATCAAACCTCATGATTACACTAAAGAAAATTGGATCTCCCTTAACATGTTTAAGCCTCAAACTCAATTAACCCCAGAACAGATTTTTTGAAAGAAAGATATGGAAAAGCAAAAAGCAGAGAATCTTGTTGTAACAAACCCTCCTCTTAGGAAAATGCCTTCAGCGACTGTGTATCCTCCAAATACACCAATGCATTTAGTTCCTAAACCTATTGCCACTAAAAGCAAGACCTTAATCAGTCAATATGTTATCTTTCAATTATTTGTTGATTTTGAGAAAACTTGTAAGAAAAGGATCATACCCACTGGGATAACTAAAGGGGAAAGGGGTTTTGAGCAAACTAAAGAATGTTATTTAACAGAAGTCATGCCTTTCTTTAAACAACTAAAAGATCAATTTGAGAGTCTTAAAAAGGGGATGGATTCAGATATTAAAGAAATGGAAAAGGAATTTGATGCAATGATAGTTGAGGTCAGTGACTATGAGCATGAATTAAAATATAATGAGATTGAGAGAAAGAACTTGCATACATTAAATGAGAATCTTATTTCTGAATGTATTACTCAAGATGTGTTTTACACTGCTACGAATCACTCCATTACTGCTTCTCGATTTCATGAATTATCTATTGCATTGAAAGTCTCCCATGATCGTGTCATTAAGCTTGAAAACAAAAACTCATAACTTAATGAGAAAGTTGATCGAGATGATCACGATAATTTGGTAAAACATCTTTCTAAACTAGAAGTTGAACATTTTGATTTGCAACTAAAATATCAACATTTTAAAGTAAATGTTAAAACCTCAAATATCAAGACATCCTCAGATGTTCCAGAGTTTGATGCAGTTTTTCAGATAAATAAACGTGACGAACAGATTCAAGCTCATTGTTGCACGATCAGAAAGTTGAAAGCCCAAATCTCTCAATTAAATGGTGACAAGAACAATGTGACTGGCTCCCAAATGCCTCCTCCTTTAGATTCTCAGTATTCTCAAACTTTTCATCTTCAAAACTTAGTTAATGTTTTACAAAAAGAAAACGAGAGTTTTCCGGAAGAAAATGAAAAAGTTAAACGACACTTTAAAGAGTTATATGATTCAATGAAAGTCACTCGTGACAAAAACAACGAAAAAATAACTTCTTTACAAAAAGAAATTGAGAATCTGAGGAGTCAGGAAAAAGGGAAACTACCACTTGTCTTTAATGAGAATATTGTATCTAAGTTATCCTCAGACTGCAAATATACTGTGACTGTTAAATACATTCCTCCTCACCTTAGGAACAATGAACTTGTGTTTCATAACTATTGTGCTCACCTTAAGGATAGTCTAGAATGTCTCCATGAGATTATGGAAGAGGACTTCATCAATAAGCCTCTTGATTGACAAATTAGGTTTGCTTGCATTCAGGCCAAACGATCTCAGGAGCTACTAGAATGTTTAATTGCAACATGTCCTAAATCCTTAGGTGCGAAAGGTAAATCTGTGATGCCTTGTTCTATGCCTAGTGCCAAGCATACAAATCACTTTGTGCCAAGTAATATGAAAGTGAATTCTAAAGTACCTTCTAGTAGTTCAGATCCTTGCACATCTAGTTCAGGAATGCAAAAAGTAGCTCAACCAACTAATGTTCCCATAATTCCCTCTACAGGAGTAATCAGTGACATTAAAGCAAGCGGGTCAAAGCCTCCAGGCAATACCAAGAATGATAGGACATTGCAAGCTAGGAATGTTCAGTGGAAGAAAGTAGAAGATCACCTTAGGGAGAATTTGAATAAAATGAATCGTGTTGATTCTAGTATTAGCTCTAAGCGTACTGTAATTAATGCGAATTCTCCTACTTTAGGCAAAACATGTAATGATGATTGCGTTGTTTCTGTTACTAATTATGAATGTGGTGTGAATGATTTGTCTAATGCTGCTAAATACCCTGTTAAAAGTGTTTATGTTAAGAATCAAGCTAAGAAGGCTAAAAGGCATAGGCAAAAGAAAGTTAGAAAACAGTGAAAAACCCACATAAAGAACATTTAGTAAGATAGGTTATCAATGGATACCTTTTGGCCATAAGACTAATCAATTTTTCCCTCAATCTGCTAAGACAATGCCCACTAGAAAATGGATGCCTACTGGTAGAACTATTCCCTTAAGAAGTGAACTCACTTTGAATAGGTTGAATACAGACATTAGCACTGCATCTATTTCTGATGATTCCAATGTTTCTACTCCTGATGTGGGTGTTCCAATCACTGTTACTAACCAAGTGGAACCCATTATTGCATGGGGTTCCCAATTATCCAGTTATCCATTCTTGTCTGTGTTCAACTACAGATCGTTCAAATCGTTCTGTGGTACCTTGACTTAGGCTGTTCCAAGCATATGACTGGAGACCAGTCGCGACTCATGAACTTCGTGAGTAAATTCATTGGGACTGTTAGATTCGGGAATGATAATTCCGGTGCAATTATGGGTTATGGAGATTATGTTGTCGGTGATAGTGTTATCTCCAGGGTATACTACATAGAAGGTCTTGCTCATAACTTATTCTCTGTCGGTCAATTTTGTGATTCTGATCTAGAAGTGGCCTTCAGAAAACATACTTGTTTCGTTAGAGAACTTGCTGGTAAAGAACTTTTAAGAGGAACCCGTGGTTCAAATCTATACACCATCTCTATCGAAGATATGATGAAGTCTTCTCCAATTTGCTTGTTGTCAAAGGCTTCAAAAACAAAGTCATGGTTATGGCATCGTCGTCTCAATCACTTGAACTTCGGCACCATCAATGATCTCTCCAGAAAGGACTTAGTTGTAGGTTTACCTAGACTAAAGTATGGAAAGGATCATCTTTGCTCAGCATGCCAATTGGGAAAAAGCAAGAAATATGCCCACAAACCCAAACCTACAAACTCAGTTACTGAAGTTCTTCATACAATTCACATGGATTTATGTAGACCCATGAGAGTGCAGAATATCTTTGGGAAGAAATATGTGTTAGTTGTGGTTGATGATTACTCTCGATTCACCTGGGTTAAGTTCTTAAGGACAAAGGATGAAACTCCAGATATAGTCATCAAACTTATCAAACAGCTACAGGTTCGACTTAACAAAACTGTCAGAATCATCCGAACAGACAATGGAACTGAGTTTGTTAATAAACAACTTAGTGAGTTTTATGAAAGTGTTGGAATCAGTCATCAAAGAAGTGTTCCATAAACTCCTCAACATAAAGGTGTGGTTGAAAGAAGAAATTGAACTCTAGTGGAAGCCGCAAGAACAATGCTGATTTACTTAAAGGTTCCAATGTTTCTATGGTCTGAAGCCATTGCCACTGCATGCTACACTCAAAATCGATCCCTAATTCACACTGCTCATGGAAAAACTCCGTATGAACTTGTCAACAATAGAAAACCTAATCTCTCATTCCTTCGTATGTTTGGTGCACTGTGATATCCAACTAATGAGGGTCAAGACTTAGGCAAACTTAAAGCTAAAGCGGACATTGGAGTATTTGTAGGATATGCACCAAACAAAAAGGATACCGAATCTACAACAAAAGAACCCGAAATATCATGGAAACAGTTCACGTTACGTTCGATGAGCTGACCGGTCCTATGGCTCCAGGACAACCCAGTTCTGGACCCACATCATCATGTAGTCCCATTAGTTCTACTCTTGTTTTCGACTCCTTGCCAGCAACTCCTTATGTACCTCCTTCAGAAGATGACTTGAAGAAACTGTTCGATCCAATGTTTGATGAAGACTATGAGCCAACCGCAAACGATATGTCAATTCCATCATCAGAGGCTACTTCTATCCCTGTCAATGAAGTTAACCCTTCAGTTTCTATGACGCTAAGTCAAGAAGACCCTGCTGCTGATCACTCTGTCTTATCAACAAATCATCAACCATCGAGTG
The DNA here is from genome assembly GCA_019973895.1 of Chrysanthemum seticuspe. Taxonomy (NCBI): domain Eukaryota; kingdom Viridiplantae; phylum Streptophyta; class Magnoliopsida; order Asterales; family Asteraceae; genus Chrysanthemum; species Chrysanthemum seticuspe. The sequence continues at coordinate 89,308,405 of BPTQ01000008.1, forward strand.
TACATCATAGAAATGTTTCGGGTACCAGTGATGCAGAAAATCCCTTTGCTACTCCTGAAGATGCTCCGTTAGAAAATGTATTTGCTCCTGAATCATCATCAGAACCATCTTCATCAGGAGAAATTGACTCAGCTACTTCAGTTCCTCAACAACAACCACATGAACACCTTAGGAAATGGACACATGATCATCCATTGGAAAACATCATTGGAAACCCCTCTCGTCCAGTATCAACACGGAAAAAACTTGCAACCGATGCCTTATGGTGCTTCTTTAACTCCGTACTCTCTAAGGTCGAACCAAAAGATGTTAAAACTGCCATGAATGAAGACAGTTGGTTCAATGCCATGCAAGAAGAATTTATGAGTTTGATCGACTTGATGTATGGGAATTAGTACCTGCTCCAGATTGTGCTATGATCATTGCTCTAAAGTGGATCTTCAAAGTGAAGCTTGATGAGCATGGCGATGTATTAAAGAATAAGGCTAGATTGGTTGCAAAAGGATACCGTCATGAGGAAGGTATTGACTTTGAAGAATCATTTGCTCCTGTGGCACGCATCGAGGCGATCAGAATCTTCTTGGCTAATGCTGCAAGTAAGAATATGATTGTCTATCAGATGGATGTAAAGATGGCTTTTCTTAATGGAGATCTTAAAGAAGTTGTATACGTCAGCCAACCGGAAGGTTTTGTGAATCCAGAGCATCCGACTCATGTCTATCGCTTGAAAAAGGCTCTTTACGGCTTGAAGCAAGCTCCAAGGGCATGGTATGATACGCTATCAAAGTTTCTTCTATCTACTGGATTCACCAAAGGAGCAGTTGATCCGACATTGTTCACCAGTAAGTCAGGCAAACATTTAAATCACGTTCAAATATATGTTGATGATATCATCTTTGCCTCGACTGTCCCCAATGAATGTGATCGTTTTACAAATGAAATGAGCTCCAAATTTCAAATGTCAATGATGGGACAAATGTCATTTTTCTTGGGATTACAAATTTCACAAAGTCCCGGAGGCATTTTTATAAATCAATCTAAATATGCAAATGAGATTTTAAAGAAATTTGGATTTGATTCTAGTGACCCTGTTGACACTCCCATGATTGAGCGTACTAAACTGGATGAGGACCACTCAGGGATCATGGTAGACCAAACAAAATATCGTAGTATGATTAGATCCCTGATGTACCTCACAGCCAGTAGACCTGATATTCTATTCGTTGTATGCATGTATGCTAGATACCAGGCTAAGCCTACCAAAAAGCACCTTGAAGCGGTTAAACGGGTCTTTTGGTACCTCCAAGGAACCATCAACATGGGACTTTGGTAGCCGAAGGACACCGGTATGTCACTAACAGCATATGCAGATGCAGATCATGCAGGGTATCAAGATACTCGTCGAAGTACGTCTGGAGGTGCTCAGTTTCTGGGTGATAAGCTTGTGAGCTGGTCATCAAAGAAGCAAATGAGTACTTCTATCTTCTCTACAGAGGCTGAATACATAGCCATGTCATCCTATTGTGACCAAATCCTATGGATGAGATCTCAATTAACTGACTATGGCTTTGAATTCAACAAAATCCTTCTGTACTGTGATAATAAAAGTGCTATTGCTCTCTCATGCAACAACGTACAACACTCAAGAACAAATCATATCGACATTCAACATCATTTCATCAGGGAATAAGTGGAAAAAGGTGTGGTGGAACTCTATTTTGTGAGGACTGAATACCAATTAGCAGACATCTTCACCAAAGCTCTTCCTAGAGAACGTTTTGAGTTTATCCTTCCTCGTCTTGGTCTAAAGAGTCTACAACCGGAAACACTCAATCGTCTTCAAGAGGAAGACGAGGAGTAAAGGTCTTTATTCATCTATCTCTTGTATATATTTATTCAAAAAAAATTGAAAAATTTTAAAAAATTCCAAAAAATATTGTTATTTTGTCATGTTTTTCCTTATTTGATATCATCTACGGAATTTGTGTTGACATTCAAAGAATGTCACGGGTCTTTAGATGTTCTTCGAATGCACATAGTTTTTGTTAAAAAAAAATGATGAGGCGGAGAAAAATGGTGGTTTATTGTCATTCCAGGCAGTAACCCGTTTTCAAAGAAAGAATAGAGCCATGCCTTATCTTGTTTTTCAAATTTCATGCTCTGATTCTATTAAAAATTACTTACTATCTAATGAAAACTAATTGCTTTGAAAAATAACTCGGACTCTATTTTTGAAAATCATCTGGACTTAACTTTTGTCAAAAATATCTATCTCTCAATCAACAACTTATGTCATTGATTGAGGGGGAGAATGATTTCAATTAAATCAAAAGGTTATTTGTCATACAACTGTTTTCAAAAGATAATCATGCATGTTAAATCAATGGAGTTTAAAATCTCAAAATCCGATCCTTATCAGTTAAAACGTTTTCATAATCAAGTCACAATTCTCCCTAAAAGCTTTCAAAATCAATTTAAATCTAAAGAGATCACATATTTCAAATGATTTGATAATTGTGATCGGGGGAGATTTTGTGATTTAAATTAGATTTAAATTGATAATTCGATACATGGTTTTATAAGGATGTACAAGCTCTCCTTCCCACATGTGCCAAACGATTTCAAATTTTCCATGCACATGTTGAGGGGGAGCATCTATCTTAAACCACAAATATTTGAAACGTGATCAAATTATTTCAATGTGCAGTCTTTTCCTAATATGTGCAAAACATTTTCAAATTTCTGTGCACAAATTGAGGGGGAGCAACTATTTTGAAAACCACATTCTTTATATAACTACTCTTAGATGCAAGCCAGCCCCTCAAACATGAAAATTACTTCTATTACAAAATGATGCTTGATGCAAATGTTGAGGGGGATCTCGTGTTCTAAAAATATCAAAAACAATTTAGGTACAAAATGCTTTGATAATATATCACAAGTATCTGGATTGATTTTCAAATGGTTTTCAACTGGTTCCAATGGCAGATGAACGATACCAAATAGACCGACCAACTTTACTTTATGTATGGTGATATAATGACGATAAGGTTAGGTATTTGTTCCCATGATCCGCCAGAACCGGAGGGATCTACCCAGGGATAATCCACTAAATAGTGTAGAAGTCCTTAGGTATGATGAAAAAAGGAGAAATGTCAGATATGGGAAGAGTGCGGACTGAGACAGAACTAGTACTAGAGTAAACCCAACAAGGTTCTAGTTATGATGTCTCGGTAAGCACTGAAGGGGTTGAAGAATGAAAAAGAATTGAATGTTAAAAGGGTAAAAATAAATAGCCCTCCAATAATTCAACCTTAGGGCAGATACCGGGTTCAACTCATACGCTACTGGTGGTTACTAAGGTAACACTGGTATTGAAAACAAGATGTCATGGACCCAGTGACGCACTGCACTACATCTTCCCAAACCACTCAACTTCCTCTTAAAAGGACTTGTTTCATTCTCAAGGGGAACCGACATTATCTATCGACTTTCTCTTAGAGTTTGTTGATATTGAAGATGGAGACCCTCTCCCTAGTCTCTAACATTGGAACCAAATATGCACAATTGAGTCTAGAGCCTCGAGCTCATCTATAAATCTCATTAGGACACTTTCAATGAAGACTCTCTATTTCACACAATGTGGAAATAGAGATTATATCTTATGAGTCCTTCCCATTATCCTTGTGGTATTGCCAGAACATCTGAGTGATATGCAAACATACTCACAATGAAGATGGAAAGCCTTCTGGAGCCAACATCAAACAAGCTCCTGGTGGGTGGCATGTGAGATCTATTCAATAGATCAACCATGTGAAAAATGAACAGAAACAATAGGGCGATTCAATCTTTTGAATCAATCCTGGTTCAGGTTATGGATTGATGGATACCTTTGAAAAACTGGTCGTTGTGCTTAAAAACTCTTTTCTTTAGCACATCGACAGTGTACTAATATTTCAAAAATAAAAGGTGTTTATGATTGATAATTGATTTTCATTAAAACCCTCGTTGTATTGCAAAACAATTTCTATAGAGCGATACACGATTGTTTTTCAAATCTCTTTTCATCAATCAGTGAATCTCAATTCACTGGTTCACTCACTCCGTGTTGTCTTCTTTGAGACGTTCCCGTTTGAGAATAGCTAAAGCAGCTGTGAAACCCTGTCAAGGAAATTCTTCGGAATTTTACTTGATCACAGGCAGTACTTGTACTGATCAACGGGGAACCGTGGGCCGTGTACCTCAATTCAATGAAAGTGATCAAAGACACTTTCGTGCACTTCATTGCTAACTGTTGTATGCAGGTACGCCCGACATTTGCAGCTGATCAGAATGAGGTGATTAATCCATAGCCGCATGCTCACACTACACATTCATCTCAAAAGAAATCATGATAAGTGTTTCAAAGACTCTGATACTTTCACTCCATGCTTCTGCTATGCTGCTGCAAATATCATGATCCAGTAAAAGCTTCCTCTACTCTGATGAGAATATATCATGATCCATAATGTGAGCATGTCGGTCCAAATGTCACAACATCACATAATACCAACACCACAAAGGTAGAGTCAGAGATTTTTGTTTGCTGATGATCTCAATGCTGGCTCAAAACTCATCATCACGTGGATCAGTTAAAGACCTCCACTTGAAGTTATCCAAACATGCGGAACATGAAGAATCAAAGACTACGAGCTACTGAGCAAAGAACTTAATCAAGAATCCTAGAACAATCTAATGTAATATCGGTTTGTATTCATTGTAAATTGAGGTGACCTCCCTTAGGGGGAGATTGTTAGGAATTAGAAAATTTAGTCGTTAAAGAGTCGGTCACCTCAAGTATATGTATTCATTAGAAAGCTCGTAGTCGTAGTCATGTTATGTTAGCAAGTAGTTTGTTTTGTAACACCGCGGAGGACGGACGGGTCTTTACCCACTGTATGCCTGATCCACAGCCCGTAGGTGGCGTTTATTTGTAAGACACTATAAATACCCTCTACCTCCTAAGGTAGAGGGTTGGAGCTTCAATACCATTTTTATTTGTTTCACATAGTTCCCAACTCTCTTCTCTTTCTCTCTCTATAACTTTCTCTCTCTAAACATACTTGAACACCCCATTGTGATTATGGTTTAGTGTGTTTGTGAAATCCTATATCTTACAAACACTCTAAAACTTTCATCCTCCCTATGGAAAATCAAATAGTCTACATCCTTTGATTCTACCACTTCAAATGTAGTTATTTTATACTTCTTTACTGCAGCATCTTTGGATTTAGGATGATCAAAGTTGATAACTCTTATGTAATTTCTCAGCTCATCAACTGTATCAGTTCTCAACTCTATCTTCTTTGATGGTTATTCTTCTTCAGTTGTTCTCTTTCTTTTTAAACTTCTTGTTTTTGCATCCTCCATTTGCTTATCATCATCTTTAAAAGAAATAATACTATCAACTTGCTTTTGATAAGCTTCTCTGACAGCATCATATAAATCTTTCATCTCTAAATATCTCAGCTTCTGTAATCTAGTATATCCTTGACCCTTCAAATAAGCCATCATGGCATTTCTTTCCTTAGCAATACTCGGTGGTCTTTATGAAATAACATGTTTCTTAACTTGTACAACAACTTCAGCATCATACTCTACTTAAATCTTCTTAGCAGCCTCTTCATTCTTGGCTACTTCAATTGCTCTTATTTCCGCCAAAGTAAGCTTTTTCTTCTTCTTTGTTTCCACCAGTTTGCCTTTGCCTTTTTCCTTTGGATCTAAAACTGGTTGAGAAGCAGCTTGAGGTTGTTCTTCAACAGCTCCTGGAATAGTAACCCCTCTTGGTCTTGATAGATTTTGCAAAATTTGAGAAACTGTCTCATCATCACTTGCAGTATGCTCTACCATGGGTGTATCAGCTTCCTCTTCTGGTAGGACAGTTGAAGGACCAGCTTCTTCTTCAAAAACTAGAGTCCTTGGTGTAATTAGATCTTGTCTATATGTTCCTTGAAGAGCAGCAATACCTTGATCACCAGCACCTTGATCGTCAGTACTTTGTACACCAGTACTTTGAACTCCAGCACCTTGAGGCTCAGTTTGCTCAGTTTCTTTAGCTTCTTTATCAACAATCTCAGCTTCTGGTTCTTCATAATGCTCAGCAGCTTCATTCAAATTCTCTTGCTCTAATATCCTCCTCAATTGGAATGAAGACCGCTTGTGAATTTTCTTGCCCTTTGAAGTCTTTTTAAATTTTCTTCCTTTCTTATTCTGTGACTTCACCCACAATCTATGATGTTGAACTAAAGGCCAGACAAATTTCTTTCATCTTTTAAACTTGTTGTTCAACCTCATCAGCTGTGCAGCTTGAGCTTCAGTAGTCTTCTTCAATCTTACCAATTCCTGTGTCAAAACATAGTTATCCAGAACCAATCCTTCAGAAGGTATATCTCCCTCATCTCCTCCAGATGTTTGATTCCCATATGTGGAAGTATAATCATTGGGAGAGGATGGTGGGTTTACCTCAGGTTCTGAATCACCATGAGTAGGATCATGTGGAGATGCAGTACCTTGTATTGCAGTACCTTCTTGTGCAACAGTACCTTGTGAAGAAGCAGTATGTTGAGAAGCAGTACCTTGGGGTGACGTAGTACCTTCTCGTTCTTCACTTGCAGCAACCTCATCTCTAACTGCTTGCACAATCTCCATCATAGAAGTAGTCAAAGGAGTATTCCTTCCAGAGAACCTATCACTCTTCCTAGCCATGAAGGTGAATATCTTTGGAGGTTGTACCACAACAGGTAATAAGCTAGAAGGTTTTCGTACATCATGAAGTTATTTGTTCAAGAAAACTTGAAAAAATCTTGGATACATTAACCAGGGTGATCCATTGGAGATGTGAGATAGCATACCATCCAGAAGTAATCTGGAAAAGTTGAATACACTATTTGTAGCGAATCCCACTAAAGCAGATGCTATATTTGACCCAAATTGCTCTCATGAAGTACTCTTGGAACTGATGCAATGAAGTAGGACATGAACCAGGAACTTCTAGTGTGGACTAAACAAGGGTTTCTTGAATGTTGTTTCAGTGTGGACTAAAGCATCCCAAAGAACTTGTTTGTCAAAACGTATAGCCCCTTCTTCATCATCAAATAATCAATCTTCTCGAATGAAGGCTTCACTAACTCTAATGATCTTCCCAGCAACCTTAGCTTGTATGCATGACTCATCATCTTCCATGTGAGTTCTAGCAGTCGCCCAAAACTGTTGAATCCATGGCTCAGTGACATCAGGTTCAACCAAAAGGGCATAATTGATTAAAGATCCAGCGAGGAAATCAATCATGTCATGAAACGCGACATTGGCTTCAGTCTTATCTAGATTTGCCACCATATTATGCTTGCTCACTGTGTCTATTCGCCATTGCTTGTTGTTTAAAGATGAAAATGGTTCGATGAATAGTAATCTTGTAAGAGAGAGAAATAAGGAAAATATTGATAAGTATAAAGATGAGAGGAAAAAACGGATGGTAGTTATTTATAGGTAAGATTTGGAAAATCACAACCCATAATAACAAAGTTATCGTTATTTGAATTTTAACCCATCTTTTGACCGTTGGAATAGTACGTTGATAAGACAAGCAGTGCTTTCCACGTAAGCAGTACTTTCACAGTAATACTTTCAGAAAAACAATAAGCAGTACTTTTCCATCCTCTTCTTCACAATGGCAAAAACATCAAAAAGACACTGTTTATCCTCTCCTTAAACAATGCATAGGACTATCTAACTAACTAATAAGTCCTCCCCTTAAGTGTAGCTAAATAGTTAATCATACCAATACACACCACCAAGTGATTGAATCTTGAAACATCAAATCCCTTTGTGAGTAGATCAGCTACATTTTCATCTGTGTGGACCTTGACAACATTAATGAGTCTATGCTCATAACAATCTCGAATAAAGTGATGCCTAATCTGAATGTGCTTGGTCTTAGAGTGATAAACTAGATTCTTCACAATGAAAATTGTACTTTCATTATCAATGTGGATAGGAGTGTTCTTGAAGTTGAACCTATAATCTAAAAGTTGATTTTGCATCCATAACACTTGTCCACAACAGCTTGCAGCAGCAACATATTCTGCTTCAGTGGATGATGTTGCTGCAATGGTTTGTTTCTTACATTGCCATGAAACTAATCTTCTTCCAAGATATTGGCATCCTCCATTGGTTGATCTTCTATCATAATTATCACCTGCATAATCACTATCTAAAAATTCTTCCAAGTGAAAAGGTGAATCCTTTGGATACCACAACCCTAACTTAGGTTGTTGTTTCAAATAACTAAAAATCCTCTTCACTACATTCATATGGGAGACCTTCGGTGAGACTTGATATCTTGCACATAAACAAACAGCAAACATGATATCAGACCTAGATGTAGTTAAGTACATAAGACAGCCAATCATAGATCTATACAGCTTGACTTCTACAGGTTGACCATCTTCATCCTTGTCCAATGAGTTGATAGATTTGATAGGTGTAGTGACTGGCTTCATAGCATCAAAGTTGAACTTATTAAGAATGTCAAAGACATACTTATCTTGACTTATGAAAATTCCATCCTTTGACTGTTTAACTTGAAGACCCAAAAAGAAAGTTAATTTACCCATAGATCTCATTTGAAATTCATGTTGCATCAGCTGCTCAAACTCCTTCACCATGGACTGTTTTGTAGCTCCAAAGATGATATCATCTACATAAACTTGAACCAGCATGATATCCTTCTTATCTCGTTTGATAAACAAAGTCTTATCAATTGCTCCCCTCCTGTAACCATGTTGCAATAAGAAAGTGGAAAGTCTTTCATACCAAGCTCTAAGTGCTTCTAGCCGTGCTTTGTTCTTGATGAAAGTCTTTCATACCAGGAGGTTGTTTGACATAGACCTCCTCTGTAATCTTGCCATAAATAAAGGTACTCTTGACATCCATTTGATAAACAAGAAGTCCCATATATGATGAAAAAGCAAGAAATATTCGAAAGGCTTCAATCCTTGCTACAGGAGCAAACACTTCATCATAATCTACTCCTTCTTCTTGTCTATATCCTTGTGCTACTAGCCGTGCTTTGTTCTTGATGACATTTCCTCTTTCATCTCTTTTTACTCTGAAAACCCATCTTGTACCAATAACTTTCTTTCCATCTGGTAGATCACATAGTACCCAAACTTCTTGAAGTTTGAATTGAAGAAGTTCTTCTTGCATGGCTTCAACCCAACTCTCTTTAGTTAATGCTTGAGCTACATTGTTGGGTTCTTCTTGAGAGATAGTGAATAAGCATGTTTGGTGATCCTTATGATTCAGCCTGTTTTGTTTATATACAAAGCTAAGTAAAGCATTATGTGGTTTAGAAAAACCTTTAGCCTTGGTTCTGGTGAGCACTCCAGAAGTAGAAGGTCCAATGATTTGATCAGTGGGATGATCTTTATGAACTCTTAATGTAGGAGTCTTGTCACACCCCCAAATTACCTGTTTTGCAGCGGAATGGAATTCCTGGGGATTGACTGTCATAGCATCACAATCACAGTTATATTGAACGACCTAAAGTGTCGTTTGGAAAATACATCGTTTGATTTAATAAAACAATCAGAGTTTACAAAGTAGGTCCCAAATGAAAATCATCTCGTGCGGAAACAAGTTTGTTACAATTCAAACGATGTTTTAAATTATGTAAAACCCAAGTGAGACGCGTCGTCATCGCGACTCCATGATGTGTCCAAATGCATGCCATGAAGTGAATGCCTTAGATACCTGAGATAAAAACATGCTAAAAGTGTCAACACAAAGGTTGAGTGAGTTCATAGAGTTTGAGTTAAAATGTAAAGCCTTTAAAAATCGTTTATGCCGCAAAGGCATTGTAAATCGTTGAAATGTAAAGACTTTCGAAATCGTTTATGCAGCAAAGGCATCGTAAATCCACTCAGTTCCAAGTCCCGCCCATACAAAACTTGCAACCTGTGTGTTCACAACCCACTGCCAGGATATGTAGAGTTAATGTTCAAACAGAAATCGTCAAATGAATTCACAAAATAGTGCATGGCTCAATGTATCAAAATCGTTTATGCAGCAAAGGCATTGTAAATCCACTCAGTTCCAAGTCCCGCCCATACAAAACTTGCAACCTGTGTGTTCACAACCCACTGCCAGGATATGTAGAGTTAATGTTCAAACAGAAATCGTAGTGTGAGTTAAATGATTTCACACTCATCGTTAAAATCAACATCGTATATATTTCACTAAGTTCATGACACCAAAGCGTAAACATCGCACCAATAAAAATTGGTAATCATCGTTTCATCGCCGCCCTAATAGGTAATTTGCCAATTTACCTCTATGATTCAAATATAGCGCGCTCGATTTCCCCTAAATGGGTCAATAGGAGCGGGAGTGTTAATTCCAATAGGCCTATTCACTATACTCGCGCTCACTCGAAAGTGACTAATGGTTCATGATGTAGGGACTTCGAACATGGCAAAATACTTAGTGACAATAAAACATCGGATATAGCATACAGTTCAAAGCATTTGTGTTCGATTAAAAACGTAGCATGTATCTCCCCCAAGAGATTGTAAAACAGTTAATAGAGTAAAAGTGGGGCTATGAATTCACAGTAATATGTAAGAGTTTAAAGTACTTGTGCAAGTGAATGAAAACAGTTTGAGCATGTATCTCCCCCAAAACAGTTATGAAAGCAAGTAAAAATAGGGGCTATGAAAACTCACTTGGATAAACTGGAATAACGGCAAAAGTGAGTACACTGAGGTTTAATGTAATGCGTCAACCGGGACCTATTACGAATGATATTATATGTCATGAGTTGCAATGTAATGCTATGCATGCACTTCGTATGTTATTTATACCATTTACGAGTTTTGAAAATATTACTCGTCGACGAAAAATACTCTTTTGACGTCTCGACCAATCAAAAGTGACTTTACATGTTTTTACGTCAAAATGTCATCCTACAATGGTTTTATAATGATTTTTGGTGAAATTATCACTTTTCGTCGTAAAACAATATCGGCGGAAAAATCATGAAATTAACAAAAATGGCTCCGGAAAAACAGTCGTAAAACGGTGTACGTCGATCGTTAGAGAACGAACTCGATGGTTTTGGAAAGTTTGTATTGATATCTAGAAGTTTCAGTTCAGGAGTTTTCGTCCAAAAGGTCTCGATCATAAAGATATTAAGGGTTAAAGTTGGTGGTTTTTGCTAATTGTGTGCAGAAAATGAGTTTCGGCCAATGTTTGAACGTCCGTAATTAATTTACCATAACTCCGCTTGACAAACGGCTTTTTGTTTTGAAAAATATGGCCGATGAACTTGATTTTACTAGAAGACATTTCGTTATAAAAAGTTTCGCATCATAGTTAAAAACAGCCGCAAACATAGCCTTCACAGCTAACGAAATACTTGTGACGTAAAAATAATATAGTTTTTCAGAAAATTATATTTACGGCAACTTTATAAAAACGTGCATATATTTGTCGTTTTAAATCCGTTTTCTACGTAAAATATGTCCTTAGCTTCGTATCGAAGTAAACTAATATATTTTTGAGAAGTCGAAATAATTTGTGAAGCTTAAGGCTCGTTTTTGACCCGAAATATGTAAAAACAGCAAGCTGAGATTTTCAGAAAAATAAACATTTCGTCGTCAAACTTTAAAAATTCACCACGGCTTCGTTATAAGTCCGTTTTTATCCGTTCAAAAGGCCACGGATTCGTTTTAAAGTATATTTTCTAAATATCAAGACCAAAATGTCGTACCAACAGTTGGTTTTTCCAGAAATCCGAATTAAGGACAGAACACAAAATATAGTTATCGAAAATAGTTTTTCTCGGACAAAACCTATTCTAATCCCTTCAAATCAACTCCAAAGCTAATCTAATCCTACCATACACCTTCTTAGGGTGTCATGGGTTCCTAATCACCATCCAAACCAAAGAATACCATGGGAATAATTATAGGATGACCATAAGTATATAAAACTTCTAAAATCATGAAATAAATGGTATAAATCACATAACATGCATATAAGCTCCAAAAATGAAAAGAAACATATGAAAATGAAGAGGAAACATGAAAATGATAAGAATATTCTTACTAGTGAAAATGAAGAGGTGTAGGTAACAAGGATTAAACTTAAATATCCTTGGTTTTTATTTCAAAACCATATAAAGGATATATACTAGATTGTAAACACTTGAACTTTGCAAAAATCTTGATCCCTTGCTCTTATTGTTGTGGCCGGTTTTGTGAACCCAAAAGAAGAGAGAAATTTGTTTTCTTACACTTGAGGACTATGAGAAAAAATGAGATGCATGAATGAGGATTTTTCAAGTGAGACTTTTATGTAATGTAAGAAATTTAACAATCAAAGACCTTGCTTCATTTAATGACCTCCCTCCCCTAGGGGCCGGTTTTGTGGGATCATGTCTCACCAATATATTTTTTTTTTTTTTCTTTTTAAAATGTATAAGCATTTACTTGTATGTATTGTGTAATTGTGTAATTATTGGAAATGTAGGAAAAAGTGTAAGTAATAAGGTAATTGGTAGATTTTTAGTACAAGTAAGTTTTTGGTAAGTCAAAATAGAATGTATTGAGGTAATAAAAATTGTAAAAATACATTCCTTGTGAAAATTGAGTGATAAAATAATTATCGTCAAATTTTTAAGAAAACGACGTAATAATTAAACTTTAACGATTTAAAATACCAAATAAATTTGAAACACTAGGAAAACTAAAAATATAGTTTTTATGAACTAAATGTAAGTTTAAAAATACATCGGGATCATTTTTGAAAGTAATGGATTAAATATTTAAAATAATAACTCACGCGATAAAGATTATTAAATATAAAAATTACGCGTTGAATATGAAATGAATTGTCATGAATGAACTAATGAGGTGCAAATGATGTCAATGAAAGGTAGACTAATCTTAGTCCATATGAAATGTACGTGATGTCATGATCATGAATTCGCCGCTAAACCTCCAAGGTTACGCGAATTTGAAACAAGTAAACCAAGTTTACTATGAATGTTGAAATAATGAGACATGAATTGTGTCGAGAAATGACCTGAAAGTACGGATTGTCACAAGTCTGTGGAACTTCAAGATCATCATCCAAATTTGTGAAATCAGCTCCTTCATTGGAATTGGAGAAAACACCTTCATCATCTAATTCATCATCAGTATCTTCTAAACCAGGCATGGTTGGATCATCATCAAAAGTACTGTCAATAGGTGCAGTAGTACTTTGATCCAAAGTACTGTGATCAAAAGTAATGTGAGGGTATTTTGTAGACTTACCCTTTTTGTTTTCTTCTTCAAAAGCTCTCCTTCGTTCATCCTCATAAGATTGTGCTATTATTTCTTGAAAAAGCATCCTATGAAGTTCATCTTGAATAGCTTGATCCTCAGCAGACAAAGTGGATTTTGGTTCATCAGTACTTTTCTCCTTTCAACAGTTATAGGTTCTTCATCAGGAACAGCACCAGGTCTAATATTGAATCCATGAACAATGTATCGTAAATCTTCTTCTTTGTGATCAACTTTATTTTCTTCTCTAACAGGAACATAATTCATAAAAGGAGTCAAAACATCAAGATCAAACATCCAATCAGGACCTTTACCTTTTTTAGTTTCTTGATCTTCTAAAAATTCAACATGAAGACAATCTTGAACCTTTTTGGTGACCTTATTGTACACTCTAAATCCTTTGCGGTTGGTACAATATCCCAATAAGTATCCTTCTTCTGACTTGCCATCGAATTTTCCCAAAGCATCAATAGTATTAAGAATAGTCAGAGGACATCCAAAAGGTTTCATAAAACATATGGTTGCTTTTATCAAAGTTTTGTTCTTCCTCTCTGCAACACCATTCTGATGTGGAGTTCTAACAATATTAAACTTCCTCTTGATTCTTTTCTTGGCACAAAATTCATCCATAAACTTTTTCTTGAATTCAGTCCCATTATCACATCTAATACCTCTTACTTTGAGTCTCAATTGGTTTTCAAGGGCTATTATAAGATCATGAATAGCATCAAAGGTTTCATCTTTAAATCCCAAGAAAAAGACCCAACTAAATCTACTGCAATCATCTGTCACAAGCAGATGGTACTTCTTCTTGTTTAGACTTGCAACAGAAACAGGTCCAAACAGATCCATGTGCAGTAACTCCAAAGGTTCTCTAATGGTTCTTTCCTCAATCTTCTTGCATGATGCTTTGTTTTGTTTACCCTTCTTGCACGCCAAAAATGAGTGATCATTCTTCTATGTTTTGGTAGGTAAACCTCTAACTAAATTTCCTTTAACCAGCTTGTTGATATTCTTGAAATTCACATGGCCTAGTCTTCTATGCCACAGATGTGCTTCTTCAAGTGTTGCCTTTGCTACTAAACATGTTGCTCTTTCAGAAGAGTGAAGACTCTTCATATCCAGACTGTACACATCATTGGTTCTTGGTACTCTCAGTATTACCAAGTTATCATCAACAAGCTTGAACTCAGGGGAAAGAATAACACATTCTGTGTCAGTAAATAACACAGGGTGCTTCTTGTCACAGATCTGAGAGACTGACAAAAGATTGAACTTGAGCTCCTTCACATAACGAACATTCTCAAAATCTATGTTTCCTGCCTTGATAGTTCCTTTGCCAGTAATTCTTCCTCCACTAGGATCATTCCCAAATGCAACTCTTCCTCCAAAATAAGATCTAAAATCTGACAGAATCTCTTTGTCTCCTGTCATGCTTCCAGAGCAACCACTATCCACAATTAAATGATCTTTAAGCTCCTCTTCTGGGTTTCCCTGCAGAAAGATAAAAGAGTTAGTTAACATTAGGAACCCAAGCCATTACTGACTTGTGTTCCCCTTGTGGAGTTACATACTTATATTCTTTAAGTATGTAATTTCCACTATCTTTAAGCACATGATCAATTATCTTTGGTTGTTCCAAAACTTGTGTTCGTTTTTCAACAAAACTAACATGTGAAAGGCCAAATTTTCCCCAAGCAGCAAACTTTTCTAGCAATTCATCCCTTTCTTTAGTTATCTTTTCTAGTTCAGCAACCTTACATCCTAACTTCCATTCACTCAATTTTAATTGATAATCTTGTTGTTCATACTTTTCTGCCCAAGCCATTTCATTATTTTCATGATTTATTATTTTGGCTTCCATTGACTCTAAAGTAATTTGATAACCAGCTACCTCAGACCTAGCCCTTCTGTAATTATCTCTTTCATTTACATAATCATTAAGGACTTTTTGATAAAAATCATAACACTTAGAGCATACCTCAGAGATAGGGGGTGAACTTGGTGAAGTAGCTACCATAGCAAGCAGAACAGGTTCCTCTTCACATTCCATGCTCCAATCAAAGCTTCCTAGGCCATCTCTTGATTCCAAAGCAGCAAATCTTGGTTCCTCATCAAAGGTTGTGCTCCAATCAAACTCTTCCACTGCGACCATACAGTAGGTTACTGGTTCATCATCAAATTCAGCACTCCAGTCAACCTCTGATAGATTTTCTTGAGCAACCAAAGCTTTTGTTTCAGTAATAGGGATTTCCTTTAGTTCAAGCTTGGGTTTCTCAGTCATTCTATTTGCCTGATATTTAGAAAATTTGCACTCTCTTGCAAAGTGTCCAGTTCTTTGACAATTAAAGCATTCAATCTTGGTCTTGTCAAACGTTATACCCTGCTTAGGCTTGAAGCCAATGCCTCTTCCTATTTTCTTCATGAACTTCTTGATCCTAGCAGTAATCATAGCAACTTGCCACCTTATATCAATTTCTTCAAGAGCATCCTCTTCAATTTGTGACAAATCTTCTTCATAAGTAACAGGTAAAGTGGCTTGCTAAGCAAAGAATGAGCATACAACTTCATCAGAATGAATGGTTTTTGTTGGTGATGAGATGGTGGTAGGATAAGCAACAGTACTTTGAGCAACAGTACTTTGAGTAGGATAAGCAGTACTTTTAGTGGAAGTATTGCTTCTCTTTTTAGAAGACACAAAAGCAATACTATGAGATTTTGAACTGGTTTGGCCATTCATCTCATGCTCATACACCTTCAAATGGTTGTAGAGATCATCAAAGTCCATAACATTCAAACCAGGTTGTCCTCTGATCATAGTAGCAATCACATGCCATGTGGATGCGAAACTTCTTAAGAACTTCAGATTTGCATCTTCAACAGATACCTCAGCTTTGTATAACTCTAGCATACTAAGAAGATTTTGGAATCTGTCATATGCAGCATCAAGACCTTCTCTTTCACCAACAGTGAATGTTTCAAACTGTTGCTTCAACAAATTTCTGTGCATCTTCTTGGAAGCATCATTACCTCCAAATCTTGTCTTGAGGGCATCCCATAGTTGTTTTGCATCCTTAGCATCATGTAACTTGAGTAGGTGACCATCAGGAATAGCAGACAATAGTATGTTGAGAGCCTTTTCTTGATTTCTTAATGTAGCTGCTGGTAAGACAGCCTTAGGGGGTTTAGGTTGTCCAGGAACTTCTACAGGTTCTGCAACAACTTCATTACCATTGACAATTACATTCCACAGTGCATGGTCTGTAATAGCAATGTACTGCCTCATCTTCATGCTCCAAAGATCATACTCTCCCTTCTTGATGATAGGAATTCTGAGTGAGGGGATGGATGGGGGTGGTGCAGCTTCAGTCGACATCTTTAGGGTGTGTTAAATCGGTTTTTGATAAGGTTTTAAAATGTACCTTTTTGAGGGGTCTTTTAAGCCCTTATTTAATCACTTTTGTATCCGTTATTACTTAATATCATTCCTTTTCACTTTTTAGGTATCTTGAAGGCAAAATACTGGAATGACAAATATTCGGACAAAAAGGCGTGAATATACGAAGAAAATGGCCAAAGTCAAGAATCGAGACACTCAGGCTGCTGGAGCTGAAGGGGACGGCGTCAGGCACAAACTAGCGACGCCGTCGGGCAACTTTTGTGACGGCTCAGTAGCCAAATTGCTTATTTACTTGTGACGGTTTCAGGTTTTAAAAGAGTAGGGCGTCGCAACTCAGACGACCTAGATTTGATCCAAACGACGTCAGAGACTGAAGGGGACGGTGTCACAATCATAAGGTTACGCCATCGCAAGACTAACGTGGCCAAGACGAAACCCTAATGACGGTGACCCGACGGCGTCACAAATCAAAAGGTGACGCCGTCGCAATTGTAATATTATATATAGAATCCGAATTTTTTAGTTTTTCAGTGTGTAGTCTTTTGGAGTAAAAACCTAAACCGAACCAAGGCTATCTTGTACAGTATTTTAGAGTTCCATACCCTATCTTACATCAAGATAAGTGTTTTACTTCAATTATGTCTTCAATTACTTGTGTGTATGCTTGCATGTTTTCCATGTCCGACTAATTTACTTGTGTGTTTGCTTAGGGAATATGAAACTTAATTATTGAATATTGATTGTTTGTCTCTTATCTTAATTGTTAATGATCTAGTATTGCGATAGGTCATTCGTTGTGTAGTTAATGATTGATTAATCTTTGTGAACCTTAGCTTATAGTACCTAGAGTCATTGTAGGCTAAACCATCCGAAGAGTAGCTTAGATTTAAAGTTTATAAATCCTAGAGATTTTGTAGTCATTAACCTTTGGTAGTTTCAAAGAGTTAGGGATAAACGCATACCCTACGACCTTAGACACACAACGCAATTAAGAATAAGGACGTGACAATTCAACCACCAATAAGAGATAATTAAGGAGTAATAAAACCTAAGTAAACACATCTTTAAACCATCATACGAGCACAAAATAATTAGATATAGGCTACATACACCTTAGATTAGATAATTAGACGAATAGAGTAATCGGTAGAAATACCAACCCCCAAATCCATACCCCAAGATTCGTACCTTTCCATTTCCTAAAAACATAAAAAAGATTAAAAAATAATCTTCCTCAACCCCAACCTTAGCGTAGTAACTTCTCACTAGCATTCCTATTCCCCTAGAGAACGATATCAATTCCCGTGGCTTACCCTAATACTACACTACAACGATTAGGTTCACTGCCTAGGGTGTTGAAAAACTTGCTCGACGAAAAGGAAGTTCCATTGCCCCGAACGACGCGTGTAGCGTTAGCAAGTTTTTGGCGCCGCTGCCGGGGAATAGAATAGCTAGTTAGGAGTCCACCTCGTTTAGGTTTCCTTGCTTGATTCCTATCAAGTAAGCTTTTTTTTCCCATTTGTAGCTTCCTCGTAGTCTATCCCCCTTCTTCGCGACCTGTGTTCGTAAACCCCGTCACTTTTCATCATGGAAGGTGATAACCAACCACCAAACCTACCATTTCCCCCTACCAATCCCCTTAGACAACTTAGAACCCGCAGTTCCACCAGAACCCTTTTAAACCTTTTGCAGAACCTGAAAGATAGCTCAATAAGCGAAGGAAAGCTCTCCATGATTCGGAATCTCAATGCACTACCGTCAACTTTGATGAAGTCACAACTGACGAAGAGTCCACTCATTCCCCCCAATCCCCTGAAACCATCAACATTGACAATCTGAGCCAATATAGCGAGGAAGTTCCCGCTACTCCGGTCAATGGACCCATCAATCCACCTTAAGCAAAGTCCCTCGGGGAATACTCTTCCCCCTCTGCATCTGGATTTACCAGTGCCATTGTCTACCCTTCAGAACAAGTCAATGAGGTGTTGCATGCCTCTGACATTTTTCTTATCCAGAATGCATGTCAATTCCATGGATCCCACAGCGAAAATCCCATTCATCACATCAAACAGTTTTTAAAAATTGTTGATGCTATCTATGCCGACGGGGCATCCAAGGAGACATCTAGACTCCGGTTTTTCCCATTTTCTCTTTAAGGACAGGCCAAGGAATGGCTCGATAAGCTTCCTCCAAAGTCCATCTTCACGTGGGAACAACTCACAACCAAGTTCACCAAGAAGTTCTTTCCCCCTGGAAGAACTGCATTAGTCAGGAGCAAAATTCTTCACTTCCATCAAACAGATGGAGAATATATCGTTAACTCCTGGACTCGTTACAAAGATCTCATTCAGCAAGCCCCACATCATGGTATCAACCTTTGGTTTCTTGTTCAGATCTTTTTCGACAATGTCTCCCGAAAGGATCAAAAAGGGATTGACTTCTCAACTGGCCGAAGAATTTCTAATCTCACTGCCGAAGAAGGGTGGAACAACATTGAGGAATATGTTCAATACCAAGATAACCCTTGGAACGAGCCAGTAACTGCAATGAGTATCTCTGCTTTCTCAAGTAACTTGTCATCTATTGATGATTGGATTAAGAAAGCACAAGAGAAGCTTGCATACCTCACAAAATTGCCAAAACCCAAAAGGTTATTTAACCCATAGCATATATGCGACATTTGTGGAGGGCCACACGAGAGTGATGAATGTGATGACACACGCCAAGAGAGCGTCTTCCTTTCTAGTCATGATATTTATGATGACCCTTCCCTTCTCGCATTCTATCAAAACGATGAATGCAATCCTTGGGGTAATCTGAAATGGAAAACTGAAGGAAAGGAGGGATCTGAATACACCATCCGTGATGTCTTTGAAGATGAACTCGGGCAGTTTACCATAGAAGAGGCAATGCTTTTAAAAGGTCTTGAAGGATTTATGCAAGAGCAGCAAGCTGAATTAGAGAGTCAATTCGCCGAGCTCCACAGAAGAATAAGCGAACCTGGCCCAACCCATCACGATCCAACTTGTGCCATTACTACTCGATCAGGAATTACTACCAAGGATCCCCCACACCGTGACCAGAATCCCACCACCAGGGAGCATGCGTTAGGAAATGAAGCAATCCCTGAACCTCCTTCAACTCCTCACGATCCCCCTCCACAAACATCAGCACCTGCCCATCGACCAACTCTCGCGTGGATTCCTTATCCCTCGCGTCTAAAGAATCAAAAGACTGAAGAAGACAATGAGAGAATATTGTCTTACTTAAAATGGGCCTACGTTAACATACCACTTCTTGATGTATTTTGTCATATCCCTAAACATAGCAAATACTTCAAGAGGATAATATCTAATAGGAAGAAACTTGAAGGGTTGATATCATTAGGAGAAGAGTGCTCGGCTATCATCCAGAAAGGCTTGCCCAAAAAGAAAAAAGATCCAGGCAGCTTCACCATTCCCTGCTCCATAGGGGCACTTTCTATGAAAAACGCCTTGGCGGATCTTGGGGCAAGCATTAACCTGATGCCTCATTCCTTGTTCCTCAAACTCAGATATTCAGGGCTGAAACCAACTAGAATGAGTATTCAGTTAGCTGATCGATCAATCAAATATCCCATTGGAGTTTGTGAAAATGTTCTGGTAAGGGTAGGAGAATTCAAGTTTCCAGTTGATTTCGTGATTTTAGAAATGGAGGAAGATAACTCAGTCCCAATAATCATTAGAAAACCTTTCTTGGCTACAACTCGTGCCATTATCGATGTTCATGATCGTAAACTCAATTTACGAGTGGGGTCTGAGAGCTTAACCTTCGACATCAAGGATTCTATGAGTCACCCCTCCTCCTACGATCACCCTATTTATTTTGTTGAGGAAGTTCATGAATTTTTTGATGACATAGATAGCTGCATTGATGAGTATCTATTAAACGAATTCATGAATGATGATAACAACACAATATATGATAACAAGGAAACCGAGATGGTTGGAGTTGGTTCCTTTTACCCACGTAGGGAAGAAATTGAACCCCTTGAGCTTCAAAAGCCAGAAAACAAGCTAAAACCTTCAATTAAGGAACCCCCTACCTTAGAACTAAAAGATCTCCCGAGCCATTTAGAATATGCCTACCCTCAAGGAAAGGACCAACTCCCTGTCATCATAAGTTTTTCACTGACCACTGAACAGAAAGAGAAGCTCTTAGAAGTTTTAAAAGAGTACAAAGGAGTGATCGCATGGAGTGTTGCTGACATTAAGGGTATTGATTCTACATTTTGTACTCATAAAATCCTCATGGAAGAAGATTACAAACCAACTGTTCAACCGCAAAGGAGGGTTAACCCTAATCCAAGGAGGTAGTAAAGAAGGAGGTCATCAAGCTCCTCGATGCCGGCCTTATCTACCCCATTTCAGATAGCCCATGGGTCAGCCCAGTCCAAGTGGTTCCAAAAAAAGGATGAATGACGGTTGTAAAGAATGAAAAGGGTGATTTAGTGCCGCAAAGAACGGTTACTAGTTGGCGTGTCTGTATCGACTACATAAAGTTAAATGATGCCACCCAGAAAGATCATTTTCCTCTGACATTCATTGACCAAATGCTCGAAAGGTTAGCCGGGCATGAGTACTACTGTTTCCTTGATGGCTTTTCATGATACTTCCAAATCCCCATTGCCCCTGAAGATCAAGAAAATACTACGTTTACATGCCCATACGGGACGTTTACCTACAAGCGAATGCCCTTCGGATTATGCAACGCCCCCGCCACCTTTCAACGATGTATGATGGCCATATTCTATGAATTAATTGAGGACAACATGGAAGTCTTCATGGATGATTTCTCGGTATTTGGAAATTCCTTCGACCTTTGTCTTTCCAACCTTAGGAAGATGTTGGAACGGTGTGAAGAAACTAATTTGGTCCTGAATTGGGAAAAATGTCATTTTATGGTAAGAGAAGGAATTGTTTTAGGGCATAAAGTCTCTAGAAATGGAATTGAGGTCGATAGAGTAAAAATCGAAGCGATATCCAAACTCCCCTATCCTACCACCATTAAAGCCATTCGAAGCTTTCTAGGTCATGCGAGTTTTTATAGAAGGTTTATTAAAGACTTTTCGAAAATTGCCCGGCCAATGACACAGCTTCTTGTCAAGGATGCCTCTTTTGATTTTTCTGAAGAATGCAAAGAAGCATTCAACCGACTAAAGAAGGATCTCACTCAGGCTCCAATAATGGTCGCCCCTGATTGCTCTCAGCCATTCAAAAGCATGTGTGATGCTAGTGATTATGTTGTAGGCGTCGTGCTCGGCCAAAGAAAAGAGAAGCATTTTCAACCAATTTACTATGCTAGCAAAACCATGAATGTACCCCAAGAAAATTACACAACCACCGAGAAAGAGCTTTTAGCTGCAGTTTTTGCCTTTGACAAGTTCAGGCATTATCTCGTCCTTTCCAAGACTGTCATCTTCACTGATCATTCCGCCTTGAGCTACTTGTTTTACAAGCAAGATGCAAAACCCCGACTCATTAGGTGGATTCTATTACTTCAAGAATTCGACATTGAAGTTCGAGATAAAAAGGGGGCTAAAAATCTTGCTGCTGATCATCTGTAACGCTTGAAAAACCCTGATCTTGAGAAGTTAGACCATACCGAGATTCGCGACTCTTTTCCCGAGGAACGGCTAATGGCCATTAAGGAAATTGAGCCATGGTATGCGGATTATGCTAACTATCTGTCCAGTAGGGTTTTGCCAAATTACATGACCAAGCAAGATAAGAGAAAATTCTTCACCACACTAAAACATTACTTCTGGGATGAACCCTTCCTATTCCGCATATGCCCCGATCAAATCATTCGGCGTTGCATGGCCGGAAGGGAGATTGATCGAGTTCTGAAAGAATGCCATGCGGGACCATCTAGGGAACATCACGGTGTTAATGTCACGGCACGGAAAGTTTTTGATGCCGGATTCTACTGGCCTACTATCTTTCGAGACGTTAAAAGATTAGTTCAAACGTGTGATGCATGCCAACGATCGGGAAACATCTCACGAAGGGATGAATCACCTCAGAATTACATCCAAGTCTACGAGATATTCGTTGTTTGGGGTATAGACTTCATGGGACCTTTTCCATCATCCGGAGGAAATGAATACATTCTAATGGCTATGGACTATGTATCCAAATGGGTGGAGGCCCAAGCCTTTAGGACTAACGATGCAAGAGTAGTCATTCATTTTCTTAAAAAGCTCTTCGCACGATTCGGGATTCCCAAGGCATTGATCAGTGATAGAGGAACCCACTTTTGCAATGCTCAAATGAAGAAGGTGATGAAAAAGTATGGTGTGCCCCATAGATTTTCAACTGCATATCATCCCCAGATGAATGGGCAAGTAGAAAACACAAATAGAGCATTAAAGCGGATACTTGAAAAAACGGTCTACCAGAATAGAAAAGATTGGGCATTCAAACTGGATGAGGCACTCTGGGCATTCAGAACTGCTTACAAAACGCCTATCGGAACAACCCGTTTTCGCTTAGTATTCGGGAAAGTGTGCCACCTCCCTATTGTACTTGAGCAAAAGGCATACTGGGCACTTAAGGCCTGTAATATGGATCATTCTGAGGCAGGGTCAAATAGTTTCTTATAGCTTCAAGAACTGGATGAACTAAGATTTGAAGCTTATGAATCGTCGATCACATACAAAGAAAGGGCGAAAAATGGCATGATCAACGAATAAAGAATCCTAAAGAATTTTTGGAAGGAGATAAGGTGCTCTTGTATAATTCAAGACTGAGATTATTTTCGGGAAAACTCAAATCAAGGTGGTATGGACCTTTTACAGTGAAAAGGCAAATGAACAATGGGGCCGTGGTGCTACTGGACCAAGATGAAAGGGAATTTACCGTAAATGGGCAACGTGTGAAACATTATCAGTTGGACAATAATGAAATGGTCAACGATGAAGATATTGTTTTGGAAGGAGGTGACAGTAATGAAGTCACGTAGGGGAACGACCTCGAGTCTAGCTACAAGACTCATAAATAAAGAAAAGCGCTTCGTGGGAGGCAACCCATCCTTAATTGTTTGCTTGTTTGTGTCATATATCTTTTATTGATTGTATATTCTCATGTTTAAATTTGTAAAAATGCTTTATTTTGTCTTTAACCTCGTCTTAATTACATATAAAGGTATTTTACATAAGGGATAAGTGTAGGGAGGATTACACACGTTTTCAAAAGAAACATAAACATGAGAATTACAATTATGTAAAAGATATACATGTGTGTTTGTTCTAGTCAAATGCTTGTATCGAGTCATAATGGATGTTTTGCAGGAAATTTTTCCAGATAATAAAGATGTAAATTTTCCAGAATTTTTTTCAAGAAAATCGCAGACCATTTTTTGTCAGGATAACCTGACGGCGTCAGGAAGGAGCAAAAACAACTGATTACTTTTTCTCATTTTCTGAGCCACTTATAATTTTTTGGAATTTTCCAGGTCTTAATTTTCCAGAAATTCTATAAACATCCATTTCACAAGCATTATATCCTAGTTTAGTGGAGTCCTATATATATTATTACCGCCGATTTTATGCGAAGGTTTCGTTTGTTTTCTTCAAGTGTGCAGGTTTAATTTACCAAGAAGAAGATACATAAGATGAGAAGGAGCATTTCACGCAAACGTTCTTCTTGAAGAAAGATGTAACCACCACTTTACACGGATCCTACCGAGCTAATCAGGGGAGTATTAGTTTCTTTCGTTTTTATTACCTTCTATTATCATAACTTTGATACTTTCGGGGAACATTGGGGACAATGTTTAGTTTAAGTGTAGAGAGGGAAAATAAAACGGGAACTTTGAAACTATGCTTATCCTTGACTATTTGCTTTGTCCAATTGCATATGCGTAATAAACCATGAGAAAATGTTGGTTAGGGTAATTTTGGCACCAAATTTAAAATTTTCCATGACATATAGGAGTGGGCCATTAGTCTTAACAAAAGCGTCTCACGTATAGGAAGTTGCATGACTAGTACAAAAACCCTTTACCACCTAAATTCCACCCAAAATGTGAGGATCGCCCTTAGATTAGTAGGAATTAAAGCATTCATCTTTGATGCTTAGAGTGTGAACCGGTAGTATAATAGATTCTAGAACTTGTTTTGTGATGCATCCCGAGATCGCTAGTAAGACTACACTTGTGTAGTTAGGAATAATTAAATGATAAGAGGCATTAGGATAACCCTTGTTAGATACCCGTAATATAGTTACTCCTTCCACATCGGTTGAGTAATTCCCCCACACCTTTGCGTTGTACTCACTTTTAGTACACGATACCCCTAGTTAACCCCTCTAAGCCTATCCTTTCCGCAGTTCTCGTGATGTTTTGGTTTTCCGGAATATCAATGAAGAGCATTGTTTACACCCCACCCCCAAATGTACACCCAAATCGCCTTAGCCTACCTTGTATGCACTCACTTTTAGTGCATTATTGTTATCACCCTAAACCCTTAGTTCAATTATCTAGTTGCTTGCATAAGTTGCTAAGTTGAGTCATATCCTTTGTACACAGTTTTGGGACGATTGGGACTCATGGGAAAAGTTAAATTTTGTGAGATGATGGGAAGGGAACGTTAAATTCAAATTCCATTTATTTGCATAATAATGTACTCCAAGTGTTTAGATCTTTTCAATTCGGGTCAAATTAGTGTTAGAGTAATAAAAACTCAAGTGTATGGATGTGCCTATAAATCCCTATCATTTTGATGTTATCGTAGAGGATGGTAGAGTAAAAGTGTATGTAAAAAAAATCGAAAAAAAATAGAAAAAGAGAAAAAAAAATAGAGTGTAAAAAAAAATACGGGCTACCATCCTACATCTATCTTTAAATTTATGTATGTTTATTTCAGTTATCTAGAGTCTAGAGTGTCGAGTATTGGCTTAGCAACGCCATTCTTAGCATGCTTGTAACGTAAAGATTTTTGACTTGCCACCACTAAATAGCCTATCCCACCAAACCCTTTGTTTCCCTACCGTAAGCCTATCATTACAACCCTTTAAAAGACATCTTGGATAGTTTTTCTTAGGTGCTTACGCCAAAGCGAAGGAGGTTTGATCTAGTCTCAAGCCTATGGTAATCTATGTACTAGGATCGGTTAATGAGTGTTTATCTTCCAATTCCACTTTGATATATTTCATATACACCCGAGAGATGTAAGTATCCAAACACCCCATGTGAGGTGCTAGTATGTAATTTTCGGGCTTGTTATGACTTTTACGGGGATTATATATGTTGTGGATTGTTCTAAACTAATGCTTCATGACCCCTAACTTATAAATTAATTGGCTAAAAGCACATTTCCTTGAGGACAAGCAAAAACCAAGTGTAGGGATATTTGATAAGGTTTTAAAATGTACCTTTTTGAGGGGTCGTTTAAGCCCTTATTTGATCACTTTTGTATGCGTTATTACTTAATATCGTTCCTTTTCACTTTTTAGGTATCTTGAAGGCAAAATGCTGGAATGACACTTATTCGGATGAAAAGGCGCGAATATATGAATAAAATGGCCAAAGTCAAGAATCGAGACACTCAGGCTGCTGGAGCTGAAGGGGACGGCGTCAGGCACAAACCAGCGACGTCGTCAGACAACTTTTGTGACGGCTCAGTAGCCAAATTGCTTATTTACAAGTGATGGCTTCAGGTTTTAAAAGAGTAGGGCGTCGCAACTCGACGGCCTAGATTTGATCCAGACGACGTAAGAGACTGAAGGGGACGGCGTCACAATCATAAGGTGACGCCGTCGCAAGACTAACGTGGCCAAGACGAAACCCTAATGACGGCGACCCGATGGCGTCACAAATCAAAAGGTGACGCTGTCGCAATTGTAATCTTATATATAGAATCCGAATTTTTTAGTTTTCAGTGTGTAGTCTTTTGGAGTAAAAACCTAAACCGAACCAAGGCTGTCTTGTACAGTATTTTAGGGTTCCATAACCTATCTTACATCAAGATAAGTGTTTTACTTCAATTATGTCTTCAATTACTTGTGTGTATGCTTGCATGTTTTCCATGTCTGGCTAATTTACTTGTGTGTTTGCTTAGGGAATATGAAACTTAATTATTGAATATTGATTGGTTGTCTCTTATCTTAATTGTAAATGATCTAGTATTGCGATAGGTCATTCGTTGTGTAGTTAATGCTTGATTAATCTTTGTGAACCTTAGCTTATAATACCTAGAGTCATTGTAGGCTAAACCATCCGAAGAGTACCTTAGAGTTAAAGTTTATAAATCCTAGAGATTTTGTAGTCATTAACCTTTGGTAGTTTCAAAGAGTTAGGGATAAACGCATACCCTACGACCTTAGACACACAACGCAATTAAGAATAAGGACGTGACAATTCAACCACCAATAGGAGATAATTCAGGAGTAATAAAACCTAAGTAAACACATCTTTAAACCATCATACAAGCACACAATAATTAGACATAGACTACATACACCTTAGATTAGATAATTAGATGAATAGAGTAATCGGCAGAAATACCAACCCCCAAATCCATACCCCGAGATTCGTACCTTTCCATTTCCTAAAAACATAAAAAAGATAAAAAAATAATATTCCTCAACCCCAACCTTAGCATAGTAACTTCTCACTAGCATTCCTATTCCCCTAGAGAACGATATCAATTCCCGTGGCTTACCCTAATACTACACTACAATGACTACGTTCACTGCCTAGGGTGTTGAAAAACTTGCTCGACGAAAAGGAAGTTCCTTTGACCCCGAACGACGCGTGTAGCGTTATCAGCTTTTAAGGGTTTCTTCCTAATCAGAGTTTCCACACAAGCTCTGATAACACTTGATAAGTTTGTTAGGACTCCTTGAGATCGTTTTGAGCCTTAGGGTTTGACAATAACAATTATTAAGATCGTTTATAAGCTCAGCTAGGTATCAATAACAAAGACTAATAACATGCACAGCGGAATAAACTAATCAATTCTTTGTTATTGAACAAGGTTTTCATTTACTAACACTAATTAATCTTAGACATTTATAGGAACACATCTAGATAACTAAACTAGTAACCTAGGCGTTTACAAGACTATATGCCTAGGACACACACACACCTTTAAGTCGACTACATCTTGGAAGACTTGTATATAAAACCTACACCTATGTCCTCTTTATATACTAGAGGATTAGGGTTTACAAAATACAACAAAGGACTAATAAATAAAACTTCTTTTGCAAGCAAGTCCTTCCATCTTTTTGTAGGTTTTCTTCTTGTCGTATTAAGTCCTTGTTTCATTCTTTTTGTCTTATCAACTCAAACGTATAATTCCCAACATCAAGATTGGGTTGAATCCGAGGATGATCAAGAGGTACACTATGTATATGGTGTAGCACCATTATCACCACCTACCTCAGAAACATCTTCCGAACCCAATCCTACTAATCCTACTCAAGGACCAACATCCACTTATAAAGTCGTCGGGTCATCCACAATAATACCTGCTTTCATAAATTCTGCTCAATAGGAACTATACCGCTTGAAACAACACCTTGACCTAACTCAACATAAAGTCCAAAATATGGCATGGCAAATGAATAAACATGAATCCCATGTTACATCAGCTAAAACCAAGGCCATTCATGCTCGCCAACGCCTTGACTTGTTCATCTTAGACATGAGTTATGTGAAGGATGACTTGAATTATGTTGGAGATACAGTCTTCAATCCATTAACTGTATGGGAAGACATCAAAAATTGATTATCAATAGTGGAAAGAATCCAAGACCAAGACGGGGCACAAATTCAAGAGCTAAGAAATCACCTAAACTCAGCAGAGATTCGACTGAACGTTGTAACTTCGACCGATATCGTCTTCAGAATGAGTTGTATGATATGCAATCTTCTATGTATGACATGCAACAAAAGATATATCAAAAAGAGGTCGAAGAAAACCGCTCAAGTGATATCATCAATGTACTAGCCAAATATGGAAACATCGATTCATCCAAACCCTCCAACCAACATTAGACTAGTGTGATAATACTAGTTATCTTTTGTACTTCTAAACTGATTAGAATCAGTTAGAAAACTCTATGTAACCCATGTAATAGCTAGCAGTAGTAAAACGTTGTAATTACTAAACTGAAAGTATCAGTTAGTAAATTTTGAAGAAACTTGTGATAAGTTTCGACTTTGTAAATCAATCAACGTTATATGAATAAAAACTATTGTTTCATGCTATCATGTGTTATGGTTTAAAACTCCAAACTTTATTATTTTAACTTTTCCACCAAAATTCATGATTTTTTTTATATAACTCACGATATATCTTTTACATAATTGATAGAATCATGGGGCCAAAGAAAGAGAAAGGACCTCAACCAATGACTCCAGCTGCCATTGAGCGAATGATTACTGAATGAGTGAATGCGGCAATTAACGTTAAACGAGCAGCCGCTGCCGTTGAAACCGCTGCTGCAACAGCCGCAGCCGCTGAAGTCGCCATTGCCGCTGAAGCCGCTAGTGTTTTTAGAATATCCAACAAGAAAACCCTTATCATATTTCCCATTAAACTTTCCCAAATAGTCAATGGTATTAAGAATAGTCACATGACATCCAAATGGTCTTAAAAACTATAAGGCGGGGGTCCTACCTAGAAACAACTCATATGGAGTCTTATTGTGAGGCTTAACCACAAGTACCCTGTTCTGAACATAGCAAGCAGTATTAACTGCTTTAGCCCAAAAAGTGGTGGGTAACTTAGAATCTGCTAACATGGTTCTAGCAACCTCTATGAGTGTCCTATTTCTCCTCTCAGTAACACCATTCTTCTGAGGAGTCTTAGCTACACTATATCCTATTTTAATATCCTTAGCTTGACAGAAATCATTCATCACTTTGTTTTTAAACTCTGTGCCATTATCACATCTAATGATTTTAAGTTTCTTATCAGTTAGGTTTTCTATTTCAGTTATAAAGCTCTTAAGGATACCACTATTCTCATCCTTAGAAAACATAAATAAAACCCATGCGAACCTGCTATAGTCATCTGTAACTACCAAACAAAACTTCTTATGATTCTAACTACTCATAGAAGTAGGGCCAAACAGATCCATATGAAGCATATATAATGGCAGTGTGTTAGAGTTTAAAATCTTAGTCTTACAAGAGGCTTTGTGTTGCTTACCTTTCAAACATGCAACACATGTTTGGTCATTTACAAAACATTTAGAAGGCAAACCTCTTGCAAGGTTTTCCTTAACCAATTTATTTCTAACTTTAAAATTCACATGACCCAGCCTTCTATGCCAAAGCATTGACTCATCATTTGATGCTTTTGCCACAAGGCATGTTAAATCATTTTTAGGAACAATGTTCTGCATATCAATATTGTATACATTGTTCTTTCTAGGAACCTTATTCAAAACCTGACTTTCATCAGGGATCTCAAAGTCAAGAGAAAGAACATAGCATCTAGTATCAGTAAAAAGAGCCTTGTTCTTCTTGTCACACATATGTGAGACACTGAAGAGATTGAACTGCAATCTTTTACAAAATAAACATCCTTAAAATCAAGTTTTCCTGTTCTTATGGTTCCTTTACCAGATATTTTAGCTCCTCTGGCTCCTCCCCCAAAGGTAACTGTGGAAAACTAGAAGGGGGGTTGAATAGTTTTGCCGATTTTAACTT
This sequence comes from Chrysanthemum seticuspe, assembly GCA_019973895.1. NCBI lineage: Eukaryota > Viridiplantae > Streptophyta > Magnoliopsida > Asterales > Asteraceae > Chrysanthemum > Chrysanthemum seticuspe. The sequence continues at coordinate 89,338,873 of BPTQ01000008.1, forward strand.
AGTTTCAAAAACTTTAGATTTGATGTTATGTGAAATCGTGTGGATGGATAGAAAGTATAGATCTATAAGTAATGAAAGTAAGGAAAACATGTAAAGTAAAGGATAGAAATGACACAACCGATTTATAGTGCTTCGGCTACAAGGACACCTTCCTTGCCCTACTCCACTCCCCGAGTCACCTACTCGAGAGTTCAAGCACTATGTCAACAAACTCCTTCAACTCGGCGGAGAAGCCTTCACAACGTCGCTTACACTTTTTCCGGTACAAAGCTAAATACCGAGTCCTTAACACGGAGGACCAAACCAACACTACTATAACACAACAAATATGTGAAATATGAAATACAAGATCTTTTCTACAGAAATATTGTGGATGAACAAATCAATCAAGGACCCCTTGCTTGGATGACTTGTATAATGCTCGTGATCTCACCTTAGAGAAGGACCTATATGAGGATAACAATAAAAGAAAGAAGAACTACTATCTAGATCAAGAGATCTGAGGTTAGAGAAATGTAAGAATATATGAGATAGTTTGTAATAAGAGGGGGTGAGTTACAATGAAGAAATGGCTCTCCATTTATAGGCAATTTCTTGCTACTGTTGCACGGATCCCTTGCCTGAGGGATCCTTCTAGTGTAAACGGAGGGATCCGTGAGATTCTCCTCTTTATCCATGGGTTATGGGTTATGGGTCATGGATCATGGGTCATGGATCATGGGTCATGGGTCATAGACTTTGGACCATGGGTATCCAAGTAGATATAATGTATCTAGAAGATGCAATGCATCTAGTCAATGGGTTATGGGTTAACTCCATGGGTTATGGATATGCTCCAAGGGTATGGGTCATGGGTTATGTTTTTTACCCATCCTAATAAACTATTACAATAAATGAATCATTACAACAATTTATATTAAATGACTATATATGTAGATGCTTTACAAAAATAACATGTGTCCTTGAAATTTTACTTATGATAACATTATATTTGTTATCAACAAAACACAAAGAGATCGCTAAATATTAATAAATGTTTTTATGATTTATTTGTATTAACAGTAACATATCCTCCATTAATACCAACAAAATCTGAAAGATATGATATATTGCCTATCATGTTTCTAAAGCAACCACTATCCACATAGCCTTGATCATATTTTGGTAGCTTGCCCTGCACATAAAATAAAGGAAATTAGATTCCTTTGGGGACCCAAGCCATTACAGACTTGGATCTACCTTGTGCATCAATATAGTCATATTTCTGTAGTATAACTGATGCACTATTGGGTTTGGTGGTCTTCCTAACCCAAACTGTTGAGATCTTAACAGCATTCTTCTTGTTTCCCCAAACAACATTAACTTTAGACCAGTCAGTATTAAGTTTTGGCATAACAGTATTAACTCTGGGTCTAACAGCATTAAACTTTCTTTTATAAAATTCAACTTGTTGATTATAGTTTTGAAAGTTTGATGTTGTTTGTCTTTTAATGGGTCTTTGGGCAGTTGATGGTGCTGGTTTAGCAAAATATTTCTTAGGTCTAGCACCAAAAACTGTTGGCTAGAGGTGAGCAGTATTAACTGGCCTATCAGTATTAAAGGTTTTGAGGCCAGATTTCAAGAGAACTACTCTTGGAGTCATTGGGTGTAACAGCTCGGTTGAGAATGTTTAGAATTAAAGTCATTCACCCTAGTAAAACCATTCCCATGTACCATCTTTTCCCTTTGATGATACTTACAATTTTCCTGTAGATGCTTAAAACTTCCACATACATAACATGATTTGTTATACATGACAAACTCATCTCCTAGCTGCTGTGATTTCTGATAATTCCAATTCCTTTGGTTTCCTCTAGGACTGGATGATCTATCTTTAGACCTATAGATCTCATCATACTTGACTGTGTTCCTAAATGGTTTTTCATTTTGCTTAGGTTCAACAGCCTCAACATGTGGAACAGAAGTATCTTTCTTAATTTCACCATCTGAAGAATCCTTGACTTGTGAGGTATCAGAAGAATCCTTAACCTCACTAGTCACTTCTAAATTTACCTTTTTAGGACTATACTGCATATTAGGTTCTTTAAATTCCTCCATACCTGTGTTAGACAAGTCAACCCTAGGAGGTTTATATAAACCTATGACTGGTGGTTCAACCTTCTTATATTTTAAACCACCTTTTGGCTTAATTAACTGAGCTTCTATGATCTTATGAGCACACTCAGAAGCATACGCATATTTTTCGACATTAGCCTTAATTCTATCATTTTCTAGCTTAATTTTTTCTAATTCAATTTTAAGCCCAGTTATTTTAGCATCTTTATACATTATGTCCCGTTTAAGCACTGCAATCTGATCACAAAAACCTTCCTCATTTTCCTTGTAGAAATCTAATTGTTTTTCTTAAGAGGCTAATCCTATCTTATAATTAGCCAAGTTAAACACAGATTGATTGATTTCTACCTTAATATTATCATACTGAGTTTTCAAAGAATTATAATTTTTTAGACAATTTTTAGTGCAAGATTTGTCACCATATACCTCTGAGTCTGAAAATGCCATCAAAGCCATGTTGGAAGGAGCTTCTTCTTCATCAGCCATGTGGAAAACTAGAAGGGGGGTTGAATAGTTTTACTGATTAAAACTTGGTTTTAAACTATTTAGATCGACTTATGTCAATCTATTTAAACATGTGTGTTAGATGTTGATAGACAAGCATATATATCTATGTAATGAAAGAATTGGAAGTAAGACGCACAAAACCACAACATGAGTATCTATAGTGGTTCGGCTACAAGGACACCTTCCTTGCCCTACTCTACTCCCCGAGTCACCTACTCGAGAGTTTGTAAACACTACACAACACCAAATCCTTATGGCAGAGAAGCCTTCAAAACGTTGCCTACTCCTTTTCCAGTACTAGGCTAACCACCCGGTTCTTCCACTAGGTAGAACCAAACCTATCACAACGTCGCCTACCCTTTATCCGGTATTAGGATAGATACCGAGTTCCATTACAATGGAGGAACTACTACCCAACACTACAACAATAACTAACCCCAAAGGAGATCCACTCTTATAAAAACATCAACAAGTATATCAATATCAATTGACCCAATACTAATCTATCTTGTACATCGAACACACCATATCGAATGTACATCTTTGGCACATTTCACTAATTCTTTTGACTCGATCTAAAGGCACCCTTCACTAATGCCTTGCGACTTGACTTCTAGGCACCCTTCACTAATGCCTTTAGCCTTTACTTTTAAGTACCCTTCACTAGTGCTTTAAATACATATGTTCGACACCTTTCACTTATGTCTTCGTCTTGACCCTTTAGACATCTTTCACTAATGTATTTAACACTACACTTCTTATGAGGAAGAGGTGAACTTATCAACAAGAGAACCTCAGTAGTCTTGATGATAACGAAGCATGGCAACTCATGGACTCGAGCTTGCTCGACTTCAAAAGGTGGTGATCTCGCCTTTAAGAGGAACCTAGAGAATCACAAAAAACAAAACTATATACATAGATCACTTGGATCTGAGGTTAGAGAGTATATAACTCAAAGATAAAATATGTGAGAAAGGGGTGAGAAACAATGAAGAAATGGCTCACTATTTATAGAGGAAAAATAGCTACTGTTCCACGGATCCCACGGATCCCTCACTTGAAGGATTCGTCCATTTACTGAGGATCCGTGGGACGCTCCTCTTTGCCCATAGGTTTTGGGTCATAGGTTATGGATCATGGGTATCCAAGTAAATACAATGTATCTACAAGATGCAATGTATCTACAAGATGTAATGCATCTAGTCCATGGGTCATGGATTAAAACATGAGTCATGGATAATATCCATATATGACTTAAGAATGATGTCATGCAATGGGTTATGGGTCATGCTCCATGGGTATGGGTCATGGACTTTGGGTTATACCCAACTACATTCAATGTATTTGGTCAATGGGTCAAATACTTTAAGTTTCTACCCATTTATATTACCCATTATATAACATGCTAGTTATGTATATATATTTACCCAATATATAAACACTAGTTGTTATGCATATGTATTACTAAATCATAAAATCACTTATATTTGTTTTAGTGTTTTATGTGAAAACGTAAGTGTGTTAGAAAACTATTGGCTCAAACCATTTACGTATTTTATTTGTTTCATTAAAATGATTTTACGTTTGTTATCGACAAAACATTAGAAGATCGTAAAATATAAATAAATGTTTTTACGGCTTATTTGGATTAACAATCTCCCCCTTTTTGTTGATGACAAAACATAAAATTATTTTAAGGAAATACTAAAATTTGTAAAAGTTTGAATTGTAGTTTTTACTTTCTTCTCCCCTTTTTTGTCGAAAAAAAAGAGCTACGAAAAGAAACTAACACATTGTTTTAAGAAAAACATGTGAAGTAAAAAGATAATATAAAAAGGTAGAGAGCAAGTAATGGGAAGATTTCTCATCTTAACTCCCCCTTGATGAGTCCATCTCTTTACGAGGGCGTCAAGAAAAAAATCCTAAGCTAGTTAATTTGGAACAAAGTTTGCAAAAGATTTCGTCTAAGTGACGAATATGCTCCCCCTTGATGATTGCAACTTTGCAAAGGGATGTCATGAAATGTAATCCTAATATTTCAAGTGATTTTTCAATGTATTGCTTTGACACAAAGCTCCCCCTAGCTTAGTGTGTCAAAGTCTTCATGTATAAATTGAAAATCTACAAAACAAGGGTTAGAAAACAAGTATATAATACATAATTTCCTGCAAATAAGACTCAAATTAGTATAAAACTAGTCTTCTGTTGCACGGATTCCACAGTTCCCTCCTTGGAGGGATCCGTCTAGGCAGAATGAAAGGATCCATCTGTCTATAACTAAAATACAGCAAAATGTGATGTACCAAAAGATGTTGGCATCAAAATGAGATATGTATTAGAACAATAATCATATACTCAGAACAATATAGAAAATATCATGTAATTTCATTTAATAAAACTAAAGACATGATATACATGACTCTAAACACTAAGGAAATGAACAATACATGACTTTGAATTTCTAAACTATCTAACTCGCGCTTGATACTAGGACACCACTAGAATTCTCTAGTTCAAGCTTGTTTAGGTTTAATCTTGTCGAAACGTTTGAGGAGATGATAAAAGATGAAACGTTGATCTTCACGTACTTCATGTATCAAACTTTCAACATGTTGACAATGATAACAATCTTTGTCATGGCTCGGTAGTGGTGATGGAAGAAAGGTGATTGCTTGATGTGAAGGATCAAGTGAAGCTGGTTGAGGAGCCTCAAAAGAGGGAGGGATTGGCGGAGGCACATTCGAGGATGGCTCAACTAAAAATGGTGGTGGTAGAGAGGTGTCAACTTCCATATGGTCTGGTGGTTGAATTTGATGATTTCTCATAATCCAAAAGAGATTATTTGATGGTGACAGAGAAAAGGAAGCCGGAGCTAGTGTTGACTTAACACCTTGATTTTGTTCCTCTATTCCTCCTAAAGAGGAGAAAGTTGTTGGTGGTGATGAGAGTGGAGTGGTGAATGATAGGGCTCTAGGCACCAATGGTGATGGTTTAGTGGAAATGGGGTTGTTTGGTTTAGGAGGTATGGTGGTGTTTAGCATTGGTAGTTTTATAGGAACAATCCTTTTTGGGATTGGTTTGATAGGCGGAGGGGAGATCCTACCATTTGTGGATTTAATGGGAGATGATTCGGTTGAGGAAATATCATGTACAACATGAGCAATTTTCTTGGGTGGTCCTTTGGTGGATGAATTACCACTAGGAGCTTTCCTCATGATGAGATGATTCAAAAAGGTTTGTAAAGATTTCTAATTGCTGAAAATGAGGATGAAGATGATGACTTTAAGATTCTTAACAATGTGGTTTATAAAGAAAGGGATTTGGAAAGTGCATCCAAGACTTAAGCCACTAAGATCCCTTGGAATGTGATGATTAGCATGCACAAGAGTCAACTTCAGAGTTGTACTGATCTAGAGTCTTAATTAAGATAAGATGGAGTGTTCAAGTTAGCAAGATGAGCTTGAAATGATTTGTTTTAGCTAGAGTTGACATAAATCTGTCACCCAGATCCCACGGTTCCCTCCACTGAGGGATCCGTCTAGGCTATTCCTAGGGATCCGGCTCTTAGCAGCTAGGAAAGGGTAAAAATGATGTTTGTAACGTCTAATGCCTATACCTTTTTGAGTGTTTCAGTCCTCCTAAGTATCTTAAATGAAAGGGTACTTAAATGTTCAAGGGCAATGAGTGATGTAGCTAATGATTGCCTTTTATGGAAGAAAATGGAACTTTTATGAGTACCAATGAGTGGCCAAGGATGAAACTAAAAATTTAAGAGTGTCCAATGGAGCTAAATGATCCTAGAGACCAGATAGTGACTTAAGATAATACTTTGGAAGATATCTTAAGGATTTATGGAAAATGGAAAAACTAGAATTTGACCCATTATGAGGTAAGGATGACTAAAATCTTTTGCAAAGATTGAAAGATTTCCAAATCTAGATGTATTAACATGTGAGGGATGATGTGTGAGTGTAAGAGAAGAAGAGTAACGAGTTTTGGTGAAACAATAGATTGAAAAGCCCCTTGAGTGTGATCTAAGTGAGTTATGAATGAGTATGAAATTTTACTCAGCTTGAGAAGGACTTAATTGATCCTAAGGCACTATGTTTAGCTAGTGTGAAGTGGTCTAAAGACATGGTTTGAAGTATAAAGATTGCAACTGCATTTCTGTTTGCCCGGATCCCACAGTTCCCTAAGAGTAGGGATCCGTCTAGCACAAACTTAGGGATCCGTCTCCCTGCTAAACAACACCTTTACAAAAGGTATGCAAGCGTTGCACAAATCATCATATTACAAGGTTAGTGTTTTCTAAGAAGTTTTAACACTAATATAGTAGAGATATCAAATGTAAGATGTTTTATTTCATGAAAGAAATTTCATTACATTGATAGAGAATGAATACTAAGGATTGACCCTATTTAGAAAGGAACCTAAGTTTCTTGAGCATTTTCGCTAGATGGATCATCAAATGGTTGATGAGTATTTGCCGATTCAAGGATGAAAAAAGTCTTCTTGAGAGATGTGTTTAGAGGTTCCATCATCTTGTTCACAAGTACGTACAGCGAACTTTGAAATTAAGGGTGGAAGTACATGATGTGATGATAAAGACGTCTCAAGAACATTCCATAAGGGATTAGTTTGTTCTTGGAGCCTTGAAGATTTACAATTAGCCTTGCGAAGAAATAGGCGAGATTGTATGGTTGTTGTGTTAGCAAACAATACATTATGTGAGCACAACAAGCGGGAAGGATTTCTCGATTTACCCTAAGACTCCAAACATTTTCACGTAGGATGAGTGCGAGAGACTTGTACTCTTCTTGGATATCCCGTGTATAGATAATGTTTGGATCCGAGTAATATGGTCGAGGTTTGCATAACATGCGAGTCAAGTCTTGAGGGGAAGGTATGTGTGAACAATATGGACTATTTTCTTCAAGATGGTTGAAGAGAGAATCAAGAGACCAATCTTCAGTGAAGGCACTTTGTCCATGATTTGGAATTCGGAGGATGTGAGCAAATTTCCCAAGAGTTAGAACAAACTTTTGGTTTTTTATCCAAAACCAAAGAGATAGAGAGTGATCCTAGTTACGAACGAGTTTAACTTGATGGAAGAATTCCAATACAAACCTTGGACATATTTTCTCGTTAATTTTGAGAAGACATTTTAGTCCTATGGTTCGGAAGGAGGTATTGATACCTTCTTCGTATTGTAGAGGAGTGTCGACAATACGTCCTTCATGGAAGTGACGGGTTTCAAGATTATTGAACCCACGGACATTATTGCCACATGTGTTGGGTTCAAGAGATATGTTAGGGGTTTAGACGCAAGTGAGTGAAAAGTTGAACTCATATTCATGCGACATAACGCGACCTATAGAAGTGAAGAGTAAATGAGATGTATTTAAGGCAAAACTATGATTACCTAACTTTTTTACTAGATATTTATTAACAATGATAATTAACTTACTTAATGTTTGACATTCTAATGGAATATTTATAGGAAGAAAACAAATTTTATTTTGCATGAAAAACTGTTTTCCAGAAGGACGGTTCTCACGGTTCCCTTCAAAGAGGGATCCTGCAAGCAGAACTCCAGGGATCCGTGGATCTGTAGTGACAGAAAAGGGTTTTGATAAAAACATAGGTTTTTGTATCTTATAGTTTTATACCAAGAAGTATATATTAGCCAACATTCACTTTTAGCATTCATTATCGATTTCTAGCGTATCTCAAGACGAAAAAATACAAAAAGATATAAGACAAAAGAAATGACAAGCACAATATGAAAAATAAACTAGATAAACTAAAACATTCGTAATATTTCATTTCAATGCTAAGAATGATACAAAGGATTGGGTATATAACACCAATATAGATTAACAACACAAAGTACATGTCTCCATAAGAAAACATAATCATGGGAAACACGAGAGCGATGAGTGTTAAGACGATGAGTACGAAGGCGATGTAAACGATGTTGATGAAGGTCCTTCTTGGTTTTAGTTTGAAATGAAATGAGAAGAGAAGGAAGATGAAGTTTGGATGAGAGGTAAATTTTTTGAAAGTGGAAGATTTGAAAAATGAGGATTTGGTGTGGACGTCGGAGGGAAGATTTATGGGAAGGAGGAATTTTTGAGATTTGTTTTTGTTTTATTATTAGAAAAATATGATTTGGATTAAGTAAAATAAAATACTAATTTTATAAACCTAGACTTTAGACGAAAGAGCAACACGTATTCAAGAATAAATTTCTTAACGAAGCTACGTGTAATATATGAGTATGCGCAAAGAATAATCATATAAATTCCTATGTAAGCATACTTATTATTTAAGCTAATGTTATCTAAAGATAAGTGGGAGATCATACCTCTAATGCACTTAGGAATGTCTTTGCAAATGACACAACAAATGTCACAAGACAACTCCGGTTCCTTCGTGTTTAAGATACCTTCTTAGGGAAGGTATTCTTGTTACCAAGCAATTCCTTTGGCTTGATAGGTATGAGCTTTAACTAAGCGACATGACAAGCAAGGTTAGTGCAATAAAAAATAAAAAAAAAATCATCTAATCAACATCCAAACAAGGTGTTTTAAAACATGGTGTTTGTTTTACTAAAAATACCTTCTTTGTAGTTTTCAATTAAACATGGATCGTATCAAGTTTGTAAAGTACAATATACTTTAAGAAACTTGGTAACGAAGCTCTGATGCCAATTGTGGAAAACTAGAAGGGGGTTGAATAGTTTTACCGATTAAAACTTGGTTTTAAACTATTTAGATCGACTTATGTCAATCTATTTAAACATGTGTGTTGGATGTTGATAGACAAGCATATATATATATCTATGTAATGAAAGAATAGGGAGTAAGAAGCACAAAACCACAACGCGAGTATTTATAGTGGTTCGGCTACAAGGACACCTTCCTTGCCCTACTCCACTCCCCGAGTCACCTACTCGTAAGTTTGTAAACACAACAAAACACCAACTCCTTATGGCAGAGAATCCTTCACAACGTTTCCTACTCTTTTTCCGGTACTAGGCTAACCACCGGGTTCTTCCACTAGGTAGAACCAAACCTATCACAACGTCGCCTACCCTTTATCCGGTATTAGGCTAGATATCGAGTTCCATTACAATGGAGGAGCTACTACCCAACACTACAACAATAACTAACCCCAAAGGAGATCCACTACTTATAACAACATCAATAAGGATATCAATATCCTTTGACCCAATACTAATCTATCTTGTACATCGAACACACCATATCGAATGTACACCTTAGGCACCTTTCACTAATGCCTTTGACTCAATCTCAAGGCACCCTCCACTAATGCCTTGTGACTTGACTTCTAGGCACCCTTCACTAATGCCTTTATCCTTGACTTCTAAGCACCCTTCACTAGTGCTTTCAATACGAACGTTCGACACCTTTCACTAATGTCTTCGTCTTGACCCTTTAGACATCTTTCACTAATGTATTTAACACTACTCTTCTTATGAGGAAGAGGTGAACTTATCAACAAGAGAACCTCAATAGTTTTGATGATAACCAATCATGGAAACTCATGGACTTGACCTTGCTCGACTTCAAAAGGTGGTGATCTCGCCTTTAAGAGGAACCTAGAGAATTACACAAAAACAAAACTACATACATAGATCACTTGGATCTGAGGTTAGAGAGTATATAACTCAAAGAGAAAATATGTGAGAAAGGGGTGAGAAACAATGAAGAAATGGCTCACTATTTATAGAGGAAAAATAGCTACTGTTCCACGGATCCCTCACTTGAGGGATCCGTCCAGTGTATTACTGGGGATCCGTGGGACGCTCCTCTTTGCCCATGGATTTTGGGTCATGGGTCATGAGTTATGGATCATAGGTATCCAATTAGATACAATGTATCTACAAGATGCAATGCATCTAGTGCATGGGTCATGGATAATATCCATATATGACTTAAGAATGATGTCATGAAATGGGTTATGGGTCATGCTTCATGGGTATGGGTCATGGACTTTGGGTTATACCCAACTACATTCAATGTATTTGGTCAATGGGTCAAATACTTTAAGTTTCTACCCATTTATATTACCCATTATAATACATACTAGTTATGTATATATTTACCCAATATGTAAACACTAGTTGTTGTGCATATGTATTACTAAATCATAAAATCACTTATAATTGTTTTAGTGTTTTATGTGAAAACGTAAGTGTGTTAGAAAACTATTAGCTCAAACCATTTACGTATTTTATTTGTTTCATTTAAATGATTTTAGTTTTGTTATCGACAAAACATTAGAAGATCGTAAAATATAAATAAATGTTTTTACGGCTTATTTGTATTAACAAGCCATGTAACTCCAGTCAAAGCCAATCTCATCTATGGCAAACATAGCCTTGGAAGAAGAGTATTCCCCATTAGCTGTTCTTTTTTAGCTATCTTGGATCCTATTTCTTCCATCCTTAGTTCTTGGGCTTTTGCACTCTCTAGCAAATGTCCTAACTTTCTACAGTTGTAACATTTTATTTTTGACTTGTCAAAGCCAGCAGTATCATTACCATGGATGGTAATCTTTTTCCCTGACCTCTTAATGTAGTTTTTTGCCCTCATACTCAAAAGTGCCACTAACCACTTTATATTCATCTCTTCCAAATCATCCTCATTGATTTGCTCGAAATCTTTATGAACAACCATAGATCCAGTGGATTGACCAGCTAAGAATGCATAAATAGTGGCATCACTCAGGCTAACAGTATTAACCTATGTGCCAGCAGTACTAACTCCAATAGCATCTGATGTAGGTTTTACTGACCAGGTTTTAATATTTATAATGTCTCGTTATACCTATTGTCTACCCTAATGCACTAATGGGCAGTGTACCCGGTCGTGTGTAGTGTAGTATTCGGTAAAACCAAGGTCGTCCCAAGAGCTATGTGTGTCGATTAATACTAAGTCTAGGTGTCACAGATTTTAAGATGTTTTTGATATTAAATTAACTAATAAACTATTAAAGCAAATAAAGGCAAAGGTGTAATCAATAGAGGAGAGTGGTTCTAACCTCGTTATTCATCCTAACTAGTAATTTTTACGTCTAATTACTTCTAGTTACTTCAGGTGGGGTCAAATTCGAGAGGACAACATTTGGTCAGTTCGCCCTAACCTATCAGCAAAGATGCCACCACTGGAGAAGTCAGGTGTCCCCTCATAAGTCCAGTTGTTCCTGGTCCCCTAAGCCGAGTCATTAAGTTCCGCTACATGCTAGACTTATAAGAGTGAGTGCCCGGGCGCTAGCATCTTAGACACTCACCTCCTAATTCTTAAGTTCATCCAAATGGTAGGTGATCATTTGGTCAAATCGCACAAGTCGAAAGGATCGTCAGTTGGTCATGTCTTACCCTTCCCGTCTCAGTCTACTCACTTAGGGTCAGTTAGTCATATCTCCTAAGCAACTATCCTCTACCGCCATTCAAAACTACCAAAACAAGGGTAGCTACCAATAAACTAGGCATGCATACACTTAGAAATAATTATACGGAAGTAATGTAAACGCAAACAAAACAATTAAGGAATCTTAACTAGGCCAGCACCAAGAGGTGCTTAGCCGCTCATATTAACCATACAAATCAATTCAATGTTTAATGTTACAAAATACGTGAATCGAAAGTAAGCTTATCGTAGGGGAGTGATTTATCCCGTGGAGATAGCTCCATAAGCTCCTCTAGATCTGCCTTTGGCTTCTTCTCACGTTCTCTAATTGTTGTGTGTGAAATGGGATGCTTTGAAATGCTAGAAATCGTGGGGTATTTATAGGCCAGATCTTGGTTAACATATAACTTCTTCGTAAATTGCACTAGATCTGCTGGTTACGGCGTAACCTTAGAAGGGGTTACGCCGTATCTTCAATAATTCTTGGTTACGCCATAGTTGATGCATGAGTTACGGCGTAATTATCAACGACGTGGAACCTCATTTGACCTAATAAGGTTACGTCATAATCTTTGGGGGAGTTACGTCGTAATCTTCTGATAAGTTGGTTTTCTGAGCCACGCTTTAGTTACGGCGTAATGTGAGAGAGGGGTAATGCCGTAACTTATTCAAAGTGAGCATACTATGATAAATCTTCAATAAACTCTCCAATTTCGCGTCTCTTTAGCTCCAATACTCGTAATTGCCTGAAAGTGGAATATAATGGAAAACAAGCGTAAATCCATATAAATGACATAAATTACAAGCATTATCGGAGGAAATTGACACTTAATATTCAGGATAATTTGATGTTATCAGATATCCCCCCACTTGAACTCTACTTGCCCTCAAGTAGACCTTATTAGATAGATTCCTAAAAAGATATCTCCCATTACCTGGAAAATATAAGTTTAAAAAACCCTTATGCTAGAATAAGACAAAGCCAAACACCTCACGAAATGGGAACGAAACACTCAAATCTCTCAGCTATTCTAAGTGTCAATTTTGGGGTGATCACTCAATCGCACAGTCGTAGCATGTATTCTATCATAAGCTTGGTGGTTACACAAATCTCCACCACTAGAGTCAAGGGCTAAACAATTTTCGAAGGCAATATGGGTAGACACGACAAAGGTTAAGGGTGACTCGTCATTACTAACATGTCAAGGAGAAGTGGACAAAATCAATGATACATGACCAAATCCATGGCCAAGACACCAAAGGTTGCTCGCTGCATCACCTAGACACGCTTCATGACTAAAGGGTAGGATAAGACATGGGATATATAAATGGTGTAAAATAAAAATCAAGCAGATAGTCTAAATCTATAACCAAGTCATCACCACTTACCGTATGCCCAAAGTTCAAGCTTTGAAGTTAAGAAACCGGATCATCAAATACTAGGTAGATGTGTCATTAGAGGACGTCATGATGGGTACACTATCTTCTCTCCAATTGTTGGCACAATTACCAACTCTTAGTCTTCACATGTGATCGAGGTGGCCTCTTCGATACTAAATCTATATAAAGCTCATCACATAGTGCTTATAACATCGCACTTTACAATAAACTGAATAACATAATTTTTTTTTGAATCAACATAAACATAATAACTAAACATAACATCCCCCCACTTTAGATGAATAATGGGAATTCGGGGGGTCTTCAATGATCTTTAAGAATATGTCGTCGACGAAAGCGTGATTCCCGAACCTTTCCACTTGAACCTTGAACTTAGGCAAATGATGTCTTCCCAATCACAAATAAAGACTACAGGGTAGGCTAAGGTGTATAGGTGTAACGAAACAATATATTGGGTTAACAAAATGAAAGGAATGGCTCAGATGGTTGTATCTAGGGGTATTTTGAACTATAGGTGAGTGCAACAAAAGGGTTTCACATGGGGGTCGAGAAGTCGACGTGACTAATCGATAGACACACAATGGTAGGCCATTTGGGTGATAATCCTATAATATTTCCTTCTTAAACTAAAAAGTCCAAATACATCGAGCTAACTCAACATACCTCGTCTTTGGTCTTGAAATGATGCAAAGGCCAAGTTATAAAGTTTAAAAGCTACCCGCACACTCATAATTTGGTGGATTTGGGGTAAAGTTTTGGAAACGGATAAGGCTAATCTCACCATATAATATCAAGGGTTGTATGTGCTCGGCTAAGGTCTAATCTAGTTAGGTTAAGAAAAACATGTCAAAATTTTAAAAATGGCATAATTTTTCAAAATAAACTAGAAAAACGAGGGCAAAATAAAGTTCAAGAGACAATTCTACTCCTGTCCCCCACTTGAATTGTACAAAGTCCCTTTTGTACTAAGCGTTAAATAAAGGTGAAGAGAAAAGTAGAATTAGAGCGAGAACTTCCCTGAAATTTGCTCCAAATAGTAAGAAGGCCTACGAAAAAGAGCCGTGCCTTCGTATAAGCATCCACGAGCAAACTTCAATCCCTGAAATCACACTACCGATAAGCATAATTCTAAAAAGAAAAAATGAAAAATGAAAAACAAACCTAACTCACTTTCGTAGGAATCACAGTTGCATTTAGCATATGCAACAAGCCTTTTAAACCACTTGGTGTCCCAAGTGGACGAGTGAAGTCTCGTGAGGGTTTACAGGGAACACACCCACAAAGTTCATTTAAAATACTAATACAAGGTTATTGTGTTTAAAATGAAAGAAGTAATGCAGAGGATAGTTACGTCGTAACTCTTATAAGGAGTTACGCCATAACTAGGTAAAACCTGGCATACGTTGCAAGAGTGTAGCTACGGCTTAACCACCAAGATTGGATTACACCGTAATTGGTAGTGCATCTGAAGTTCTGCTGCAAGGGGCCTGTTATGGCGTAACTATGAGATTGAGTTACGCCGTAACTCTGGTCAGATCAGTATGCTGCAGCAGCAAATTTGTCTTCGTTTCTTGCAAAAATGGTTAAAAACACAAAACCCAACACAAATGGAAATAAAACAAAAGAAAGAGATAATTCGGGTTGTCTCTCAAAAGAGCATTTTTCTTTATTTACGAGTCTTTAAGTTAGACTCAGAGCTTCGGGGCTTTATGCAGGGGCGAAGAACTCATCTCCCGAAAGCTTACTAACATCCTGTCCATAGTAAATTTTTGCTCGGTGCCCATTTACCTTGAAAAATTCCCCTTCCTTATTATGAACCTCAATAGTCCCATAGGGAAATACCTTACTTACTATGTAGGGGCCAACCCTATGAGATCTCATATTTCCAGGGAATAATTTGAGTCTTGTGTTGAAAACGAGTACCTTTTGTCCTACTTCAAATTTTTTGTCCTTAATTCGCTTATCGTGCCATCTTTTGGTCATGTCTTTGTATTCATTGGCATGATCGTATGCTTCATCTCGTAATTCCGCTAAGCGATTTATTTGAGAAAATCGGTGTTCCTTGATCACATCTGATCTAAATTAGCATTTTTGAGAGACCAATATGCTTTATGTTCTAATTCTACAGGAAGATGACAGGCTTTTCCGTAAACGATCTTAAAATGGGTGCTTCCGATAGGAGTTTTGAAGGCTGTTCTGAATGCCCATAAAGCTTCATCGAGTTTGTTGGACCAGTCTTTTCTGTTACTGCTGACGGATTTTTCTAAAATTTGCTTGAGTGCCCTATTGGTGTTTTTTGTTTGCCCATTAGTTTGTGGGTGATAAGGTGTAGACATCCGATGGAGTACCCCGTATCTGTTGAGAACTTTCTCCATAATAGCATTAAAAAAGTGCGTCCCTCGATCACTTATGATGGTCTTAGGGATCCCAAACCTAGAGAATAATCTTTTCAAAAAGTGAATGACACTTCTAGCATCACATGTTTGCAGAGCTTCAGCTTCAACCCACTTTGAAACGTAATCGACAGCTACAAGGATATAACTTTTATTCTTTGATGCGGTGAAGGGTCCCATAAAATCAATCCCCCAAACGTCAAATACCTCACATACCATAATGTTGTTAAGTGGCATGTGATTATGAGAAGAGATGTTCCCTGACCTTTGACAAGCGTCACAATCTCTCACATGTTTTACGGCATCTTTGAAAATGCTAGGCCAATATAATCCTGCCTCATAGACCTTTCGAGCAGTATTATCGGTCCCGTAATGTCCTCCAGCAGGTCCGTTGTGACAATGTTCCAGAATCTGTTTCTGCTCACTTCCAAAAATACATCTCCGAATAATCCCATCTGGGCATGATTTAAATAGGAAAGGATCATCCCAGAAGTAATATTTAAGATCTGAGAAGAACTTTTTCTTTTGATCATAAGTTTTGTTGCTAGGTAATACTCTTGGCACGAGGTAATTAGCGAAATCTGCATACCATGGTTCGGGACTGGAATGTTTAATTCTTACTGCCATGAGATGCTCATCAGGGAAGGAATCACGAATAGTTTCTTTGTCAAGTTCTTCAAGCTCAGGGTTTTCTAACCAAGAGAGGTGATCAGCTGCTAAGTTTTCTGCCCCTTTCTTTGCTTTGATTTCAATTTTAAATTCTTGTAGCAGCAGCACCCATCTTATCAGTCTTGGTTTGGCATCCTGTTTATTGAATAAGTACTTCAAAGCAGAGTGGTCAATGTAGACAATAGTTTTTGACATTACTAAATAAGATCTAAATTTATCAAAGGCATATACCATAGCTAGGAGTTCCTTTTCAGTGGTTGTGTAATGCTCTTGTGCCTCATTTAAGGTTTTACTAGCATAATAAATGGGTTTGAATTTTTTATCCACCCTTTGTCCTAAAATAGCTCCTACAGCATAATCACTGGCATCGCACATAAGTTCAAAATCGTTGCCCCAATCAGGAGCAATAACAACAGGGGTAGTAGTCAATTTTTCTTTTAAAATATCAAAAGCTCTTTTGCAATCATCATTAAAGTCAAATTTTGCATCTTTCATGGGAAGTTGGGTCATAGGTTTAGCAGTTTTGGAAAAGTCTTTTATAAATCTCTTATAAAACCCAGCGTGCCCAAGAAAACTCCTAATTCCTTTTAGATCGGTCGGATAAGGTAGTCGAGAAATAACGTCAACCTTAGCTTTATCAACTTTGACCCCTGTTTGTGAAATCTTATGCCCCAAAACAATCCCTTCTTTTACCATAAAATGACATTTCTCCCAGTTAAGGACAAAGGTTGGTTTCTTCACATCTGGTAAGCATTTTAGATAAATTATTAAGACAAGATGAAAAAGAGTTACCGAAAACCGAGAAATCGTCCATGAAGACTTCCATAAAATCTTGACACATATCCGAGAATATTGCTGTCATGCACCGTTGGAATGTGGCAGGGGCGTTGCATAGTCTGAAAGGCATTTTCGGTAGGCGAATGTTCCATAAGGGCCGGTGAAAGTAGTCTTTTCTTGATCCTCTAGGGCGATCGGAATTTGAAAATATCCTGAAAATCCATCAAGAAAACAATAATACTCATGTCTAGAGAGCCTTTCTAAAATTTGATCGATAAATGGAAGGGGGAAGTGATCCTTCCATGTTGCGTCATTTAATTTTCTATAATCGATGCACACCCTCCAGCCAGTGACCGTCCAAGTAGGTATCAGCTCGTTATCTTGATTAGTGACCACTGTCATTCCTCCTTTCTTTGGAACAACATGAATAGAACTAGCACAAGGACTGTCGGAAATAGCGTAAATTAGACCTGCATCCAGGAGTTTAATGATTTCGTCTTTTACCACGTCTTGTACTTTTGGGTTTAATCTTCTATGTGGCTATACTACTGGTTTAAAATCATCTTCCATCAGTATCTTGTGAGAACAGTATGAAGGGTTGACCCCTTTTATGTCAGAAACCTTCCATGCAATGGCTCCTTTATGCTTGCTAAAAACCTGTAATAGCGACTTATTTTCCTCATCAGATAACAAAGAAGAAATCACTACAGGAAAATTAGAGTCCTCATTAATGAATGCATATTCTAAATAAGGAGGCAGCTCCTTGAGATTGGGGGTTGTATCAGCTTCTTCCGGTGTGTTTGCTGAGCATAATATTTGGTTCTTCACAGCGTGTTATTCCCATTCGCCTTCTTCATCGTTAGATATGCCATCATTATCATCGAATTTCAATGATTTCAAAGGGTCAGGTAGAAAGCATTCCTGAGCATGTTTTTGAGCATTAGCTTCGATTAGGTCGAGATCGTCAAGGTTGTCATCAATTAAAGAAGCATATCTCATTGATTTTTCAAGGTCGAAGGTAATCTTATTGTTTCCAATTTCCAAAGAAACCTTCTTGTTAAAGACATCAATCATAGCATGTGTTGTGGCAAGAAAGGGCCTCCCCAGTAAAATTGGGATCTCATCCTCTTCCATTTCAAGGACTACGAAGTCGACCGGGAAGCCAAATTTATCAATCTTAACAAGGACATTTTTAGCAATTCCTTTTGGATATTGAGTTGTTTTATTAGCAAGCTCAATGCACATTCTAGTTGGTTTCAGGTCCCCCAACTCCAGGCGTGAGTAGAGAGAGAATGGCATAAGACTGATGCTTTCCCCTAGATCGGCAAGGGATTTATCGAACATAATACCTACGATGGTGTAAGGTAAGGTAAAGCTCTCGGGATCATCTTCTTTGAGAGGCATGTCTTTTAGTAGGGCGGTAGATCACCTTTGACTCAAAGTAATCTGCGTCCGATCAGAATGTCTTTTATGGGTGAGGAGATCTTTCATGAATTTAGCATACTTGGGCATTTGCTCAAGGGCTTCAACGAGAGGAATATTAATGCTGAGTTGTTGTAATTTCTCCATGAATCTCTGAAATAGTACTCGTTCTTGTTCCTTCTTAATTCTTCCAGGAAATGGTATTGAAGGAACGTAGGGACGAACTTTTTCCGCAGTTGGTTGAGTGTCTTCGGTTTCATTGTTGCTGTTTTGAGGCATATCTTTATTCTGGTCATTCGAGCTTGAAGGGTAAGCTGGTTCCTTATAGTTTAATCCACTTCTGGTAGTTAAAGCATGAGCTAGATCCCGTGGATTTGGTTTAGTTATGCTAGGTAGTTCCCCTTCATCTCTCATTCTGACAGATTATGCGAGCTTTCCGACTTGATTTTCTAGTCTTCTTATAGCAGCTGCTTGAGTTCTTATCACATGGTCGTAATCTTGCTTAATATTCCATACCAATTTTTCACTTTCTTCTTGCTTTCTGCTGGATTCCTTAACAGGTTCTTTCACGGCCTTTTCGAGATCCGTTACTCTTCCTTCAACAAGTTTATCAAACTTGTGTTTAACAATTTTTACTTCTTCAGTAAGGGATTGCATATCTACTTCAAATTCCTCCAAATTCTTGATTACCGATTGTAGCTCGATTGGGTCTTTATTCCAAGACGAAGAGTGGAGAGCCACTTCTTCAACTCTTGTCCATCCTTTATCAGCAGTCATTAAGGGGATAGGTTCTTTTTAGTCTAATAATTTCCGAGTTTTGATATTCAACCCATATTAAAATATTTGCAGTTGCTCATGCTTGTTGAGTTTATGCTCAGGTCACTTGAGGATGGCTTCGTTGAATTTTTCCCAAGTTGCAAACAGCGGTTCATCATTGAGTTGGCTGAACAAGCTAATTTCATCAACTTGCTGGATAATTTTTGCAGGGGTTCGGTATTCCTTAAGAAAGGCTTTTTAAATGCACTCCATGTTGTGATAGATCAAGATGGTAGTTTCTTCAAACAATCCTAGCTCTTCCCTTGAGGGTAAAAGGAAATGCCCTCATCATAACATGGTCTTTGGAGACCCCAGGTGCGTGGAACAAATCGGCGATCTCACAAACTTTCGTGATGTGTTCGTGTGCTTCTTCATCCTTGTTTCCATAAAAGCATCATCTTTTTAGTTCTTCTAGACATAGTCCCCAGAACTCGAATTTTACATTTTCTTCAAGAGATGGAACAGTGATTCCCTGTTTAACTTTAAAGGTGGTGAGATAATCATTCATGGTGAGAGACATAATATCATAATAAAATTAAAGACTTAATAAAATTCCTAATATAACACCCCGGCAACGGCACCAAAAACTTGATGCAGGTTTTACTGACCAGGTTTTAATATTTATAATGTCTCGTTATACCTATGGTCTACCCTTATGCACTAATGGGCGGTTTACTCGGTCGTGTGTAGTGTAGTATTCGGTAAACCCGAGGTCGTCCCAAGAGCTATGTGTGTGGATTAATACTAAGTCTAGGTGTCATAGATTTTAAGATGTTTTTGATATTGAATTAACTAATAAACTACTAACGCAAATAAAGGCAAAGGTGTAATCAATAGAGGAGAGTGGTGCTAACCTATTTATTCATCCTAACTAGTAATGTTTACGTCTAATTACTTAAAATTACTTCAGGTGGGGTCAAAGTCGAGAGGACAACATTTGGTCAGTTCGCCCTAACCTATCAGCAAAGATGCCACCACTAGAGAAGTCAGGTGTCCCCTCATAAGTCCAGTTGTTCCTGATCCCCTAAGTCGAGTCATTAAGTTCCGCTACATGCTAGACTTATAATAGTGAGTGCCCGGACGCTAGCATCTTAGACATTCACCCCCTAATTCTTAAGTTCATCCAAACGGTAGGTGATCAGTTGGTCAAATCAAACAAGTAGAAAGGGTCGTCAGTTGGTCATATCTTTCCCTTCCCATCTTAGTCTACTCACTTAGGGTCAGTTGGTCATATCTCCTAAGCAACTAGCCTATACCGCCATTCAAAACTACCGAAACAAGGGTAGCTACCAATAAACTAGACATGCATACACATAGAAATAATTATACGGGAGTAATATAAACGCAAAAAAAACAATTAAGGAATCATAACTAGGCCAGCACCAAGAGGTGCTTAGCCGCTCATATTAACCATACAAATCAATTCAATGTTTAATGTTACGAAATACATGAATCGAAAGTAAAGAAAAGATAAAATGCTAATTCTTATCGTATGGGAGTGATTTATCCCTTGGAGATAGCTCCGTATGCTCCTCTAGATCTGCCTTTGGCTTCTTCTCACGTTCTCTGATGGTTGTGTGTGAAATGGGATGCTTTGAAATGTTGGAAATCGTGGGGTATTTATAGGCCAGATCTTGGTTACGGCGTAACTAATAAAATAATTACGCCGTAACATATAACTTCTTCATAAATTGCACTAGATCTGATGGTTACGGTGTAACCTTAGAAGGGGTTACACCGTATCTTCAATAATTCTTGGTTACGCCTTAGTTGATGCATGATTTACGGCGTAATTATCAGCTGCGCGGAACCTCATTTGACCTAATATGGTTACGTCGTAATTTTTTGGGGAGTTACGCCGTAATCTTCTGATAAGTTGGTTTTTTGAGCCACGCTTTAGTTACGGCGTAATGTGAGAGAGGAGTTACGCCGTAACTTATTCAAAGTGATCATACTATAATAAATCTTCAATAAACTCTCCAATTCCGCGTCTCTATAGCTCCAATGCTCGTAATTTACCTGAAAGTGGAATATAATGGAAAACAAGCGTAAATCCATATAAATGACATAAATTATAAGCATTATCGGGGGAAATTGACACTTAATATTAAGGATAATTTGATGTTATCAGCATCAGTAGTACTGCTAGTGCTTGGTTGAGCGACAAATACCATGTTCTGTGACTCTGAGCTTGTTGTTGGAGTGGTGGTCTTCTTCAATTCTTGCTCAACAATTTTAAAATTGTTGAACAAATCAACCAGAGCCATTTTGTCAATGTCTGGCTTGTTTCTCCAGACAATTACATGTGTGTTCCAATCAGTTGGTAAGCTTCTCAAGAACTTAGAGTTCAGATCTTCTTGAGAGATTTCATCGCCAAAGATGGCCAATTTTCTGATAATCTTCTGAAGCCTATTGTAGACAGAATCAAGAGATTATGCACTTGTTGCACTGAAGTTTTCAAATTTTTGCTTCAAATGAGTCTTTTGGGTCTTTTTGGTGGCTTCATTCCCATAAAAATTGGCTTCAATATCTTGAAATAAGGTCTTTGCATCCTTATGTTTGTTTAAGATCAGCAAGTGATCATCAGGGACAGCCATAAGTAGCAAACTTCGGGCCTTCAAATCATTCTTTCTCTTCTGCCTTTCCGCATTAGTCGCAGGCCCAGAAATAATAGTTGAACCCTCTCCTTCTTTGTTGACAATGGGCACAAGTTTGAAAGAATTGCCAGATTGTATGATCTCTCATAGATTGTAGTCCAGCATCAGGAAGTACTTATCAATCTTTATCCTCCACATTTCATAGTCGCCCTGCTTCAATTTGGGCAACTTGGCAGCAGCATGAATCTGGTTGTTTTCGAATTCCAATGCTTTTGTGTTTGAACAAACTCTTCTAATTCAAAGTTTCAGATACACAAGCTCTGATACCACTTGTGAGTCCCAAACCTCGGATCTATCCACTTAGCTTGTATGAATGTGTTGCCTTGGATGATTCCAAAACAACTAAGATTGAAACTATGCTTGGATGCTAACAAGTATGCGGAAACTACTTGCTAACACTTAGAAGAATAATCAATTAAACAGTGGTAAAGCAATGAACACAGTTATAACCAAAACGCTTCAATATTGTTTATTAATAATACGGATACTCTTTGCTAGTATCAGGGTTTACAACCTTGAAGATTTTCTTAAACACACACAAATTGATGTCTCTACGTATAACCTAGGATCTCCTTTTATAGTCTAAGGAATGCTTTACAAGATAACTACTCATTTACAACTCATTATTATATGTATCGTCTAAATACATAAGATATATTCTGTTACAATCACATCACACGTCTTTTCAATAATAACTACAGTACTAACTTGAACTAGCAGTACTAACTGTCATAACTAGCAGTACTAAGTTGTTAGTACTGGTACCAACAGTACTAACTTAAAGCTAGCAGTACTAAGTGTTTGGACTTCTAGTTCCCAACAAATGTCAATGCAAAAAGTGGGTCGAAGGCTGGTCTTTGCGTGGGATCTAAGCTCCAATACCGACCAAAGGCTAAAATGACTACTTCTAAGACCCCTAGCACGTCTGATGTAGGTAAGGTTATTGGTAATGATAACATATCTAAAGTTGGTAAGGTAAATGTTTCGTGTTCCAAGAATGTGGTTAATATGTCGAATAAATATGATTTACTGTCGAATGAATTTGACACTGTCTTTGAGGAAAATAAAGCAACTACTAATAAAAATAGAATGAGCAAGGTGCATGAAGACGTAGACACTGGAGATGATAGCGAGAGTGAGGTGGAGAAAGTTGATAATGAAACTGGGAATTTTATGGCATAGGGAAGTGGAAGTAGATATGGGACTAAGAGCATGTATGAACAAGGGAAGGAAACTGTGGATGATGATTATGATCCATATGATGATGAATTGTACGATGATCATGGTATCTCTAAAGATCAGCAAGCTTTTTGTGATGCTTGGGATATCAACGTTCACAATCGAAAGAAGAAGTAGATTATATTTGATATTATGTTGAGTCATTTGTAATCTAGTCATAGTTGTTACTTTCTTTTAGAAGTAAGTAGGAGTCACCCACATCCGTTGTACTTAAACATTTTTTGGAGTAATAAATTTACCGGAGAAATCCTTTACCCAATAAAAAGCTATTGTAAATACTTAAGATTCTAAAACGAAAAATCAGATTCCTTTTTCATTTAATAGCACTTATGAAATCAGAATTTATGACCACAACTTATATACACCGTATAAAATCAGCATTTATGACCACATATCAGACTTTAAAGGATATTAGGAAGCACTTATTTTGCACAGGCAAAAAATTGCATATAGCACTTATGAAAGCAGCAGTCAAACACACACACATTAAGTAACATATGCCCTTAGATAAATGGCGTATGGATGGGTACTGCATAAAAGCAAACACGAATAAAAAAAAAGGTTCAGATTTGTAAGAATGTATCAAAACAAAGATGAAAAATCCGACGTGACTGCATTAGTATAAATGACCTGCCAAGATACGGTTATTCTCAAACTTTGGAAGATTATCCCCAACTAATGAGTCTATCACAGATTTATCATCATCGCCTACCCAATTAACAGTCTTTGAAAACGAAAAACATTTGCAACAATCGTATTCAGAACACCGACTAAGCCTGCTATTAGGTCACCATGTATGTAAGCATCAATATAAGAAGTATAGATGAAGGAGTGATCGGATGAACAAGTTAACACAAACACACGAGTATATAATGAAAGGTTATGCGTAGGTTTTTGTGATAAGATGAACAACCAACTCCGAAATGGGAGTTTACAAGACAATTTATAGTAGAGGGAGCTAGGGCAACACTCCTAGTCCCTTTCTTTCCTTATTAGGCTTGGACCTAGGCTTATGGGCCTTCGACATAAGCCTAAGCATTGTAACAAACATAAAGGCCTAATTAAGCTAACTATTACATGTTAATTACTAACACTTGTGATTCGTGCTAAATCGTCAAGTTATCTCACACAAACTAGCCACTTGTGAATGGCTACCCGTAAGAAACTTAAAACAGTTCAGACACAAAATGCAATGAAGTCCAGGAGAGTATAGTGTTTCCCCAGGTCGTTAAGTCCCAACGAGCTGTGCGAGAATAATCAAACGAATAGTGATCGAGAAGATTTGAATGGAAAAGTAGATATGATTGATTAAACCTAAAGAAAAGTTTATAAATAACAGGGAATTAAATGCAAATTAAAGAAAATTATAAAGATAATTTATATTAAATAAACGCTATCACTATTTTAAAATCTAATGTTTTTGATTTTTCTTTTATAAAACTTAAATTAAAAACTACGTGACGTACAAAAGAAAATATGAACTGAAACAATATTAATCCTAAAAATATGAAAATGACGTTTTTATAAACCTAATGATAAGAGAAAATTTTTAGAAAAAGAAAATTATTTTTATAACTATTTAATTAATTATTATTAATTAAAAACTAATTTCACTTATTTAATTATACCCTAAAATACAAGAAAATATGAAATAAAGCTAGAAAAATGAAATTATGACTTAGAAAAATCTAAAATAACTAAATAGAATTTTCAAAACTATTTTTATATTTTTCTGATTATTTTTCTATTTTCTATGAATTAAAAACTATTTAAAACTAATTAAATTACTAAAAATTACCAATTAAACTATGAAAAATCTGGAAAAATTATTTTTTTGCTTTTTATATTTATCTTAACCTAGGAAAAATGAAAACTTATTTTTTTGAAACTTTTCTGATTTAATTGTATTAAAAGCTAATTAAAAATGCCTAAAAACTGTTTTAAATGAAGAAAAATAGCAAACAGTGATGGAAAAATATGAAAAATTCAGGAAAAGTCTAAATTAATATTATGAATCTAAGAAAAATATAAAAACAGTGGCTTATGTGTGAGAATATGGAACTGCAGTTACAAGTGCTTATAAATAAGCACTTGGAATAAGCCAAAGGGACCAACTGAGCACCAACTGAACACAGAAGCTATGATAAGCTAAAACTACTAGAAAGCAACCAAATACAACTGCTCTAACCTCTGAAATGTAAACTTAAAAATATTTGATGATTTGAAGACTTATGCCAAAAACAGTTTTAGCCACTAAGTTTAAGCCTAAGAATAAACTACCCAATAAGCTGGAAGTTGAAACCAGATATTGGAACCTAATCTAGACCTGGCTAGCTACCTATAAACCAAAAACCAGACCTGGACAAGCTCTTATGAGCTTGTGACAAGCTCTGCAAGAAGCTGAGAAGACTGCACTGGTGATTATGCCTTGTCACATGGAATATGAGGCTTTATTGAACAGCTTATTTGGAGCTTAAGAAAAATTTGTAAAATTTTGCAAAAATCAGTTATGGAAACTAAACCAGTTGAAGTTATAAATCCCAAAGTTTCACTTGATTTGACCCAGAATTGAATCTATGAAAATTCACCCAAGTTGGGTACAAACTGACTTTTTCAACTTGTTTTTTGACTTTGACAGTTATGAGAGTTTGACTTTAATGAGATTTGAAACCAAATTATGAACTGAGATTGATGTTTTATTATGAAATGGAACTGAATTAAGCTACTCTAATGATATTTGAACACAAATCAAACTTTTGGTTTCACAAATTTCCAACAGACATGAGATTAAGACAGTTAATGGTTGATTTTGACTTTTAAAGTGCACACTTGAGATTTGATGACTAAAATGGTTCAAGCTACCTATATTAAGACTGAATAGACAGGTTTTAAGCACAAGCCAAAGCTTAAGCTCAAACAAGCCCACTGATCCAAACACTGATTTTCACAACTGTTTTGCAATGTAAACTAAGCAAACTACTGAGTTAGCTCATTCTACCACTTAAACTGATTTTAGTTACCCTAATTACAACTAGATAAACAGGTTTAAGATGTTTAGGACATAAATTAATACATTGATGATAAAAACGACATATATCAAATTTTAAAACTAAAGACTACTGCCCTCCTCCTCTCTTCTTCCTTTCTTTATATGCAAAATGCATTCTCTCTCCAATTTGAGCATTTCCCACTTGCTTGGGTAGCCATTGGATCAGTTGGGTCATTTTTGGCCATTGATCAACTTTTGGCGGGAAAGCTGTTTTGACTGTGGGCTTCTGAATTTGCAACTGGGGGGGTGGCATTAATTGTGGTGTGTAAAGTTGGTAGATGTGATGATGAGGGGGAGGGATAAGGTGAGAGGTGATGGGAGAGGTGTTGCCTGAGTGTTGCAATCAAGTGGTGGGGAAGACAGGGATAAGGTGGAGGGAAAAAGAGAGTTTGACTGGGGTGTTTGACCAAGGGGTATTATTGGACGGGGGGTCAAAATGGGTTTTGGCAGGGGGTCCAAAAAGGATTATGAAAGGGGTCAAAGGTTCAAGGGGTCATGGCTTGTTTATTATTACAAGGACTAAACTTGCAATTTCTGAAAGACCAAGGACCAAAGCTGCCCATTTTCCAAAGTTGTATCAAGGGTCACTTTTGACAAGTTTCAATAGTACAAGGACCATTGTTGACATTTTCAAACTTCCAAGGACCATTTTTGACAATTTTCAAAGTTTAGGGACCTAAGTTGAAATTTTGCAAATTTAAATCTCAATGACCAATTTTGACAACTCATGAATTCCTAGGGACTTGAAATGATATTTTTCTTTATTTTGTTTTACCAGGGACTGTTTTTTAACAATTTTTGAAACTTGGGGGACTAAAACTGCCAATTATGCAAACTTGATACGTTTTTCACCAGATTTTGATATTTTTGCATTTAAAACACATAAAACACTTATTTGTGATATTTTTATCATTTTGATGCATTTCTGAGTGTTTTCAGATGTTTTTGCAGTTTAAATGGTACAAAAATGATGAGTATTTAGACACTCATCAATCCCCCACACTAAACTATTGCTAGTCCCTAGCAATCTTTTGAGAAAAACTTAATGGATTTGAATCTCTTTACCAAAAGCCATTACTTCTGGAGTAGCCAAATGTTTCAGTTCAAGTAAGAACTATGGTACACTGATAACCATGTGATTTTGAGCAAACCACCAGCTTCCAACGGATTTGATTTGTCTTTACCAGAAGCCGTTTGCTTCTGGACTAGCCAACTCTTAGATAAAATATCTTTGGTGAGCTGATTACCAATTATGGTTTTCCACTGCCTTTACCACAAGCCATAAACTTGCGGGCTAGCCAACTCTTCACTTTTAAGGATATGGTGAGCTGAATACCATACAATTTTGAGCAAATTGCAAGCTGTCAACGGATTTGAGATATCTTTACCAAGAGCCGTTTGCTCCTGGATTAGCCAATCCTTTTGTTTATTAGACATGGCGGACTGATAACCGTAATCTGAGTAAGTGCAAGACACTTACTCCAAAAAAAAAAATTTGGCCAAAAATGGGGGAATTAGGCGGTATAATTACATGATAAAATTCGTGAGAATTCCCCCCCACACTAAAAATGAATATTGCCCTCAATATTCAAAGTATCGGCGGTTATGCCGAAACATAGAACGTAAAAGGGAAATACTACGGCCATTATTTAGCAAGATTTTTTTTTTTTTTTTTTTTTTTTTTTTGAAACTTTATACAACAGCGGGGGGCAACTCCCCCACACTAGGGTGGTACACACGGGTGAAAACCCATGTAGCATGCTACTGTTTTTGATTCCCGAGTCGCTAGCTTGACTCGATCCCCGCATTCATTGGTTCAAGGGGAAAGTTTGTAGATCCGGGACAACCATATGAGGAATGTCCTCTCCAAAATAGTGCTTCAATCGATGACCATTCACTTTAAAGTTTGGACCATCGGGTTGAGATAACTCAATGGTTCCATATGGAAATACTTTAGTGATGGTGAATGGTCCAGACCAGCGGGATTTTAGTTTTCCCGAGAAAATCTTCAATCTTGAGTTGAAAAGAAGGACTCGATCACCGACGTTGAAAACGCGGTTTTTGATTTTTGAGTCATGAATCTTCTTTGTCTTTTCTTTGTAGATCAAAGAGTTCTCGTATGCTTGATCACAGAGTTCATTTAATTCATTCATTTGAACTTTTCGGTGATCACCAGCTGTCTTAATATCGAAGTTGGCATGTTTCAAGGCCCAGTATGCCTTGTGCTCAAGCTCAACCGGCAGATGACATGCCTTTCCGTACACTAGCTTGTATGGAGTGCACCCGATGGGTGTTTTGTAAGCTGTACGGAAGGCCCAGAGTGCTTCATCTAGCTTATCTGACCAAGAGGCACGGTTTTCGCCTACTGTCCTCTCAAGAATTCTTTTAATCCCTCGGTTGGAAACTTCCACTTGCCCACTTGTTTGGGGGTGGTACGCAGTAGAGAGACGGTGAGTTACACCATACTTCTGCATGACTCTATCAAACTGGTCATTGCAGAAATGCGTACCACGATCACTGATTATAGCTCGTGGAGTTCCAAACCTAGCAAAAAGAGATTTTAAGAATTTCACAACAACTCGGGCATCGTTGGTAGGCAAAGCCTTAGCTTCAACCCATTTTGACAAATAGTCAACGGCCACGAGTATGTATTTGTTTCCTCGAGATGATGGAAATGGCCCCATAAAGTCAATGCCCCATATGTCAAAAATCTCACACACTTGAATGGCGTTTTGCGGCATTTCATTTCTTTGTGAGATATTCCCGTGACGTTGACAAGCGTCACAGGTTTTGACAAATTCGTGGGCATTCTTGTAAATCGTGGGCCAATAGAATCCGGAATCAAACACCTTCTTGGCAGTGTAGTTGGGGCTATGATGTCCGCCAGTAGGTCCAGAATGGCAAGCCTTGAGAATGTCATTGGCTTCCTGACCATACACACATCGCCTGATGACTTGATCCGCGCAAATTTTGAATAAGTAGGGGTCGTCCCAGAAGTAATGTTTTACATCTTTAAAGAATTTGTTTTTCTGTTGGGACGACATCCCTTTCACCACAAAGTTACCCGCATGGTAATTTGCAAAGTCAGCAAACCATGGGGTAGAAGAGTCTCCACGAAAAGAAACCACATTGAGTGTTTCGAGAGGAAATGTTTCGTTTATTTCCTTTTTCTCAAACACATCTTGGTGAGGGTTTTCTAGACGGGACATATGATCAGCAGCCAGGTTCTCAGCTCCTTTTTTATCACGTATAATGATATCAAATTCTTGTAGGAGGAGAACCCAACGGAGCAATCTCGGCTTTGCATCTTGTTTTGCAAAGAGATATTTGAGAGCCGAGTGATCCGTATACACCACGCATTTGGTCAAGATTAGGTATGGCCGAAACTTCTCAAACGCATACACCACAGCTAATAATTCTTTTTCTATAGTGGTGTAATGGGTTTGAGCTTCAGTCATAGTCTTACTTGCATAGTGGATAGGCTGAAAATGCTTGGTTTTTCGTTGCCCCAAGACTGCACCGATAGTAAAATCACTTGCATCGCACATGAACTCAAAGGGTAAATCCCAGTCGGGGGCAACTAGAATGGGTGCTTCCGTAAGCTTTTTCTTTAATGTTTCAAAAGCTTCGATGCACTCAGGTGAGAAGATAAAAGGAGCATCTTTTTCAAGAAGATGAGTCATAGGCCGGGCGATTTTAGAAAAATCTTGTATGAATCTGCGATAAAACCCGGCATGACCTAGAAAACTCCTAATACCTTTGACGGTAGTAGGATGAGGCAATTTAGCAATAACATCGACTTTTGCTCTATCTACCTCAATCCTGTTTTTGGAAATCTTATGGCCAAGGACTATGCCTTCTTTGACCATAAAGTGGCTATTCTCCCAATTTAGACATAGATTGGTGTCTTCACACCTTTTGAGCATTTTATCTAAATGGGAGAGGCATGTCTGAAATGAGTCCCCAATGACCGAAAAGTCATCCATAAACACCTCCATTGTTTCCCCGATCATGTCGTGGAAAATTGCCATCATACATCGTTGGAACGTGCCAGGAGCGTTACATAGGCCAAAAGGCATACGTCTGTAGGCAAAAGTTCCGTATGGGCAGGTGAATGTGGTCTTTTCTTGATCCAGCGGATCAATGGGGATCTGAAAATACCCCGAGAAACCATCAAGGAAACAATAGTATTCGTTCCCTGCTAATCTCTCAAGCATCTGATCCATGAAGGGTAGAGGAAAATGGTCTTTACGGGTGGCTTCGTTTAACTTGCGATAGTCAATACACACACGCCATCCCGTAACCAATCGAGTTGGAATTAACTCGTTTTCTTCATTTGTGACAACAGTTATGCCACCCTTTTTTGGAACACAGTGAATTGGGCTAACCCAATGACTATCAGAGATCGGGTAAATTAAACCGGCATCAAGAAGTTTGAGAACCTCTTGTTTGATAACCTCATGAATCTTAGGATTCACCCTTCTCTGATGTTGGACTGCTGGTTTGAAGTCATCCTCCATAAAGATTTTGTGAGTACAAAACTCAGGGTTGATACCCTTAATATCGGAGAGTTTCCAAGCAATTGCTTGCTTGTTTTTTGACTTTGACAGTTATGAGAGTTTGACTTTAATGAGATTTGAAACCAAATTATGAACTGAGATTGATGTTTTATTATGAAATGGAACTGAATTAAGCTACTCTAATGATATTTGAACACAAATCAAACTTTTGGTTTCACAAATTTCCAACAGACATGAGATTAAGACAGTTAATGGTTGATTTTGACTTTTAAAGTGCACACTTGAGATTTGATGACTAAAATGGTTCAAGCTACCTATATTAAGACTGAATAGACAGGTTTTAAGCACAAGCCAAAGCTTAAGCTCAAACAAGCCCACTGATCCAAACACTGATTTTCACAACTGTTTTGCAATGTAAACTAAGCAAACTACTGAGTTAGCTCATTCTACCACTTAAACTGATTTTAGTTACCCTAATTACAACTAGATAAACAGGTTTAAGATGTTTAATGACCACAGATACAAATACAAGCACAATATGCAAACTGAATTAAAAATGAAAATGAGAATAACACTCACAAGTGTCCAGCTTATATTGCAGCTTAAACCAGAACCAAAACTACACTATCCTAAGCTAATCCAACCTCATCCAAGCTCTTGCATCACCCAATATCCATATCCATTACTGCTTGACCCAAAATTCACACAATTTGACTTTTGTTGACCGGATACCAAATATGCTTGAAACTTAGAATTAGGCTCACTAAAAGCTACACACAGCTTTAGTTAGCTTATTTGAGTTATAATAAGGCTTGTTGAAGCCTGGCTTTTAGTTCATTCAAAAGTGCATATATAAACGAAAACTTAAAAACAGGAAACTTGGATAAACTTGTAATTAGAACTTGAACTTGATTACAAATGATTAAGTGACTTAAGTTTAATACATAGAAACTGAAATTAACAATTTAGGACATAAATTAATACATTGATGATAAAAACGACATATATCAAATTTTAAAACTAAAGACTACTGCCCTCCTCCTCTCTTCTTCCTTTCTTTATATGCAAAATGCATTCTCTCTCCAATCTGAGCATTTCCCACTTGCTTGGGTAGCCATTGGATCAGTTGGGTCATTTTTGGCCATTGATCAACTTTTGGCGGGAAAGCTGTTTTGACTGTGGGCTTCTGAATTTTCAACTGGGGGGGTGGCATTAATTGTGGTGTGTAAAGTTGGTAGATGTGATGATGAGGGGGGAGGGATAAGGTGAGAGGTGATGGGAGAGGTGTTGCCTGAGTGTTGCAGTCAAGTGGTGGGGAAGACAGGGATAAGGTGGAGGGAAAAAGAGAGTTTGACTGGGGTGTTTGACCAAGGGGTATTATTGGACGGGGGGTCAAAATGGGTTTTGGCAGGGGGTCCAAAAAGGATTATGAAAGGGGTCAAAGGTTCAAGGGGTCATGGCTTGTTTATTATTACAAGGACTAAACTTGCAATTTCTGAAAGACCAAGGACCAAAGCTGCCCATTTTCCAAAGTTGTATCAAGGGTCACTTTTGACAAGTTTCAATAGTACAAGGACCATTGTTGACATTTTCAAACTTCCAAGGACCATTTTTGACAATTTTCAAAGTTTAGGGACCTAAGTTGAAATTTTGCAAATTTAAATCTCAAGGACCAATTTTGACAACTCATGAATCCCTAGGGACTTGAAATGATGTTTTTCTTTATTTTGTTTTACCAGGGACTGTTTTTTGACAATTTTTGAAACTTGGGGGACTAAAACTGCCAATTATGCAAACTTGATACGTTTTTCACCAGATTTTGATATTTTTGCATTTAAAACACATAAAACACTTATTTGTGATATTTTTATCATTTTGATGCATTTCTGAGTGTTTTCAGATGTTTTTGCAGTTTAAATGGTACAAAAATGATGACGCTTAGCAGATTAGTGATTTGAATATTCACTCCTTGTTCATACCATCCATATATATATCTATATTTTCTTATAAAAAATCCAAAAACCCAAAAACAGCTTAAAACGTATAAAACACAAAAATATTTTCCTTTTGTTTCTATATATATATCAAAGATAAAAATACAAAAAGATTTGTCGTTTTCTTTGTTTAATAATAACAACATAAAAGATTACCACCGCAAAACAAGGCAGTGTACTACCTAACTGGGGGTACGACCATAATAAGTTCCCGAACCAAAGATTAAAACTTGCCTTTGTGTCCTTGTGAGTGGTGTACCTTTTTCAAAGAAGCCATTCATCTTGTGATTATTGGTTTAAGTTCACTGTTGTTTTGCCTCGATATTGTTTTAATTGGATTTGTTGTTATATCTACTTTTCAAAACCATAAAACCTAAAAAGATTCTTCTTACCCCATTTTCATAATTCTCTTCATAATTCCCTTCCTTAACTCTGAGATATCTTAGAGTTAACTCTAGTGTATGCACACTCGCTCTTCTAGGTCTGTAAGCCCATTTCGTGAGCTTGTCAGGATTCCAAGAAGGCGTGTCCGTAGACTTTCTGCCCCATCAGTCGGATCTGAGATCCGGACTGCTCACACTACTTCCGCTATCATGGCGGAAGAACGTCCTATGTGTGAGCTTCTCCAGGCACCCATCGACGGGTATGGAGATGCTATTGTTATCCCAGCCATTGTGGCTGAAAATTTTGAACTCAAAACCTGGTTACTGAATCTTGTAACCTCAAGTCAATTCTATGGTTTTGAGCGGGATGATCCTCATGCTCATATTCGATGGTTTAACAAGATTGCATCTACCATCAAATACAAGAATGTCCCTACAGATGCTGTTAAGCTTCTTCTGTTCCCATTTTCCCTTGAGGGGCAAGCCCGGATTTGGCTTGAAAAACAACCCCCTAAATCAATCGAAACATGGGAAGACCTGGTAAAGAAATTTGTGAACGAGTTTTATCCACCTTCCAAAACCACGAGTCTTAAAAATGAAATCATCAAGTTCACACAAAAATTTGATGAACCCTTCAGTGAATCGTGGGATCGTTTTAAGGAATTGCTCCGCAAATGTCCTCACCACGGTTTCTCCGAGTTGATGCAACTCGATACTTTCTATAATGGAGTGAGTCAATCTGATCAAGATTCTCTCAATTCCTCCGCTGGAGGAAATTTCTTGAGCAAAACTGTAAAAGAAGCTTTAACGATAATTGAAAACAAGTCTAAAGTCCGCACTGCACGAAGCAAACCGGTTGTTTCCCAAGTCAGTGTTGGTCCTTCTTCTTCATCGCCCGTGAGTCAATCTAGCACCGATGATAAGATTGACAAACTCACGGAAGCAATTCAAGCTTTGGTTCTCTCCAACCAAAAGAAAGTTTCTTTTCCACAAACTTCACCTCCTGCTGAAGTTAAGAAAGTGGAAGTCTGTGTTACTTGCGGTGGCCCCCATGCCTATTACGACTGTATGGCCACCGAGGGTAACCCTTTTGAAGCAAACGCTGTGGGCGGGATTTCCAATTCAGGAGGCAACCAATATCGTGCTCCTATGGACCCGAACCACCGTCCTAACCACTACCCTGGACCACCCGGTTTCAACCAAAACCAAAACCGTAATCAAAATCAGAATAGACCAAACCAAGGTTTTCAAAACCAAGGTAATTTTAGTCAAAATAACGGTTTTCAAAATCAAAGTCAAAACTTCCAACACCAAGGAAATTTTAATAGAAACCAAGGTCAGGGAAATTTCAACCCTGGGTACTTTCATGGCAATAATCAAGGAAATTTTCAAAATCAAGGTCCTAATCCAAACAATAGAGGCCAGAATTTTCCTGTGCAAAATCAAGCCATTGTTCCAACTGGACCATCATCTGATGAGTTGTTGAAGCAATTCATGAAATCCCAAGAGGAAATGAATATGTTGTTGGTTAGCCAGATTTCTGACATTAAGAAGTCTTTAAATGATCGACCCTCGGGCTCAGGTACTCTACCTAGCAACATGATCGCTAATCCGAGGGGCGATGCAAAGGCGATCACAACCAGAAGTGGTGCTTCGTATGGGGGACCCGCTATTCCTACTACCTCTTCTTCTTCTCTCCCGAAGGTAGTGGAAAGTGAACCTGAGGCGACAAAGGACAAGGAACTTCCTACTAATAACGGAGGTACCAGCAATGTCCATCCTCAAGTTGTCCCGAAACCCAAAACCAAACCTGGAGTTGTTTTTGAACCTCCAGTTGACAACCCCAAATCCAAAACTTCTATTCCTTACCCCTCACGTTTAAATGAGCAAAAGCTCCGCGAAAAAGCCAGTCATCAAATGGAAAAAAAATTTCAAATTTTCCAAGAACTACATTTTGACATAAGCTTTGCGGATGCTATCATGCTGATGCCCAAGTTTGCATCAACTCTCAAACACATGTTAAGCAATAAGGAAAAACTGTTTGAAATGGCTAAAACTCCTTTGAACGAGAACTGCTCAGCAGTTCTGTTAAAGAAGCTTCCCGAGAAGCTTGGAGATCCTGGAAAATTTCTTCTTCCTTGTGTTTTTCCAGGGATGATTGAATGCTTTGCCCTTGCCGATCTTGGTGCAAGCATCAATCTGATGCCTTATTTAGTATGGAAGAAACTTTCTCTTCCGGAACTTATTCCTACCTGCATGACTCTTGAGCTTGCAGATCGTTCTATATCGCGTCCTCTTGGCATCGACGAGGATGTATTCGTGAAAGTAGGAAAGTTCCATTTTCCAGCTGACTTTGTGGTTGTTGATTTCGATGCCGATCCTCGGGTTCCCCTCATTGTTGGACGAGGATTCCTGAGAACGGGCCGTGCTCTCATTGATGTATTTTAGCAAGAAATCACGTTACGTGTGGGTAATGAAGCTGTTACCTTTAAATTTGATCAAACTTCAAGGTACTCCTCAAATTATGATACTGAATCAATTAATCGAGTTGATTTAATTGATATTGCTTCAGAGGAGTACTCTCAAGAGTTTCTTGGTTATCTTCATAATTCTGTGACTGGGAATTCCACCACATCTTCTCAACCAATCATTGCCGACTCTTCCCCCTCTCTCACTCCGTTTGAGGGAGGTGACTTCTTTCTGGAAGAGATCGATGAGTTTCTTGCTAGTGATGAATCAATTCCGCCGGGAATTGATGGTGTTTATGATTCGGAGGGAGATATCCTTTATCTTGATCAATTGTTAAATGAAGATCCATTACCTTCGCTCCCTCCGAAAGAAATCACGATTGAGGAAATCAAATCAGTACAAACATCTACTGAAGAATTTCCCGAAGTTGAACTTAAGGACCTACCTCCTCATCTCGAGTATGCATTCTTGGAAGGTGATGATAAATTACCCGTCATAATTGCTAAGGACTTAACTGAGGAGGAGAAGACTGCTCTCATAAAGGTCTTGAAGTCACACAAGCAAGCAATTGCTTGGAAACTCTCCGACATTAAGGGTATCAACCCTGAGTTTTGTACTAACAAAATCTTGATGGAGGATGACTTCAAACCAGCAGTCCAACATCAGAGAAGGGTGAATCCTAATATTCATGAGGTTATCAAACAAGAGGTTCTCAAACTTCTTGATGCCGGTTTAATTTACCCGATCTCTGATAGTCCTTGGGTTAGCCCAATTCACTGTGTTCCAAAAAAGGGTGGCATAACTGTTGTCACAAATGAAGAAAACGAGTTAATTCCAACTCGATTGGTTACGGGATGGCGTGTGTGTATTGACTATCGCAAGTTAAACGAAGCCACCCGTAAAGACCATTTTCCTCTACCCTTCATGGATCAGATGCTTGAGAGATTAGCAGGGAACGAACACTATTGTTTCCTTGATGGTTTCTCGGGGTATTTTCATATCCCCATTGATCCGCTGGATCAAGAAAAGACCAAATTCACCTGCCCATACGGAACTTTTGCCTACAGACGTATGCCTTTTGGCCTATGTAACAATCTAGTTTAGGAGTGATTCCAACAATATCCCCCTAAGTGTTGGTGATTAATGATATGAGTGATAACGTTGTAGGTGTTGCTGTAATAGTAGCTTTGACGTCTTCTGACATTCTTCTTTCTTGTCAGAAGAAATGTCTTGATTCGAACAATCTCCCCAGTGTAGGGATCTTGTTTACTTTGAAGTTTTTCAGCTTTGACGTCTTCATAATCTTTGTTCTTTGATCTTTGTTCTTTGTGGTGGTAGTGATAGTATGTTGTTGGTATCTGTATCAGGTCCTCTTTGTTGCTCCAGTGTCTCCATGTCTTTCTCCAACATGCTCACACACTTTTTGACGTTAGATTGCATTGTTGATGTAGTTCTCTAAGTCTTTGAACTTTGTAGATTCTTTGATTGATGAATAATCATTTTGACTTTGTGTTGCCTTTGAATGTGAGAGAACTTTTTATATGTTTTGGTTGGTATGAGCATGAGGAGAATCTGCACGATCTTTTCCACCCGCAAGCATCCATAAGAAGAAAACATAAAACATGGGTTAGAAATAATCCAGCGCTTACAAGTTTGAACTTCGAGCGTGTTAACAGCATAGTGTGAAAACGCATCTCTAATTCTCACAAAGGCTGTTCCTGAACTGGAGTCCCACAAGTGAGATAACGCGATATACCGAAGTAAATCTATAGTTCAGGTGAGTCATTGAGGTACACCGAAGCATCACCCCACGACTGTAGATCGTCTAAGACACACTAAGCATAACCCACAAGGAGTTACCGAAGTGACCTGCTGTCAGGGTTGTTTGATGTTGACCCTTGCAGGAGTTTCCATTCAATCACTAAGGATCACAGGTGTGAACCTCTCATAAATGTTCTCGACAGATTGCTAAGATCTGTGTAGGACTCGATAATGTAACACTTGTGTCCTTAATGTTGAACGACAAGTGACGAAATGTCAAGTATACCTAAGAGATCTTTTGATGAATCTCGTGGCTCTAGACTCTATAGTGCGCTTTGGTTTTCCTGAGCGGAGACTAGGGAGAGGGTCTCCTTCTTCAATACCAGCAATCTCTAAGAGAAAGCCGATAGTTTACCTAGGGTTCCCTGTGAGAATGAAACAAGCTTCTATTGAGAGAAACTTGAGTGGTTAAGAAGGTTTAGTGCATGCGTCACTGGGTCCATGACGACTTTTATTCTTCAACACCGGTGTCATCTAGTGACAACCAGTAGCGTATGAATTGAACCCGGTGTCTGCCCTAAGTTGAATAATCTGGAGGGCTATTTCTTTTCACCCTTTTCTTTTACTTTTCTTTTTAATTCTTCAACTCCTTCTTTCTCCGATTCTCATTTTCTCCTTTTTATAATCATACCTAAGGACTTCTAGATTCTAACTATTGGTGGTGTCTTTGGGTAGATCCCTCTGGCTCTGGCGGAGCATAGGACGGTTATTCCTAACCTTAGTCACCTTATAACTCCATGACTAACCTATGTTGCCATTAAAATCATTATCTTGAAAATCTTGAAAATCTCCCAAAGTGGTTATGAGTAAAAACATTTTGTACCACTGTTGAGAGTTTAGGATTTTTTCAGAAATACTCCCCCTCCACACGTGCTTAAGTATTTTGACAGAAATCTGCACGCTGAGAGAAGAGTGCACACTTTTGAATTGATCAACTCCAGATAGACAATTCCCCGCGAGACACGGTTACATCACTGACTAGGTCAGCTTGAAGTTGTAAACACTCCTTGGTGAGAAGGTTTGACCCGTCAAGGTTCAAGTCTATCAAGATTTTCTCGAATGGTACATTCTAATAGGACAAGTCCTTTGCGAGACACGTTTACATCACTAGCGAACTAGTTTGAAATTATTACCCCGTCCCGGACAAGTCTTTTCGAGTTACTAACATTTAAGATCTCGTCAATTCATTGGTTAAGTCTTTAGCACGACGATTCATTTGCAATTCTCAACATATTTCTTATCACATAATTTTTCTCCCCCTCAAAAATGGCATATTAATGTTATTTTTGACGAAATCTGATATCAAATATGTCCATTTCGAGTTTTGCAGGAAGATTACCACGAAGAACAATTTTGTGAACAAAGTTTTAAATCAAATACTCTCCCTCAACAAGTGATATTAACTGTTGAGGTTTTGAAAAACATAAGGGGAAGTACTTGTTCTTTTGAGCAAAACTTTGAAAAATGAAAACTTTGATAAGTTTTACTCAAAAGTAAGAAGCTTTCGCTCCTTTTATAGGATTGTGGCACTGAAGCGTACCACAGGGTCCTTTATTTACAAGTACAAGTTGTACACTGTTATGTGTGCACAAGCCATTGTCAGATAAAAAGCACACATCCAAATAGTTAATGAAAGAAACAGATCAAGGGGTACCAGGAGTCTCAGGTATTCCAGCAATAACTCCAGGAATGCGTTCTAAACGTTGGTATGTTGTGAGAGATATGCTTGGACGACCGCCAATGAAACTCTCCAAAGTTCTGATTTGGTCCCTTCTGAACAACCTTTCATCAATCCGCGTGATGATCTTCTTAACTTCCCTCATATCCCTTGAATTCCATCTCTTCTTTGACCCTATGCCTTCATGAATCTCCATTAACCGATAAGCTAATCCGTCCCTGAATTTCTTCAATGTATGATCCCCAAACTTGTGAAGCTCTTTGCACGCCATAAAGCAATTGTGATGTAGTTCACTTCGGTAGACTACCCCAAATGGCTTCTTGATGAGGGTGTACTGAGAAAGTTGGTTTATGTCGGGAAGGTCTAGCTGAGGTTTTGTGAGGTTAACATGCTTCTGATATGATTCTATGGCAAGTTGAATATCTTCTACACGTTCTTGGATCACGATGCTTCTAATGAAGATAAGCAGAGACTTGATGTACTCGCGTTGGATAGTTGTAGAGAATTGTCGCATTCATCCTTGTACCTTCGTAAGATACATATCTTCAATGTCGTTTAGTGACAATCTCAGAAAATCCGCTTCACAGAAGTCATATTCCTGTTTGTCTTGTCGTTTGACCACAATCTTCTTAAGGAATGTGTAGTCCCACTTCGATGACAGGGTAACATGTTGAATAGCAATTATCCGTTTATCACTGAACACTTCCTTTTTCGACTTTTGAACTTGGCAGCTTTTGTAGAAGATTCTTCATCGTTCTGGCCAATGATGAATCCCATAAAGTGCATCGAGGTCATACTTCTCCACTTTGTCAGCAAACATGTGTGTGGCGTCTTCCTAG
This sequence comes from Chrysanthemum seticuspe, assembly GCA_019973895.1. Lineage (NCBI taxonomy): Eukaryota > Viridiplantae > Streptophyta > Magnoliopsida > Asterales > Asteraceae > Chrysanthemum > Chrysanthemum seticuspe. The sequence continues at coordinate 89,379,059 of BPTQ01000008.1, forward strand.
ATGGCTATGCTGTTGGAGTATATTGTTGCTGGGAAAGGGAGTGTGAGTGATGTAGTGTATTTCTTGGAGACATCGCTACCGTGTAGAAGAAACTCTAGGTCGTTGTTGAAGAAATAGCGGAATGGAATCTTGGGTTGATCCGGTCGGCCAATTGTAGGTAGAGGTTTGGTCCAGTCAGTGTAGTATGGAGCTTTGCTGGTCTGGTGAAGTCAATGTTGGATTCAGGATTGAGCCAATCAATGTTGTTAGACATGGCTCATGCAATGTTATCAAGATGGTATTCAACTTCAATTGCACTTTCTGAGCTGTCTTTAAGTAGTTGAAATGCATCGTTCTTGATTCGCTTCAACTCTGCCTTAGTCATCATCTTCACGTTAAACTTTTCCTGAATAAGCTTCACATCCTCCATTGTACGGCCATCTACCATTTCTTGACCTTCTGGTAAGGAGGGGGTGGCATCAACAAGTCTAGAAAACCAGTCATATTCGTCGGTTGTGTCTTCATCTAGCCATGAGACAACAGGGATTGTCATCTTCTTTTTCTTTGGCTTTGATGATGACTCTGGTTTCTTTGTTGTGGTAGAAGAGGGGGGTTGTTGTTGGGGCTCAGGGATCTCTTCATTGTCACAACTAGTGTATTCGAAATGATCATCGGTTTTCTCTGTTTGTGGTGGTAACTCAGAGTCCTGAGGTTTCTCAGTAGGAGCAGAACGTGGATGAGATCTTCTTTCGGTGGAGGTCCTTTGGGGTGGTGGTGGAGGCATGGAGGATGATTCACCTGTTTTCTTCTTGCGTTTAGACTCTTTATCCTTATCTTGATCATCATCGTCTCTAGGACGCTTAGCCATTTCAGCTGCCGCTTTGCATGATGTTTTAAGTTGGTAATCCAGCAATGCGTCAAGCAATTTACCTTCATCAGAGGTAAACGTTGCAGATCGTTTTGACATTTGAAGTACAAGCTTGGAAACCAATTCTGCATCGGAGAAAGTTGTAGGCTCAGTTGGGTTGATTGTAACTGTTAAAGGCGTTGAGCTTATTGTTTGCTTGGCCAACTGCATGAGATTCGGATAGAGTTGTCTAGTGAACATCTCTCTTGTCACACCAGGGACAGTGTCGAGAAGAAACTTGTGAGTATATTCTCTGGCAGTCCTGTTCATTTCACCCTGTAAATCTCTATTAAGAAGCTGTTGGATTTGTTCCCTTTCTCTCAACATCTCGTTTATCACTTTCTAAAGTAGATTGATTCTGTTCGCAAGCTGATCTAGTTTCTTGTTGACCACATTATTTTTCCTTGCTTGCTTGATTGCTTTAACAATCTTAGACTTAGCTAGTGATGCCCAAGTGTCGGTAGGTTTCTTTACTGATTTGGATGCTGATCTTGTGCTATCCTTTGATGTTGGTGGTGATGAATGAGAAGATGAGTCTGATGATGAGTCAGGAGATGACTCATGGTCCTTTTGTGGCTCAGAAGTTTGTTCGTGTGTATGTGCGGGACTGTTAAGGAGATAATCTTAAGCTTCTTTCTCAGCTTGAGCCTTTTCTTCAGCCTTAATACGAGCTTCTTCATCAGCCTTAGCACGAGCTTCTTTTTCTGCTTTTTCTTTAGCCGCAGCACCTTCATCAGGAATTTTCTCAGTCTTCTCCATTTCTGGTTCCTCAAAGTCATAAGTGATAGAATCCTCAAGTTGCTCTTGTTGGTGTTCGTGGGTGGTGGTACCAGTTCCCTTATCGGGTTTATTAACCGCATCGGAAACTGGTGTAGTTAGTGGACCACCACTTGACCCTCCGGGGCCACGAGTTTGTTCACGGGTGAATTCCTGAGCAACATGTTGAAGTCTGAGGTTCTTTAGCTTCTTTCTGTAGTCTCTATCTTCATCCAGTGGCTCTTAATCGGAGCTCTCTTCTTCTTGCTCAAGCACTGGAGTTTTCCCTTTATCAGCCTTAGGACTTGGAGGTTTTGCAACAGTTAGTGGGTCATCTATAGGAGTTTCTGAGTAGATTCTTCATCGGTTTCAGTCTCCTCTGAATTCTCGTCCATTAGTTTCATCGGTTCTGGTTTGGGAATAGGGATGGCTTCAGTAAGAGGAACTCTCTTCTTGAGTGTGTGAGTTCCTTTTGGGTACCTTCTCGTACTCTTAGTGCTCGCAATACTTCCAGCACTGCCTCTCCTGGTCTTCCTAACAGGTGTACCAGAAGACTTGCCATCAATGAAACCTACTTTCCCTGCTTCAACTGCTACCAGATATCGTTTGTATGATTGAAGTCCTTTGATAGCATCAGTAAGAAGATAATCTGGTAACACTACACCCTGTTTCTTCGTAGTTAATTCCTTAAATCTTGCCACATTGAGTGTGGGTTCAAGTAGCATGGAGTGATATTTGGGGTCTTCAAGTCTTTGGGGAATATCTGGATTGGTTTCAAGAATCCTTTTGATCAACAATTTTGTGTATCTGACATAAGGGATCTTGGAGCCAGGCCTTTTCAGGTAAGTCATCATGTCATCCCAGATCAGAGCTGCAAATTCGATGTGTTTCATGTTGACCATGCCCCAAAATATTTGAAGTTCCATGAGCTTCGGATGCTCATAGCCACTATCACGTCCGGAAACGGATTTAGCAATCATAAGGTACAGTGTTCTCCATGGCTGAGGAATATTCTTGAAATCTACTGAGGAGTGTTTTGTGATAACTCCAGCAGCTTCATCATAGCCGATGTCGACCATGAATTGGAGAACGATATCTTCCGTAGGAGTAGTAGAGAACTCAGTAGGCTCAATGGTTGGAAGAAGAAGAACAGCCCTTAAATCTGCAGGAGTGATGGTGACTTGTTTGTGATTGAGCGTCACCGTCACAGCACTTTGACCTTTGACCTTTTGTATTGTGTGCCAGAATTGATGAAGATAGATCGCCGGCACAGTAGCAGAATTTGTGAGCATGTTCTGGTATGGATGAGTCTTCAGAATATCCACTGCAATCTGACAAGATGACTCAGAACAAGTGAAGTTGTCAAAGTCGACTCTGAGATTATTCTTTCCAATCTTCATTGGGTAACCATTAGGGAAGATGTCTTCAACTGTGAGAACATTTGGTGCATCGACGTTTTCCATTTGGACGTCCATATCGTGATCTGAAACATATTTAGCCAAAAGAACCAACATATCGAAAGACATTATGTTAGTCAAAAGTTGATTTTATTGTCTGATTATTGAATATGATATGTTAATGATTGTTACGAGTCCAATGTCACTTGTTAGTCCAATAGTCCAAAGATGTCGTGATAAGTTTCGTGAGTAGATTAACTTTGAGTTTTTAAGTCCAAGTTTTCACTTATTTTCACAACTTATTAAATATTTAAGCTTATTAATGACATTTTGGTTTCGTGACGTTATGATTTATTTATTTACAATTTTGTACGCGTAACAATTCATAATTTTGGTTAAAATAAGGCTTAAGCATAAAATTCCAAGCTTATGCGTAAACAGTTAACCATACGCATAGGCATAAGCTTATGCGTAGGATCTTATCTTACGCGTAAAAAATGTTATGCGTAGGAAAAAGATCCCTTAGCATAGAGCTTACGCGTAACCGTGTGTTGGATTTTACGCGTAAGGTCTACTCGTAAAGGTAAACCTTATGCGTAAGACTCAAGTTTACGCATATCCTTCACAGGATACGCTTAGTCCCCTTTGTAGAACCTTGCGCGTAAAGGTTACGCGTAAGATTTCTCTTACGCATAACATTCTACGCGTAAGGAGCTCAGTTAACCTTGATTTTGAATATTTCACTCGTAATAACCTGGAACAAGTGAATCATAACACTTTCATTAACACCACATACAATCTCTTTCAGTCTAACATGAAGTTTCACTCAAAACAGTTACGCGTAGAATACTCTTATGCGTAAAACCTTAAACCCTATAATTCAATTTTTTACGAATAAGAGTTTTAGCCATAGGATTGACACCAAATGATTTTTGTGATATCTTAGAGGTCATATGACTATGTTGCAATAAGTTTTAACATCAAAAACCTAATGGATAAAAAGTACCCAATTCTTATGAGTCTAAACCCTAAATCTTAATTACGTTCAATTACTTGTTTCTGGGTAAGATTCAAGTGTGGTTTTGGTTAATTAACTATCTTTCAATCATCATACAACTATCTAATTACACAGAAACACACTCACAAGAAAACGCCCAAATCCACGTATAAACCCTAAATTTGAAAAATGGTCAATTTCTTGTTTCTGGGTGGATTTGGATGATAGAAATGGTTTAAGAGTAATCATATCAACAATTTAACACAGCCATTTTACCAAATAACACCCAAACATGATTCCATGTTCATACGCTTATGCGTAAAACATGAAATCAATGCTAGGGTTAAATCTAGCCGTTAGATTTTCAAATAAATCAAAACCATTGTTTGTTTTAACACCAAGAATGATTAAACACTTACAAATTTGAGATCAAAAACACGGTTTTGAAGATTGAAGGATAGGCGTAGGATGAAGTGGTTGAGGTATTAAATGTAAGTAATAAATGTGTAAGAATAGTTGGTGGAAGGGTTTTGTTTTTAAAAAAAAATTAGTTTAGACTTTTGACATCTTTGGTCCCTCCACCTTAACCATTTTCATCCAAAGCCCATAACTTCCATTTTGGTTACGTAGGGAATGATATTTGGAAAGAAGCTTGACGACACTCCCCCTCGACTTCAGAAATAATGAAATTTTATAAATTTAAGCCCGGGGAGTGTCAGTAAACCATAAATGTGACCACCATTATCAAAGAAACAACAGGGATAAGGTAACATGCAAGTACAAGGTTTTATCAAACCGAAAAATATTTACTTTCTCCCCCTCAACACTTGACTGAGAAAATACTGAATTTTTGAAAGAGTAAAGTGTTGACGGAAGATTTATACTTGCCATGTTAAAAGAAATATAGATAGAAGAATATTTTTGAAGTTTTATCAGATTTTATATTTTTGTATTTTGTTTTTGAAAATAATTACAAAAGAGGTTTTGGTGTTTGACTGGTTTTAAGAATGTTTTAAAAGTTCATCCAGTTCCTCTGGAGTCAAACGCCGTATACGAATCCGATGGACCAACTCATTAAACCTAGCAGGAGCTAAGGCTTTGGTGAGAAGATATGCCAGTTGGTATTCAGTACCCACAAAGTATAATTCAACGGTACCCTTTTCCACGTGCTCCTTGATGAAATGATATCGAAGATCCATGTGCTTTGATTTCGAATGTTGAACAGAGTTGCACGAGATCACAATGGCACTTCGATTGTCGCAGTACATCGGGATTCTGTCAAATACGTAACCATAGTCTTTGAGTTGTGTTCTCATCCAAATGACTTGAGCACAACATGCCGACATGGCTACATATTCTACTTCTGTTGAGGACAGCGATGTACAATCCTGCTTTTTCGATTGCCATGACACCAGTTTATCACCAAGAAATTGTAGGGCTCCTGAAGTACTTTTACGAGAATCTAAGCAACCTGTGTGATCAGCGTCTGAAAAGGCTATTAGTTCAAAACAAGAATCCTTCGGATACCATATCCCCAAGTTAATGGTTCCCTTGATGTATCGGAGGATTCTTTTAGCCTCAGAGAGGTGAGTTTCAGTTGGTCTCGACTGATAACGGGAGCAAAGATATACAGCAAAGACAATATCAGGTCTACTGGCTGTTTGATACATGAGAGACCCAATGATACTTCGGTATTTTGTAGGGTCAACCAATTTCCCATGCAAATCAGCGTCCAGTTTCTGGGTATGTGCCATTGGTGTGGCATAGGTGTCACAGTTTTGCATTCCATGTTTGTTTAAGATTTCAAGGGCATATTTTGACTGACTCAAGAAAATACCATGGGGTGATTGATGAACTTGCAGTCCTAGAAAGAACGTAAGTTCACCCATCATGGACATTTCAAAATGTTTTTTCATTAGTTTTGAAAAAGCGTTTGAGTACTTTAGATGTGTTGACCCAAAAATGATGTCATCCACATAAATTTGAACTATTAAAATGTGTGCCCCATGATATTGTATGAATAGTGTAGGGTCGACCGAACCTTTGACGAAATTATTGGCGATAAGAAAGGATGATAACTTATCATACCATGCCCGAGGGGCTTATTTGAGACCGTAGAGAGCCTTCTTCAGTTTGTAGACGTGATTAGGGAACTCTGGATCAACGAATCCTTCTGGATGGCTAACATAGACCGTTTCTTTCAGTTCTCCATTGAGAAAAGCAGTTTTGACATCCATATGAAAGACCGTGATATTCATGTGAGCCGTAAACGCCAGAAAAATTCGTAGAGCCTCAAGATGAGCAACTGGAGCGAATGATTCTTCAATGTCAATACCCTCTTCCTGTCTATAACCCTTAGCCACCAGACGTGACTTATTTCTGATTACGGTTCCTTCAGCATCTAATTTGTTTTTCCAAATCCATTTGAGACCAATGACAAAGACCTCTGTTGGTCTTTCAACCAATTCCTATACTTCAAGACGTTTGAACTGATTGAGTTCTTCTTGCATGGATTCAATCCAGTTGTCTTTGGTCATTGCATCTTTAATGTTTTTAGGTTCAGATTGGCAGATAGTGAGTGCATAAATGCAATGTTCACCATCTGTGTGAAGACGTTGTCTAGTTACGACTGGTTGAGTTGGGTTACCAATAATGTTCTCAAGAGGATGGTATTTCGTCCAACGATGTATGGAAGGTTGATGTTGATATACATTTTGCAGATTAGGAGGATGCAAATGACTTGTTGATGATTCCGCAACATCAGAAGTAGCAGAATCATTTGCAAAAGGATTAAAGAACGCATTTGGATCATAATCTGCAGATGAGGGTACTTCATTTTTCAGAATATCATCAGCTGGTTCAGCGTCGTTGGATGCGGTTTGTTCAACTATTGTTGTAGAATCAACTGGTGGTACTTCCTCAACAGTAGTTGTTATAGCAGGTGTATCAGGTATTGGATTTTGATCAGGTTGAGCAGCGGAAATATTTGATATAGCTGGAGCACGTTCATCAATATCATCACTAAATAGAGGAGCAAATTTCTGTTCCATTTGACGTCGAGTTAGTTGTAAACTAGGTTCAGCTGATGATGGGGTTTGAGGGAAGTTTAAACGGTTATGACCGGGTTCCAAGCTGTTATGCTCAGAAGCCATGTCAGTAAGCTTATCGAAATTTGCATGAATCGTTTCCATAATCTCCCTTGTATGACGATTCCAGATCCGGTAACCTTTATAGTTTTCACAATATCCAACAAAGACTCCAATGTCAGCTTTGTCTTTGAGCTTACCAAAATCATCACGATCATTATTCGGATAACATAGGGATCCAAATACATGAAAGTGTTTGAGATTTGGTTTATGGTTGTGGATAAGCTCATAAGGTGTAGCATGCAGTTGACACGGCTTCAGCCCACAAGTAATCTGGAAGTTTAGCATTGATTAACATTGTTCTTGCAGATTCCACTAATGTACGGTTTCGTATTTCAACAACTCCGTTTTGTTCCGGTGTTCGTGCAATGGATGTTTGATGCTGAATTCCCACTTTCTCATAATATGCACGAAGATTTTGATTCACAAATTCAGTTCCTTTGTCTGTTCTGATTTGTCTGACTGTGTTTCGGAGCTGAACTTGAATTTTCGTAAGAAAGGTGATGATCAACTGTGGAGCTTGATCTTTACTCCGAAGAAAATAAACCCAAGTCCATCTTGAGTAGTCATCGACAATTACCAAGATGTAGCGTTTGCCATTAATCGTCTGCACGCGCATCGGGCCACACAAATCCATATGAAGAAGATGAAGCACATGCTGTGAGTTGTGATCCACCTTTGAAGGAAAGTGAGCACGAGTGCTTTTCCCTTGTTCACAAGCTGAGCAAAGGTAATCTTTAGAATATCGAAATCTTGGGAGACCTTCAACGAGTTTGTGTCGTGCAAGATTGGTTATGGTTTGAAAGTTTAAATGTGAGAGACGACGATGCCATAGCCAAAATTTTGTAGATGTAGCCTTTGAAAGTAGACAGATGGGAGATGAAGCAATCATGTCATGCATTGAGATTGTATAAAGACTTGAATTACGGGTGCCGGACATAAGGTCGTTTCCTTGTAGATCACGAATGAAACAAGTTTTTTCCCGAAAAGAAACTTCCAAATTTCCATCATAGAATTGACCAACTGAGAAGAGATTATGATCGAGACCTTCCACAAAATAAACCCTGCTAATTTCGATGTTGCCATTGATGTAATCTCCGTAGCACATGATAGCTGCGAAGTGATCATTCCCGAATCTGACAGTGCCAATGAACTTTGCAACAAAGTTTGATAACAATTTAATATTGCCTGTCATGTGTCGGGAACATCCGCTATCAACAATCCAGAGGATGATCTGTATCACCTGCATTACACACAGATGACACAGATGGAACAGAAGTAGATGTGGAACCCGAATAGTTAGAGGGTTCCGATGCAGTTGTAGAAAACTAGAAGGGGGGTTGAATAGTTTACCGATTAAAAACTTTGTTTTGAAACTTATTGAAAGATCAATTGATATTGATCTTAAGTATGTTAATGAAATATGCAAGCAATATGTAATAAGTAAATAAGGAAAGAAATGATCAAACCACAACAAGTTGTTTATAGTGGTTCGGCCTACAAGGACTCTTTTTCCTTGCCCTACTCCACTCCCCGAGTCTCACACTCGAGAGTTTAACTTCACTAGTCAACAAGCTCCTTTCACCGGCGGAGAAAACCTTTACACTTCGCTTACACTATTTCCGACACTAAGCTAGATGTCGAGTTCTTTCCAAGGGTACAACTACTCCCACACACAATGTATTTTGAGGACTAAAATACTAACCACTCACACTCACAAGATTATGATGGTTTGATACAACAATGAAGTATGGATCAACACTAGATCATACAACACTAAACAAACAAGACTTCCAACTTCTCGTTGAAGCTTGAATATGACTTGATCTTCTTTGCTACAAAAGAGATCACTAATATGATATGAAACTGAATTAGAAAGGTTAGAGAGAAGATATGTATGAGAGTATGTTAGAAAGGGATGAGAAACTACTTGGCTTGGCATTGCTATTTATAGCCAAATTGGACAGGAGCGTCCACGGACGGTGGACCCCTTAAAAGGGTTCCGCCCGTGTACCATTTTGGTACCGCCGGTCTGACAGTCAAGATATCAAATCTTGCCTAAAGTCAACTCTATCTAAGTGAGATTGTGCAAGATATGAAGAGTACAAATCTTCACAAAATATCTAATGGAATCTTCTAATGATTTCCATGATGTAATACATGATGTCAAATGTTGTATTACTATTTATAGAAATATGCAAATGCTTAAGTAGTGTTTGGTTTTAAGAACCTAACACATTCTACAAACTACTATCATACATAGTGATTAGAGTCATATCAAGATGTTACTAATCATAAATGTAAATGCTTGAATGATGAATATATTGTTTGAGAAAGCTTGTTTTAATATCTAATAAACTTGACAAGCTTTAAGCTTTTATAAATTAAATTTACTTTTGTCGTTAACAAAACTTAGGCAAAGATCAAAAATATAAATAACGTTTAATGACGATATTTGTATTAACAATCTCCCCCTTTCTGTTGAGGACAAAATATAAATTTTATTTTTATAAAAGAAACAAAGTTTGTACAAGAGTTATAAAAATATTAGTTTTAGAACTTGAAAAGGAAAGGATAATGCAAGTGTATGAAATTTGACTTTTTATGAAAGTCAAAGAATTCACTAGTTGATGCATGATGTTGACTTTTTCAGAAAGTCAAAGTATGCAGTTTGACTTTTTTAAGAAAAGTCAAGTATTATCAATGAGGGTTCCTGTTTGACTTTTAGAAAGTCAAATGTATGCAGTTTGACTTTTTCAGAAAAGTCAAATATAAGTAATTTCAAAGTTCTATATTTTCTCCCCCTTTTTGTCTCAACAAAAAGAAGAGGCTATGCGGAATGTAATGAGCCCGAGCTATTATCTCCCCCTTGTTCAAAGCTCCCCCTAAATTGGGTGCTTTAATGGGAAGATACATGGATTGTGAAAATAAAGCTACAAAAATTTGTTAGTAATAATGATCATTCACAAGCATTTCCAAACACTATGTAATGACACCAACAATATAATAAACAACATTCATTAGTTAAAATTTTTCATGAGTAATGATCATGAAAAGAGAACACAATGATGTGTTTCTAGTACAAGAAAATAAAAATTATCCTAAGAAAGCAAATAAAAGAAAGACTATTCTAAAACCATCCTAAAGTGATGGTGGATGGGAAAGAGCGTTGAGACGCTCAAGAATGTGGTTGAGGATGAACCTCATTTCTTCGTGGAAGTCATGGACCATAACCCGGGTCCGTTCTACGGTTTGACCCGTTTGCTCACAAGTTGAGCAACCATGCCTTGGAGGGTAGAAAGTTTGGGGAGGTTGTGGTGGTGGAATGGTGGATGTGTTGGTGGTGTTGGGGATGTTTGGAGTGGTCATGATGGATGCAAGCAAAGCACTTTGCATTTGCATTGTCTCACTTAAGTGAGAATCCACCATGCCTTTGAATTGGTGGAGGTTGTGAAGTTCGGCTTGAATCTCCTCTCTAGTGGGATTGTCATCCCACATGCACTCCGGAATGTCCTCAATATGAGGGGACATTGATGATGGAAGTGGATGATCCCCGTATAAAGGACCATGAATGTCCTTGTGAATGGGGTGGAAAAGGAGAGGTCTTGGCCCTAATGGGGCGTTTGGGTCAATGGATGACCGAGGTGACTCATGAGCGATTCGCTCAATGGTGCCAAAGGATGGCAATGGTGGTGGATGACTTGGCCTAGGAGGCAAGTCTTCCAAGTCCTCTAGGAAAGGATTTGGTGATGTTGGTGGAGTTGAAAATAACTCCATAGGAGTGAGAGTGGGAGACCTTGGTGAAGGTGGTGAGGGGGTTTTGGATGTTTGGATAGGTGCCGGTGGAGGTGAAGTAGGTGTTTTTGTTGGTGGTGGAGTTGTGATCACAATGTGTGATGAAGTGGGTGTAGCTAGGGTAAGATGTGTATCATCTCTAATGGGAGATGAGATGGTGAGTGGTGAGGATTCGGATGATGAGCTAAGATGAACAAAACAACAAGGCCTTACGCTCATTCTAGCGGTTTTCTTGCAAGGTCTTGGTGATGATTTAGTCATTTTTAACTTGGGTTTTGATTTGCTAGATAGTAGTGAGAATGAAGAAGGTGTGAGGATGATCATGGTAAGGCCTTTCAATTTATAGAGGTAAGAAATTGTTGAGAAATGGTTTGATTTGATGTTGAACCATTGAAGAGATGAGGTTCCTAATGATTTGGAAGTGGGTTGAATGCTAGTCATATCACCCAAGTCAATCCATACAAAGAAGATGGAGTGAAGAAGAAAAGATATGCAATAAATGTGTTCTAGTGAGTGGAATTTCCTAATATTCAGATTACCCACGGATTTGAAGGTACCAAAAATTTGGTTCCTTCCTTTATGCAAAAGGGCTCCTTAGGTGGATTTTTCAAATTTTTGAATTTTGGTGGGAAATGGATTTCTTATATACCTTAGTAAATAATACTAGTTCTAATAACAGTATAAACTAGTTAGGATTGATTTATAAGTGATGGAAGATAATTTGGAATCACGAAAGAGTCGAAATTCAGAAAATTACCTGGAGGATCCACGGCACCAAAATCATACACGGACGGTACCCTAAAAAGGGTTTCGTCTGGTCCGCCTGTACAGGTATGGCGGTACCAAACTACATAAAGGACGGTACCAAAATTTTGGTGCCGTCTGATCCGTGGAGTGCTGAAATATAGACAGAGTTTGTTTTTAGGTGTCGGGGAAATTTCCGAAACCTGAAATTTTTCTCAAAAGCTGTTATACTAAACATTTCTAGTTAGGAAAAGTAAATAACACATATGTAAACATAGTGGAGCATAGATTTTTAGCAAGGCTTATTGATTTTCACAATATAGTGAAAATGGGTAAAATTTGATAGCATACTTGTGCTATCCCCCTGCATGAGATTGTTATCATACAACATTGTTTCAAGTTATATTATCATCCTACATAATAAAAGCAACTAAATAGTATCAAACATTAACGATAATGCATTGTTCCAAACACTCCTTAAAGTACCCTTTATTTGTCCAACTTCTTGTAAATCTTGTTCATCATCCTACCAAGGCACTTGAACATTCCCTTAGTTTGTTTGAATTATGCTGATTCATTCTCAATCTCGGGATATCTTTGAAGCGAGGTTAAGGTGGTTGGGGTTTTCCCTACGTGGAAGTGATACTTGAGTAGGGAGTGTAAAAACATGGAAACTCACTACGAGCTCAACGATTCTGATTTCCGTTCTCTCGATTTGGAGGTTGAGGAAGTAGTAGTAGTAGTTTATCGAGGCTCCTACCAGAAGGTTCGAGAGTAGAAGGTGGAGTTCTCATAATGCGTAGAGAAGGGCTCTAACTCTTACTTAGTCGTATTAAGTTTGTTTGATTCCCTTACAAGTTCACGGAACCATCCTACTACTTGTTCTAAATGTTCTTCAACCTGTTTATTTCCCATGAAATTCCTCACAAACCTTGTTACGTAATAGCAATTACAAACTATGATAAATCAACGAAAATAATACATCCTACTATTATATTGAACTTTGTTA
>BPTQ01000008.1:89396260-89476825 GCA_019973895.1 Chrysanthemum seticuspe
AAGAGACAGGGTTTAATTCTTCTTGCATGGCAATTACCCATGATTCATCTTTTATTGCTTCATTTATGGTTTTTGGTTCAATGGTGGATACAAAACAAAAATGATTACTTTGATTTTGAGCTTGTGATCTTAAGGTTCTTTGATTAAGTTTTCCTATGACCTTTTCTAATGGATGACTTTTAGATTCTTTGATGTTGACAATTTCCTTATTTAATGGTTCATCTTCCATGTTATTATTAATTTGACTTTCAATTATTTGACTTTCAACTAAGTCATCATCTACCAAAGGTGATGTCTTAGAGGGAGGTGGACTTTCGTCAAATGTTATGTTCAACGATTCCTCGACTATCATTGTTTCTTTATTTAGGACAATGTAAGCTTTACTAGTTTGAGAGTAACCAAGAAATACACCTTCATAAGACTTTGGGTCAAACTTGGTGAGATAATCCTTAGTATTAAGAATAAAACATTTACAACCAAAGACTTTAAAATATCCTAGTGTTGGCTTTTTACCTTTATAAAGTTCATATGGTGTTTTGTTTAGGAAAGGACGTATTAGGACTCTATTTAAAATATATGTAGAAGTGTCAACGGCGTTACACCAAAACTTTTGAGGAATGTTTTGTTCATTAAGCATTGTTCTACTCATTTCTTGAATTGTTCTATTTTTACGTTCTACTACTCCATTTGATTGAGGTGTACGTGGAGCGGAAAAGTTATGTGTTATACCATTTGTATCACAAAAGTTTCCAAATTGAGTTTCGTTGTCAAATTCACGACCATGATCCGTTCGGATCGGCACAATTTTGACACCTAGAAGATTTTGAATTTTCTTGCTAAGTACTTCAAATTTATCAAAAGCTTCATTTTTGGTTTTCAAAACTAACGTCCAAGTAAACCTTGAGTAATCATCTACTATGACCAAAGTGTATAAGTTGCCTCCATAGCTTCTTATAGCGGATGGTCCAAACAAGTCCATATGTAATAATTCTAGACACTTAGATGTGGACACCATATTTTTAGATTTGTGACTACTATGTGTTTGTTTACCAATTTTGCAAGCGTCGCAAAAGTGTTGGTCATATTTTAGTTTTGGTAAATTCCTAACCAACTCTTTTGAAGATAGGTTTTGTATAAGTCTCATATTAGCGTGACCTAAGCGTCTATGCCAAAGAGATGAGCTATCGTCTAATGTTGTTAAGCAAAGTTTGTCATTATATGTTTTATCTATTTTCATGACGTATATGTTATTTTTCCTAACTCCTTTAGCTATGGTGATACCATCTTTTAGTATTTTACTACCATTTTCATCAAATAGTACTTTATACTTTTTATCACATAGTTGGCTAATACTAAGTAGATTAAATCCTAACCTATCCACATGAGCAACATTTTCAATAGTTAGAGAGTTATGAGCAATCGTACCTTTGCCAATGATTTTGCTTTTGAAATTGCTACCGAAAGTGACATTACCTCCGTCATACTCTTGGTATGATGAGAAGAGACTTTTGTTGCCCGTCATGTGTCGTGAGCATCCACTATCTTTTATCCATTCATCAGGTTCCAATCCAACTTTCAAGCATACCTAAGAAGCAAATAACTCAAACATTTGGTCCCCAATATCTCATGGGTCCGTTTGGGTTAAACATACCATTTATTTGATTCATGTATGGAAATGATGGGTAAGGGTTCCATGGCATGTAATCTGGAGTTTGATATGGTCTAGGAAAGTTTTGATTCCAACCGTTGTGTTGGTAGTTAGGTTGAACGTTGTGGTTGCTCTTAGGAAAGGGGTGTTTGGCAAAAGAAGTTTTATATCGTTGTTGAGTAGTTTTTGATCTAAATTCATTTTTAACAAGTCCTACTCCTGATATAATGGCTGGTTTTAGTTTAACATTATCATTGGTTTTCTTTGTTACTTTAACAAATTCAGTACGGTCCGTATTGCGAACATTCTGTTCTGCTGAAGTACCCGCGGTACCATTTTGCACAACGGACGGAACCCTTATTTTGGTTCCGTCTGGTTCGTGCTGTACTGCAGCAATTTTGACAGAATGTTCGTCCTTTTCGGCCGTTTTGTTTTGACTCTTTGGAATTAATACTTCATTAAAACCTAGCCCATTCATGTCTCCTGGTGTTTTATGGATTTTAACTATTTCATCGGCAAGAGCGATGTTTTTGTTAAACCTTTTAAACTTAGAATTATTTTCTATTAAAACTTCTTGTGTGAGCTTTAGTTTTTCTATTTCAAGATTAAGCTCTTGACATGATTTACAATCATCGTCATTTGCTTTTCCTTTTTCAAGACGTTTTGCTTTTTCTTTTAACTCATATACCTCATTTTCCAAAAACTCCTTTTTGGTTTTTAGAAATTTATTTTTAGTTATGATTTTTAGACTTAGCTCACACAATTGATTATATTGTTTTTGCAAGGTGTCATCATCTATAGAAGAATAAGAAGAGTCGGAAAGTACCTCATTTGACTCATGTGCCATTAGAGCGATCTCTTCCTTGCTTGATTCTTCATCGTCTTCACTATCACTCCAAGCACCACTTACAAAAGCTCTTTGAGTTTTGCTTTTAGGTGGCTTGGGACATTCTCCTATGAGATGACTTGCATCACCACATCTAAAACACTTTCTTTCACCTTTATTCTTCTTATCATCCCGATCTTTTCGGAATGGCTTCTTTTCTTCTCGAGGTTGTCTTACAAACTTTCCTCTTCTTCTAAAGAACTTCTTGAAATCTCTAACGGCCATGGCATACTCCTCATCTTCACTATCGGAACAAGATTCACCATCATCGCTTGATTCCGCCTTTGCTTTAAGAGCAACGGATTTGATCTTCTCCTTTCTTCCTTTGATGATCTCCGAATCTTTCTCCATTACCATTTCGTGAACTTTGAGGTTGCCAATTAGCTCGTCTAGTGACATTATTGAGAGATCTTTTGATTCTTCAATAGCGGTCACTTTAGCTCTCCACTTGGGATGGAGTGCTCTAAGAAATTTCCTGACAAAGTTCTTACTACGAAAAGATTCATCAAGTGCTTTAAGTGATGTAATGATAGTGTTAAAACGAGCAAAGCCACAATCAATGGTTTCATCTTCAGGGATAACAAATTGTTCATATTGTTGAACAAGAAGATCAATTTTGTTATCCTTGACTTGTGAATTACCTTGATGTGTAACAATTAAAGATTCCCAAATATCTTTGGCGGTTTCACACATAAAAATTCTTTCATATTCTTTTCTAGGTAAAGCATTATAAAGCATCATTTTAGCTTCATTGTTTTTAGCAACTAATTTCTTTTGTTCATCAACGGAAATATCCTTTGTTGTAGAACTAAAATCTCCTTTAACAATAATAAACCAAAGATCTATATCCTTTGATTTTACATATGTTTCAAAACGGTTTTTCCAATAGATAAATCCATTGGTTTCAAAGAGTGGTGGTCTTTGCATAGATTGCCCTTCTTTAAAGTTTTCAGAATCCATGGATCGTTTCAAGTTTATAAAATACAAGTTATTTTAGAAATTCTTGAGCAACGAGGCTCTGATACCAATTGTAGAAAACTAGAAGGGGGGTTGAATAGTTTACCGATTAAAAACTTTGTTTTGAAACTTATTGAAAGATCAATTGATATTGATCTTAAGTATGTTAATGAAATATGCAAGCAATATGTAATAAGTAAATAAGGAAAGAAATGATCAAACCACAACAAGTTGTTTATAGTGGTTCGGCCTACAAGGACTCTTTTTCCTTGCCCTACTCCACTCCCCGAGTCTCACACTCGAGAGTTTAACTTCACTAGTCAACAAGCTCCTTTCACCGGCGGAGAAAACCTTTACACTTCGCTTACACTATTTCCGACACTAAGCTAGATGTCGAGTTCTTTCCAAGGGTACAACTACTCCCACACACAATGTATTTTGAGGACTAAAATACTAACCACTCACACTCACAAGATTATGATGGTTTGATACAACAATGAAGTATGGATCAACACTAGATCATACAACACTAAACAAACAAGACTTCCAACTTCTCGTTGAAGCTTGAATATGACTTGATCTTCTTTGCTACAAAAGAGATCACTAATATGATATGAAACTGAATTAGAAAGGTTAGAGAGAAGATATGTATGAGAGTATGTTAGAAAGGGATGAGAAACTACTTGGCTTGGCATTGCTATTTATAGCCAAATTGGACAGGAGCGTCCACGGACGGTGGACCCCTTAAAAGGGTTCCGCCCGTGTACCATTTTGGTACCGCCGGTCTGACAGTCAAGATATCAAATCTTGCCTAAAGTCAACTCTATCTAAGTGAGATTGTGCAAGATATGAAGAGTACAAATCTTCACAAAATATCTAATGGAATCTTCTAATGATTTCCATGATGTAATACATGATGTCAAATGTTGTATTACTATTTATAGAAATATGCAAATGCTTAAGTAGTGTTTGGTTTTAAGAACCTAACACATTCTACAAACTACTATCATACATAGTGATTAGAGTCATATCAAGATGTTACTAATCATAAATGTAAATGCTTGAATGATGAATATATTGTTTGAGAAAGCTTGTTTTAATATCTAATAAACTTGACAAGCTTTAAGCTTTTATAAATTAAATTTACTTTTGTCGTTAACAAAACTTAGGCAAAGATCAAAAATATAAATAACGTTTAATGACGATATTTGTATTAACAGTAGTTATAGGTGAAACACACATGTTTATGATTTTAGGTATCCATTGAAATCCTAGTGTATTATGTAACCATATCTGCCATCTCCAACTTGTCTTAGCTTTGGTCTTAGTGAATGCACTAGGTGATAAGTTCTTCCTAGGAGGTGAAGTGGGTGCTACAGGTACATCAATGATGTTTGCAGAAACACTAGAAGGCGGTTTGCCTAGCACAGATTAGAAGCATTAGTAGGCCTAGAGGTATTTCGTTTTCTAGTAATCCACTTACAAGATAAGATAGCTTTAGCAACACATTTATCATGACAACCAGAGAACATGCTTTTACGACAACCAACACAAGAAGCTTCAAACAAAACATTAAGAGTACTTAAAGATTCAGCATTCGTTACATCACTTTGTTCATTACATTTGTCAGACGCAATATCTAAAGTGCGTGCAACTTGAGTTTTATTCAAAATCCTAGGGTGTTCTTCTACTTCAGCATTCTTTATTTTTCTTTTCTTACATCGCAACTTCCTATTCTTCCTTATATTGCTCCTAGGCTGTGAAGTACGGGCGTTGGAAAAAGAGGAAATTATTCCTGTTTCAGTAGAGGGAAGCACATTAGTTTCTGGTGGTTTGTCGTTAGATGTTCTAGAGTCGTTTTGAATCTATTTAGGTGTAGTTACTACAGTGTTACTATCCCTATCTTGCTTAAGTTTTACCAACTCTGCTTTTAAATCATGGATAGTGTGTAACAAATCTTGATTTTGAGAACGAGTATTTCCATTTTGTCGTAAGACATCTTTGGTATATGCAAGATGATCATCAATATCTTTTGATGCTTGAGCATGAGTCTTTTTGAGTAAATCAAATATGACACCATATTCCTTTTTAACTTTTGAAATTTCTTGTTCATATTTTGAAATTTGACACTTCAAAGACACGTTTTGATCATCCAGATGCTCAAGTTTTGGATGAAAAGTTTTAGTGTGCAACTGGTTGATTTTGTTTTGCAAAGCGAGTTCTCGATTATGACAATCTTTTTGACACCATTGAAGACGACGTTTTGCATTTGAAAACTCGTTAAACAAACGTCCATTTTCAACTTTTAAAGACTTGATTTGTGACACAGTATCAGTATTCTCAACATATTCAACGGAATCAACAGAATCAGCAGAGATATAATCAAATGCATATGCAACCGAATGTAGTAACACAACATTATGGATATCAGCATAGATAACATCTTCCAAGAGTCGATCAACATCTTTTCTCAACAATTTCTTTTTACGTTTAGTATTTGAAATCGATGTTTCTGTTTGTTCGAAAACTCTTTTCATAAGTCCAAGATCCTTGTGAAAATCCCTTTCCCAATATATTGCACAATTTTTCAAATTTTGGACATGTGGTAAAATTCTTTTCTAAAAAATATCTCTTTGGGCTCTCGCTTGAGGCGATTGAAAATGTTCAACTTTTATTTCATAATTGATTTCAATTTCACGTTCCAAAAGTTTGATGTCCGATAAGAATGTTTCAAAATATTTGATAACTTTACATTGTTCAGCTAATGGTTTTATGTCACTAAGTGAAGGTAAAGGACCATTAATTTGTGCAGTATTGGAAAGGGGACCCTCAAAAGTAGGTGTGATAACCCAAGGTGTGTTAGTAAAATCCTTTTGTGTGACGAAAGTAAAGGCTTTTGAATAGTTAAATGGTTTGTTATAAACAACATTTTCCAATTTTGACCGACTCTCGTCTTCTGCATCTAATTTCTCTTGACGATTATATTCAACAACACTCATAATGGAATCATCAATTCTATGTTCTGCACTGTAAACTTCAGGATTTGGTTTGAATGCTCTATTTGAAAACTTTGGTTTGTAATCAGTAAGATTCGGTCCATACCCATTTGTATTTGGTTTAAAAGTAAACTTTTGAATCGTTGTGATTGATTCACCATGTTTATAAACAACATTTCAAAACTTTTTGATTTTGTTTTGTAAGTCGACAATTTCCTCAAGATAGTTATCTATTCATTTCGTTGAATGCTTTTTGTACTCAGAGAACTGTTTTTGACAAGTTAACAACTCAGACTTGGCTTTTTAAGTTTCCAAAGTGAGAGCGTTAAGTTGTTGTTTATGATCATATTTCAGTTGTTCTATTTGAGACAAAAAAGCATTCTTGGATGCGACTAGATCACGTATATGTTGTTCTAATGATTTTTCGTTTTGATAAGATTTAGCAAAAGCGACTTCAAAACCTTTTTCACGTTTTTCTTGATTTTGAAAAATGGTGAGTTGGTTTTTTAAGCATTCAATATCCCTAGTTAATAGTGCATTTTTGTCCTTTAATTGCTTATTGATGTCCATGCAAATTTCCAGGCGAGATTCTTGGTCTTTAAGTAAGGGCATGAGCTCAGACGGAAGTTCAGCTTGTTCAACGTGAGTCTCAACATGATCATTAGTTAGATCCTCAAGTATAACCACGGAGTCAACTTGATTATCAATGGTAACCATAAGGTCATCTTGATCGTCAAATATAACTACGGGATCTATTTGATTATCATCAGAATGAGATGTAGACGGCTCATGTTGAACATTCTGATCCTCGTCGGATACAGATGTAGGCGGAGATATCATATCAGTAATGAATATGGTTTGATCCGGTACCTGAGACAAGCCGTCAGTGTCATACACTGGGCCTGTGTCACTCATGTGGAGTTCGTGCATATTTTCCATCAACATAACTGCTGCATTAGCCTGCAAGTCCTCCATATCATCATCAGAATCTGCATTTTCCATGAAGCTCTGTTCCTTGTTGGTAAGAGTTCCACCAGCATCATCCTTAAGAGACAAGAGTAAAGCCTCTTTGTGATAAGCGTTGCCTCTTGTCCTCGGCTTTGGGTATGCATTCGCTAGATGACCCGTCTCATTACAGCTATAGCAACGAAGACCATTTACCCCATTCTGAGCATTACCCTGTTCAACCACTTGATCCCTTTGTTGTTGTGGAGCACCCATGTTATTCCTTCCCAATGGATTAAACCCTTGACCACCGCCCAACTGACGAACTTGACCACGATTTTAAACCTCAACTCTTCCATTGTTAACAACAGCCTGATTCCTTGTGTTAGATGAGGTGCGAATGCGATTGTTGGATTTGTTGGAGTATCGACCAAAGGCTCTAGCAATCATAACAAATCCTTGTTGCAATGCATCAAAAGCTTCAGCATCCTTAGTTGATTCACTGTAAAGTGCTTGAGTATTGTTTTTGTTGTATGGAACCAGTTGATTTTCTTGTGGTATTTGCTGTTGTGAAGGATCATAAGGTGTTATCTTAGCAGATGGTTGAGTAGTAGGTTGTGGAGGATTTGTGAATACAGTTTGTAAGGTCGGGAATTGAGGATAACAATTTTGAGCCCACAATGCTAATTGTTGATTATCCGGAAGTGAAGGTGAAACAGGTTGTCCACGGATAACCCTTTCTTTGTCAACTTCTTTTTGGTGGGGCTTCAAATAGTCGTACAACAATCCGTATGTAGTATGATGAAGATTCTTAGCTTGACGGATGAAAATGACATACTTTTCCTAATCAGGACCAAGACTACTCAGGAACTTAGTATTGACTGCAATTCTTGGCATGATGATGTTATGTTTGTCGAAGTCATTGATGATGTCTGAGAAGCGATGATGATATGACTCTAATGTCTCTCCGGGTTCAATCATGAAGTGTTCATAAGCCAAGTAGATTTTGGATTCCATGTCTTCTTGATTGAGTTTAGTGCCTTCCATGAGAAGATCAATATGTTCCCACATTGCATTAGCAGTCTTTTGAGCATCAACACTTCGAATGATCGGATTGGGTAATCCCAAAAGGATGTATTGCATTGCTAGTTCATCGGCTTCAAAGTGTAGAAGTTCATCAGTAGTGAGGTCATTAAGACTTTCAATGTTAGTGACATCACCTCTTGGTGGATTAGAATTTAGATCTCCGGGTACAGTGACAGTAGGCATCTGAAATGGACCTTCCAGGACAACCTTCTTTAAGAACTTTCCATGTGGCTTCTTTAGATCACAAAACCTAAAGAACCTTATCACCCATTGATCATAGTTTCCGAGAGTGAGCATTGGAGGTCTATCAAGTGATCCAGCCTCATGAATGGATTGTTGGCTACTTAAAGCTTCACACATCTTTGCAAACCAAGACAGTTCCTTTATAGTATTCCTGGATGGATGTTGATTGTGAAAGTTTGTGTAAGGTTGTACTTGAAGACTGAGGGTGGTTGAATCATTTGTGGTTGAATTTCTCCTTGAGGAAATTGTTGTTGAAATTGTTGTTGTTGTTGTTGTTGTTGTTGTTGTTGTTGTTGTAGTTGTTGATAAAATTGTTGTTGTTGTTGTTGTTGATTGAGTTGTTGTTGTTGTTGTTGAGGATACACATGAGGGAAGTAGCTAGAGTATGGTGGTTGAGACATCTTGAAACTTGTGTTGATGATGGATCTTTGTAGTCGAATGAAAATTTGTTGATGAAGTATCCTTAGGCTAAGAAAACAACTTATGCGTAAAGAAGAGCTTATGCGTAAAACCAATCCTTACGCGTAAAGAATAAACTTACGCGTAGTGATAGCTTAAGCGTAAACTTGATTAAACCTTAGGTTATGCGTAAACTAAAGACTTATTAGTAAGAAACTTATGCGTAATATTTCCTTAGGCGTAAGACGTGCTTATGCGTAGGAAATGCTTAGGCGTAGGATTTCTTACTCGTAAGCTTTTATGCTTAGGCGTAAAACTAGGGTTTTATCCCAAAAATCCTTTACACTTATTCAGTGTAGAAGATATCCAAAGTCGAAGTGTTTTCAGGCTTATCCAAGCAAGAAAACACTAAGTAAACCAATTACACTGAAGATCAAACCAAGGAAATCTTATGCGTAGACTTTGATATCTTACGCGTATAACTAGGGTTTAGTTACGCGTAGGAATTGCCAACTTTTACCAAAACTGAAATTTCTGCCCAAAGGTGTTTCTAAACCAGATTTTGTTGATGAAACAGCTTCAATATCACAAAAAGAACACAAAGTGTGAAACTTGATGATCCAAAACACGTATTCACCTTACGCGTATAAATGAACACACGACTAAAACCAAGCTTAAAAACAATGAAATACACGTAAAGTTTCAAACTTTTTGCCAAAAACTTAAATTTTAACACCAAATAACCTTTAAAGTACAAGAATCTTGGATTGTAACGTGTAAAAATTAAGTTTTTCAAGCGTATAAAGATTTGAGTACCGAGACTTACGCGTAGACACTATGTTTCAAAAACAAAATCGTTTCACCCAACTATTTGGCGAATGATACCACTGTTAGGTCACCATTTATGTAACACAAGCATCAATATAAGAATTATAGATGAAGGAGTGATCAGATGAACAAGTTAACACAAACACACGAGTATATAATGAAAGGTTATGTGTAGGTTTTGTGATAAGATGAACAACCAACTCCCAAATGGGAGTTTACAAGACTATTTATAGGAGAGGGAGCTAGGGCAACACTCCTAGTCCCTTCCTTTCCTTATTAGGCTTGGGCCTAGGCTTATGGGCCTTCTACATAAGCCTAAGCATTGTAACAAACATAAATACCTAATTAAGCTAACTATTACATGTTAATTAGTAACACTTGTAATCTAGTTTAGGAGTGATTCCAACACCTTCTATTACCATTTTATACAGTACTGATTCAAACGCCATCATATAAGGCTAAACATTACTTGACAATAAGTATGTGACATCACAATCCACATGAAAGATAATGATATCCATACATAACTTTTTCCCCGTATCTAAAACGTGCAGTAATGAATCATATAGCCTGAGCATGTTTCTCTTCAGCAAAACTCGACTATACCTTTGTTGATACAAAAGTTGGGCGTTCCTTGTTCGGGGCTCCGGTTCTCGTACCAATTAATGATTGTTGCTTGTGACATGCGCACTAAAGACAAAAAACACCGTTAGGCTTACCGTGGGATTGTCTCCCACGATTATCCTCTGGCGTGAGAGTAAGTAATCGATTTAGGGTTAAAAGTGAGTTAGGGTTTTGAGATCGTACCTTTAACGAGGGATGTAATTCCCTTTATATACGCACGAAATCCTTGTTGGTTCCGTGTTCCTCAACCTTCGGCGTATCCCGCCTAAGTTGGTTAGGGCATGATTATCTCCTTGATTAAGAGATATCCGATATCTATTCCGTAAATAGATTTGTATTTGGGCCTTTGTGGGCCTAAATGCTTATCAGCGTAGCCCAGTTCGTGCTGGGCTTATCAGTATTGGGCTTTGGGCGGGTTCGTGACCCGGATATAGACTATACGTCATCATGTCCCCCCAGTCTAGTATGCGTAGTGAATAACTGCAGATGCTAGACTAATAACCGTAGTCAATGAAACAACGTCGAAGTGTAGCCAAGAAGTCATAAAAATATATCCTCCCGTACATTGTATCTAGACATGGGATTGAAATTTTGGACGCCTCGTAATTCGGGGGAAAGTTACTGCAGCAATGTCCCATCAAGCGATCTCAGCCACATAGTTAGGGTTAGTGGGATCCACGTGTCACTCATCGTGTGGACGAGAGAGGTTATATAACCCTTCGCTTTATTTCCACCGTTTGCCTCACAGTAAAAAGAAAACTCAATCCGCCATTTTCAAGAATCCTTACCTTTGCAATCTAGAAAAAACCGCTTATTTCTAAGGTAACCGCGTGTGCGCTTTGTAGAACAATACCATGGTCAAACAGTTATCGGATTTCACCTCCGACCTCACCGAGAGTGACCTTCTAGAATTCACCTCGGACTACTTTATACCACTTGACGTGCATCCGGTTGTTCCGGGTGTGTGGGCATCCATTGCAGATTTCCCCAATGGGAAAATAGGGGTATACACACGTTTCTTTGAATTCGCGAATCAACGTGTGCCCATATCCCAATTTTTATGCGATTTGTTAAATTATTACGAGCTGCACCTATCCCAGCTGCACTGCATTGGTGCGGCTAAAATCACCAATTTTGAGGTGAACTGTCGTTTACTGGCGGTTAACCCAACTATCCACCTATTCCGCGCCTTTTATCACACGACATGGGCACATGGGTGGGTATCCTTTGCTAAGCGCGCTGGTAGGCTTCAGTGCTATACTGAGAAGCTAGACGGGCTTAGGAATTGGAGGGAGTTTTTTTTCTGGGTAGACGACACATGCTTTCCATGGCATTATAATTTTTATACCTGGGGTACGTTGCCGAGGGATGAGTGCCCCTTGCCTGGATCATATGTCGCTGAGGATGCGGAACTGATAAACGCTAACCGCATCCCCATTACTTCCTATCCTGAGGAATTTTTGGTGCATATGGGCATCAGCCGGAATTATTTTGGCATGCCGGATGAGATGCCAATCTTCTTAGGCGCCAATGGCCAGGGTGGGTACTCATTCTTCCGCACCCCTTTGTGTAATTAATGTAAGAATTTTTCTGCCTTTCTCCGCACATTATATAGCCTGTGTTGTTTGTTGTTTCCTGCTGCGCAGAGATGGATCTTTTCACCGTGGTGCGTCTAGCGAAGCCAGTTGAGGTGAAAACAGGGACACGGCTACTGAAAGAAGGAGAAGAGCCGATATTGGCTGCTACCGCAGGGCGTACCCTGGAGATGAATGTGGGAGAGGCAAGGACCAGCTCATCGGTTGCAGTGGAAGCGACGCCACTGCAAAGCGTGCCAAGTCCTAGGGTTCCATCCCCCGTGGCGCAGCCACCACCCGTAGTAGGGGTGTAGCCATTGGAAGAAGAAGAAGAAGAACAGGAGTCTGGGCTAAAGCGCAAAAGAGTGCTCGGAGAAGATGGCGCGAGCTCCTCAAGGAAAAAACGTCTGGTGATCCTTACTTTAGAATCATCTGCTAGCGACGCTGCATCATCGCACCCATCCGCTGATATATCTGGCCCACAGTAAGTAATGTCATCAATATATATTGTTTGCGCACCAACTGTTTTTTACAGGAAACTGACAATTCTGTGTCTGGGTATGCAGGTTTGAACAGGGTGCGAAGTTGCCCCATCCTGATAGTCCTGCACAGTCTTCTGAGCCACACAACCAAAAAAGGGAAGATGTGTCTGCTGGGAATGCTCCAATGGAACAATTGGTTGAAGAATTGGTGCAGGTGTCTGCACATCAAGCATCGTTGGTTGAGAAGCTAAAGGCGCAGATTTCTAGTGAAAGCAGCCAAGGCGCTCAAAAAGATCAGAAGATTGCCTTGCTGGAGTCGCAGCTGGCCAGTGCCAAGGCGGAGGCCGAGAGTCTTTCTGTATATGCCCAGAAGCAAGCTGAGGAGAAGATGGCGCTGATGGGCCAAATAAACCAAGAGCGCAAAGAGTCATCAGGGTACAAGGCTTCGTGCCTCTGGGCACTAAAATATCTGGAGAAGAATAAGGACACATTGACCGCGCAGTTGGAAGATTTTGGTGCCACCGTGAGGAGTGCTCTGGAGGCCCAAGAGATGAAGCTGCGTAAGCTAAGTTTGGAGTATGATGAGGAATTATATCCTCATCTAATGTCTGTCATCTCCGAGCGTAGGTGGCTTATCAGCCATGGTCTGCGTCTTGCTGCGCTGAGTACTCTTGAGTCCAAGGAGGTAGTTGACAAATTTGGTGGGGTAGTCCAATGTGCTTTGGAGAGAGGAAAATCAGAGGCTATAGAGGTGCTGCAGGAAGCTAACTTGCTGAAAGTTCCTGCTGAAAAAGTTCCTGGGTATGACACGCAGTCCTACAATAACCTGGTTGCTGCTATGAATAGGATGAAGACCTTAGAGCTTCCCATGATTTCTGAGTTAGAGCGCGTTCAGGACTTCCCAATAAAGGTCATTATGGAGGGATTGACCTTAGCTCGGCATTTTGGGGTAGAAGCCGTTGCGCAGCCAGACCATTTTCTGAAGCCTGATGATTCTCAACTTCACGTGCCCGTGTTTGCGTGCCCCAAGGATATCTTGAATCCTTTTGAGCTGGAGAAGGAAGTGCCCTTGAAGCAAGTTCTGGAAGCGCATGCTACGAGACTTGCCTAAAAAGAAGGGATTAAGGGTAAGGCTGTCATGTGTGGCGTGGGCGCGGCACATCTCCCTAGATCTAATGGGATACCAGTCAGTGTTGCGACCGTTTCGTGCCGAGATTCCGACCTCCTGAAGAGACTGAGTGAGGTTAAAGATGCAGCCAACCGCGTAGGTGGCTCATCTTTGGAGCGGTGTAATAGTTGGTAGGTTTGTACGTTGTAAAGTAATAATCCTTTTGTAATAACTCGTAGTTATGAATAAAATCTTCTTTTGTTAAGTTCGTATGGATATTGTTGTAACTTATAACATACATACTTGTCTTGTTATCTTTGCCGAAAAGTCAGATGTGTATACCAGCGTGAATAATATAAGAAGTTCATAGTCATGTATGTTATGATATGCAGCGTACTGTAAATATCACATTTAAGAAATCAAGTGTCTTGGCTTCTAAGTTGTTAAACGTGCACCATATGCAATGTTGCGCATCCGTCGTGGGATGCGCACAAAACTTATTCCAACGTCTTGAGAACAAGGTGTTTAACAAGGATACGTGATCCGATGTTGATGGGTTTGCAACCCTCTTACTCAACAAGTTGTTTAGTAGGTTAACTTATCCTTTTACCATCGTGGGTTTATTTTAGTGCATGCGCGCCATGTAGGCAAGAGATAAAAGAAAAGTGTTAAGACATACAGTATATGGCAATAACAAATTAAAATGTGTCGCGGAGTTAGCTAGAAACCGCGACATTTTATTGATACTTGCAAGTTTTTAAATAAGACATAATACTAAGTAAAACAAAAAGTAAATACATGGATGTTGATTGGGCCTTTCCATAAAGTGCCAGGGCGTCTGTACGCTGGGCCGTAGCCATCCCTATAGGTAGCACCTCTTGAGGTTGCAGATGTTCCATGTGCGTGGTAGTTCACGACCATCCAAGCCTCGTAGCTTGTATGCGCCGGTTCTTGAGGCTTTAGTAACCTCATAGGGTCCTTCCCACTTTGGTCCAAGCTTACCTGTGTCTTCTGCGTGGCTCGCATCATTGGCGCGGTAAACGAAGTCACCTGGTCTGAATGAAACACGACGCACTTTAGCGTCATAGTATCCTTTCATTCTTGACTTTGATTTCTCCTCCCGAATGGCTGCGCGTTCGCGCCGTTCTTCGAGCAGGTCTAAGTCGACACGTCTCTCGTCATCATTGGTTGCCACATTGATTTCCGTAGTGCGGATAGTTGGCATTCCGATTTCGGCTGGTATGACAGCTTCTGTCCCGTAGACTAGAGAGAAGGGAGTGTCTCCCGTGTTGGTTTTGATTGAGGTGCGATGCGCCCACAAAACATGCGAAATTTCTTCCACCCATATTCCTTTGTGCTTGTCCAAACGTGCCTTAATTCCTTCACCCAGGCTTCGATTCGCACGTTCAACTAGGCCGTTGGTTTGTGGGTGTTTTACTGACGCAAAGTGCTGTATGATGTTTAGCTTCTCGCACCAGTCCTTGAAAGGGTTGTCGCAGAATTGTTTCCCGTTGTCCGAGATGATCTCACCAGGTAGACCAAAGCGGCATACAATGTTTTTCCAAACGAAGCGCTTCACCTGGTTTCCAGTGATTGTTACCACTGCCTTTGCTTCGATCCACTTGGTGAAGTAGTCTATGGCAACTATGAGGAACTTTAAACCTCCTGCTGCGACAGGAAAAGGACCTGCAATGTCACTTGTGGAATGGCCATGGCGCCGTAATTGGTGTTAACTCCTGTTGTGGTTTGCGGGGAATGGGTCTGTGGACTTGGCAGTCTCTGCACTTTCTTATCAAATCCCGCGCATCGCGGTGCATGGTGGGCCAATAATAGCCTGACCGTAAAGCGCGCGCCACCACTGACCGTGGTCCTGAATGCATGCTGCATGAACCTTCGTGGATTTCTCGCAGTACATAGTTTGCTTGTAAGGGGCCAACACAGCGGAGCCATGGTTGCAGGAAAGAGCGTCGATATAGGATGTTGTCCCGAAGTTCAAACCTTTGCGCTGTGCGCCGTATCCTTCGGCCTTCTTTCTGCTCTTGGGGTAATACTCCCTTGCTTATGAATTCGACTATTGGTGTCTTCCATGTAGGTCCGTCTTCCTCTATTACCGTGGATACTTCCATTTCTAAGATGGATTTGCTTTTCAATGTTTCCACCAACACCTGTTTGGATAGGTGCGCAAAGCTTGTGGATGCCATTTTGCTTAGAGCATCCGCCTTGCGGTTTTCCCCTCTTGGAACCTGTTTGATGGTAAACCTGTCAAAGCTTTGAATTACTGCCTGGGTTTTTTCAAGGTACTGAATCATGTTTTCCTCCTTGGCTACATACTCGCCTAGCACGTGGTTGGCTACCAGTCTGGAGTCTACATTCGCTTCCAGGTTGCGTACACCCATTCGAGATGCGATGCGTAGTCCCGCTAGTAGGGCTTCATACTCTGCCTCATTATTTGTCGCTGTGAATTCGAAACGCAATGCGTAAGTGAATTCCATTCCTTCTGGGTTTGTGAGGATGAGGCCTGCTCCTGACCCATCCACGCATGAGGATCCATCTGTGAACAAGATCCATGGATCTGGTAGTTCTTCCGTGCGTGGTGGAGGTGCATCATCAGTGTCTGGCTTTTCGCTGATGAAATCAGCCAGTATCTGCCCTTTTATTGCAGTACGTGGTCTATAGGTGATGTTGTGCTCACCTAGCAATACACTCCATTTTTGCAGTCGTCCTGATGCATCAGGCTTGGAGATGATTTGCTTGATCGGTTGGTCTGTGATCACTGCTATTGGGTGCGCTTAGAAGTACCTACGTAGCCGTTTAGCAGCAAACACCAATGCCAGGACTAATTTTTCCATGGCGCTATAGTTCATCTCCGTCTTCTTGAGTGCCTTGCTTACAAAATAGAAAGGGGTTTGTATTGAATCCCTATATGTTAGTAACATTGCACTAACTACTCCTTCAGTTGCAGATAAATACATAATCAGCTCTTCCCCAGGTCTGGGTGCAACAAGTGTGGGTAGCGTTGCCAGGTGTTGTTTAAGCTGTGTGAAGGCTTCTTCTGCCTCCGTAGTCCACCGAAAATCTCCCTTTTTATACACTTCTTGAGTGTTTTGAAAAGGGGTAATGATTTGTCTGCCGACTTGGATAGGAATCTGTTTAGACCGGCCAGCTTTCCGTTGAGAGATTGGACTTCCTTCAACGTGCGCGGTGAAGGAAGTTCAATGACGGCCTTAGTCTTTTTTGGACATGGTTTTATGCCCTCAGGTTCTATCAGGTATCCAAGGAACATGCCTTCAGTAGCGCCGAAGGTACATTTTTTAGGATTCAGCTTCATGTTGATCTCTCGTAGAGTTTTGAACGTTTCCTCCATATCGCGCACTAACTCATCTTCAGTATGGCTCTTTATGACCAGGTCATCAACATAGACCTCTAGGTTGCGGCCCACCTATTTTTCGAAAGCATTATCTACTAAACGCTGATAAGTGGCGCCTGCATTCTTTAAGCCAAAGGGCATTTTTGTGTAACAGTATACGCCTTGGCTTGTGTGAAAGGCCGTTTTTTCCTCGTCCTCCTTAGCCATCTGGATTGGATGATATCCTTTGTATGCATCGAGGAAACACTTTAATGGATACCCGCACAGAGACTCTATTTTCCAGTCTATCTCTGGTAATGGGTAGCAGTCTTGTGGACATGCTTTGTTAAGATCGGTGAAGTCCACGCACATCCGCCTGCTACCATCGCTCTTCTTTACCATGACTAGGTTGGAAAGCCAGTCATGATAGTAGACTTCCCGCATAATTCCTGCCTCTACTAGCTTGTGTACCTCTGCCAGGATTGCCTGCGCGCGCTCTGGAGCCTGGTCGCGCTTCTTCTGGCGTATGGGTGAGTATCCTTGTCGGATTCTCAGTTTATGCTCTGTTATTGAGCGTGGTACCCTCGTCATATGTTTAGGCTCCCATGCAAAAATGTCCAAGTTCTTTTGCAGGAGCGCACATACAGCTGCTCTGCCGTCGTCCGACAGTGACCCTCCGATGGATATTTCCTGTTCCGGGTATTCAGGGTGAATTGCAACCTTCAGGTTTGGAACTTTGGTTGCGCGCTGTTCTGGAATCGGTGTCGTTTCGCATGTAATCGTGTTACATTCTCTATGCGGTACAGTGGCATTGTGAAGAGTAACAATACCACCTTCCACTGGGAATTTAAGCATCCCGTGTGCTGTTGACGGCACTGCGCGCATAGCTGATATCCCAGGCCTCCCAATAATGCCATTGTATGGCGAGGAAGATTTGATCACCATAAATTCCATCCAGGCCGTCGCATAGTGTTTTGCCCCATAGGCCATATCTTTTCACCCGTAAAACCCGTTAGAGCCGTTCTGACCGGGCTTAACTGACTGCGTATTTCAGGCCGCAGTCTCTTGAAGCAGTGTTCATACATGATGTCTGCAGATGCTCCACCATCAATGTACATGCGGTGGATGTCGTGACCCCCCGCACTTATCTCTATGGTGAGTGGTTCCACCACTGCGTTTTCCGCAGTTAAGGTGGGGAAAGAGATTTCGTTCCCACGAGAAAACTCCTGGCAGACCTTCTGCCTAGTGACCCGCTGCCATGATTGTATCACGTAGATGGTGTCGGCCTTGTCTTTGGGTGTCTCTTTCTTGTTCCCACTATTCTGCCTATCCTTTCCTTCCTTTATGTTTTTGACCAAATGGTCCAATCTGCCCTCCTTAACCATTTTGTCAATGAGCTGGCGTAGTTGGACACATTCGTTAGTGGTGTGGCCCTTCTGTGCGTGGTAGTCACAGTATCCATTCCCGGTGCGTCGATCCTCTAGAGTGCGCATTTGTGGCGGTCTTGGGAAGTTCGCACCTTCTGTTGCGAGTATTTCCTTGGGAGTTTTGGTCAGCGGGGTGTATTTGTCATTATCCCTTCCATTCCCCTGACTGCGATAGCTCCTATTACGGTTACTACTCCTGTCGGTAGATTGTCTCACAGGTTGTTCCTGTGACCTATAGTTCGAATAGTTTCTTTTGCTATCTGCTGCGGCAGCTTCTCCTTGGACGAAGGACCGAGAACGTTTCATGAGTTCATCGAAGGTTTCAGGAATCTTGTCGTTCAACCTCTTGATGAGTTCTGGGTTATTAATCTCATTCATGAAACCAGAAATCTTTAGCACTTCAGGGCATGCTTTAACTTGCATGCATTCGTCTTTGAAGCGTTCCATGAATGCGCTTGTAGATTCTCCTTGGCGCTGCTTTACCCTGGCGAGTTCAACAGGATTTTTAGCGCACTTCTTCCGCTGAGTAAAGTTCAGGCGAAACGCCTTTCTCAATTCCTCAAAGCCATTGATGCTTCTGCGTGGAAGCTTGCTGAACCAGTTCCGCTCGTTTCCCACCAGTGTGGAGTTGAACATATGGCACCATATAGGCTGTGGCCAATTTTCAATTGTAGCGGCTGATTCAAAAATTTTGAGGTGATCATCTGGATCACCTGTTCCGTCATAGGTTTTTACATTAGCAGGCATGCGCCTCCCTTTGTTCTCTGAGAAGTCACTCATGCGTCGAGTGAACGCATCCACCTTTTGACGGCGCCATGGGAGAGATATATCTTCATCCTCCTGGTCATTATATCTGTTTCTGGACTTCTAGTGTCCAGTTTCACTATCCCCGTTGTCCGAGGAATTTCCAGAGGACGAATTTTCCCTCCTTCGGCGCTTACGCCGACTGTCCTCATAGTTTGTACTCGAAGGGCTTTTACTTGGGGAATATCGTCGCCCAAGTCTGTCCTGTATTCTGCGGCTACCAAGTCTGGTGTGGACACTGGTACGCCGTTCATCCTCCTCACTTCCTTCCAGGTGATGTGAGTTGGACGTCTCATCATCCTCAACCTTTTTCCCAATTCTGTTAAACACAGGGGGTCGGCGGTTGTCTCGGCCGCGCTTCTCCTTCTGACGGTGCGGTGGGGAGATTTCGTACTCCGAGTCAAAACTGAGTCGGGCTTTTAGGCTTCGACTCGACCTCTTTCTAGCTTCCTCTTCCATGAGGGCGGCCAAGGTTTCGTGATTTTGGGATACGAAATCCCTTGGTGTTACTTCCGGTGCGACCCCTTCTAAAGCAAGGGTGTTCGCTTCTACCGCTATGTCCTTGTTTCTATCCGGTGCATCTGGTGCCTTTGTCAGGTCAGTCTCTAGCACTGATTGAAGGGGAGTGGTAAGAATAGTGCGCAGTGGATCCACTGCGTTAGTGGTGGTTGTGGTGGTCTGGGTTGTCCCCGAGCGCGGTTCCACCAGAGGGAAGATCACGTCCTGGCTTGATCCCTTGTTTTTAGCAGTACTGGTTGTCCCAGGAGTCTGCTTGGAAGCTGAATCGATGTGCGGCTTCTTTCCGGTAAGGTCTGTTTGCGATCGCTGATTTCCATGCTTCGTCATTCTAGTCTTAGTTCTTAGTGAATGGTCCCACGGATGGCGCCACTTGTTGATACAAAAGTTGGGGGTTCCTTGTTCGGGGCTCCGGTTCTCGTACCAATTAATGATTGTTGCTTGAGACCTGCGCACTAAAGACAGAAAACACCGTTAGGCTTACCGTGGGATTGTCTCCCACGATTATCCTCCGGCGTGAGAGTAAGTAATCGATTTAGGGTTAAAAGTGAGTTAGGGTTTTGAGATCGTACATTTAACGAGGGATGTGATTCCCTTTATATACGCACGGAATCCTTGTTGGTTCCGTGTTCCTCAACCTTCGGCGTATCCCGCCTAAGTCGGTTAGGGCATGATTATCTCCTTGATTAAGAGATATCCGATATCTATTCCGTAAATAGATTCGTATTTGGACCTTCGTGGGCCTAAACGCTTATCAGCGTAGCCCAGTTCGTGCTGGGCTTATCAGTATTGGGCTTTGGGCGGGTTCGTGACCCCGGATATAGACTATACGTCATCAACCTTGAAAGTCATCGACTGGTACAACTCCTATCAATCTTGAATTAACAAAAATTGGTAAGAATTCAACTTAACAACCAATTGCTTCAAAAAAATCACGGTAGTAATCTATTTATATTTATAGACTGGATTATACACAGTTACTTAGGCTGATGGCAACTGAAAAGTACGGAGTATAAAATTATCTGTGCGTTGGCTCAAAGATCGTAATGGCTGCAAAACATGGTTATATTTATGCCATCCAGTCATCGAGTGACCAAATCATCAAAGCCAAGCAAGTAATATTTAAATGAGATATGCACATCATAAACCATAAATTCATATTTACGACAGTCTTCCTTTTGACGCTGCAAAATTACAATAGCAAAGCAAACGAAAGCGTTTAAGGCGGTGAAAGAAACATTTTCACCACCATAACCAAACTCTGTTAGTCAATGGAAGATTCTATTTTTTTGAACCTGGGATGCCAATGATCTAACCGAAAACTGTTGAAATCCCAAATCACTAAAGTTTTAATTTGATAACAGTGGTTCCAAGTTATAAAACTATTGGGTGGCTCAGAAGTAATAATGGATGCAAAACATGGCAGCATTTTATGCCTGCCTTTTTTTCCAAGCCAAAAAGTATAACTGGCCGGGTTACCAAGTCATCATATCGAAGCAAATATTATGCCAATTAAATCCACAAACCATCACCAGAACCCATAAATCGAAACCTACCGGCCATGAAGCAAGTTTAATTTATTTATTTATTTATTTATTTTGAATAAAATAAAATGCCATCACATATACACAACTAACAACCGGCCTCCCTTAGTTTAAGCACAATGCCATCACATCGTAGCTCATCTATAAACGTTGTCATTTTACCTTTGAATACAAACTAAGCCTTAAACGGCACAATTTGGGCAAGACAAAAAATGCGTCTGTGTTTTGGCTGAGATATTGTAGGCGACAAAATAAGGTAGCCTTTTATATCAACCGTTGTTTGTCACGGAAAAATTACAAATTACAAGCTGACCATAATCGTCATAGGCTAAACGTATTTGTCCATAATGAAGCAATGCTGATGATGATATATTGAATATAGTTATATGTGAAAAATACGGAAAAATGAGATTTGTTTCTATCTTTCGTGACTTAAAATTTTCTAATAATGATAACAAATACAGAAAATAAAGAATGAAGATGATGAATGATATTGAGTGGATTCAAGTGACATGTTATGATTATAATATTAAATTAGAAAAAAAGTAATAGGAGAATATACACATACTTGAAAAATATATATTATACGTCAACAAGGTGGATATTTTTAAAAAAATTACTCTGTAGTAATTAACTAAATTTTTTTTATTGCTCTCTTTATTTCAAAATAATTGTATCACGATAAAATACATACAGTTTAAGAAAAAAATAGTTATTTTTGTTTTCTCTCTCATACTTCTTGTATATTGATAATTTTACTCTTAACTAATTATCTAATTTCCTCTTAAAATTTTGGTAATAATAATTTTCAATCAAGTGTATTAGTGTAATATGATAAACTCGATCAAACTTT
Source organism: Chrysanthemum seticuspe (assembly GCA_019973895.1). Taxonomy (NCBI): domain Eukaryota; kingdom Viridiplantae; phylum Streptophyta; class Magnoliopsida; order Asterales; family Asteraceae; genus Chrysanthemum; species Chrysanthemum seticuspe. The sequence goes on from BPTQ01000008.1 coordinate 89,418,527, forward strand.
CATATCTAAATTTAGTAGTGATTAATTAAATTTCGATATCCAAAATAGAAATGTGAACTATTAAATTCGGGCAGATGAATTATGCTATATTTTCGCTCTTTACATCAAATCAAATTTCAAACCCGAATTCAAATTCAAATTCAAATCTAAATCATAATCCTAAACTCATCTACAAACCAAACGCACCCTATATGTTTTGTGGACTTCTAGCTTCCTTGACTTGACAGTCACCACTGGGATATAAAAACACCCACCCGTCACTCTTCTTCAGGAGCATGCGGCACATGCACAACCACCTTAACCTAAACAAAAATCGAAATGAGACGTGGAAGCTCGTCATCTCAACGGACACCGGCGGCTAAAGAAAAGGAACGCCGAGACCGTATGAAGGACCTTTACTACACTCTTGCTACACTCCTTCAGCTTCAACCTCATGTACATCTCTTATTATCTCTAAATGTATATGTTTTTTGTCTAGACGAATGTTTAGGGACACGGGCTAAGGGCTAAGGGGCAAGCCACTACCATTGCCTTTCAAAATTTAATGGTAAATTGTGTTAAATATTTAATTAACTTTTCACTAGTAAAGGGGGTAAATTATTTTCTAATACATTCTCGTTGTAATTAATTTGATAATGTGCATATGTAGTTAACTCCATCAATTGCAACTTTTCTTATTGAGACTGATTAGGTTCTGTTTTTAACTCCATCAATTGCAACTTTTCTTTTTGAGACTGATTAGGTTCTCAAAGTTCGTTTGTTGGATATATTATACTTATATTTTATACACGTTTGATCGACCCATCAACAATCTGTTAGTTAGCACTTCTTAACACAGTCATTATATTGGTAGTTTGTTACTAGCTAAAACAATCAATAATACTGCAGGAGAGAATGCCATTGCCGGATCTACTGGAACGAGCGACAAAGGTAATGACACAATGGAAGGAACGAGTAGAATGGTTAAGAAGTAGAAAAAAAGAGCTAGAGGAAAGTTTAAATTGTAAGTCAAGACACAAGGCACAACAGTTTGTTCAAGTAAGGGAAGTAGTGGACTCGAAACTGGAGGCAAATCTAAAAATCATGGTGAATAATAAGAATGTCACACCTTTTCATATTTTGAGAGTTATAGAGGAAGGTGGTACTCAAGTTACGAGCTCTAATTTCTGCCACATCGGCGACCACATCTTCTGCACTATTCATGCACAGGTAATTTATACGCATACGTACACGTTAATGTGCATGCATGCATGTGGTGCAACTTTAGGCTTATTCGTTCTTAACAATTGATTTGTAACACTTATTACCTACATGCAACTATGGGTAAATGCATTTAGGGTGTATTTGTTTAATAAAGTTTTTTCGGACAAGATTAATAAACCGGCTGGCTATAAAAAGAATAGTCCATGTATACCAATTTTTGTTGACAATAAGTTAACGACAATGGGCAAGGAAAAAATTTACAGATCCGCTTATGACGTAAAAGTCTTAACAGTACAGTCATGGTTGATGACTATATTCTGTTTTATTTGTGTAGGCTTCAAATGCTCGAGTAGGATTCGATGTTGAATTCATAGAATCACGGTTGTTGGAACTGGTTTACTAGCCATGTAACTTGATCGAACGAATTTTTTCTTTTAGATATTTCATGTTGCACAAGAATATAATTACGTTGTTGTATAATAAGTAGACTGGCTTTAGTCTTGGTTTGATTAATTGGAATAGTAATGTACAAACTACTTGTAATATTGTCTTTAGTTTTTTTGCTAGAGGAGAGTTATTTTACATATCAAACTTTTCTTACATACCAAAGGACTAATTTCCACCCTCCATCTAAAAATAAATCAATGATTGAGATTAAAATCATTTTATTATTTCACCTATTTTTTATAATTTAAATATCTCTTAAACCGTTAATCGTTAAGCAAAAATAATTACACCATCGCGACGAGCATTTAATTATCTTTCTATAGACGGGCACTTTAATATACTTTCGAAAAAAGAAAAAAAAAATCGTTTTTTTCACGTTTTTTCGTCTTTTTTTCGTTTTTCTTCGAAACTGTAATTTGCATGAAATATCATATATGATTTAACACTTATTTGAAGATCACATGTGATATTAGTGTTAAATCACATATGATATGTGGTATTCAAATTAGTGTTAAATCATATATGATTTTTTCATGCAAATTTCAGAAACGTAAAAAAACGAAAATAAACTTTAAAAACAAACGTGAAAAAAACGAAAAAAAAAAATTGTCGAAAGTATATCAAAGTGCCTATCTATAGAAAGATAATTAAATGCTCGTCGTAATGATATTTTTTTTTTTTCGCTTGACGATTAACGGTTTGAAAGATATCAATATTTGAAAAAAATGATGAAAGTGGGTTTTTTTAATTGTTGGAATTAATCTCATCCATTAGATCTAATAAAAATGGAGGGTGGAGATTGATCCCTCGGTATGTAAAGAATCTTTTATCCTCAAATGATCTTAAATCTTAATTAAAATGTTAACTTTATACAGTGAAATATATGCTAAGAGAAGTAGAACCCAAACGAATAAAACCATAATCTAACCAAATTATGCTTCCTTCGTCCCGTAATTATTCTGTTAAATTTTGAAGTCTTTATTTTATAATTTTGACTTTAAATAACTTTATGTGTGTTATATATAACTTGATGAAAACTATATCAATGAAAATAGATTTAATAGTCAATTTATTCATATATTTTGCATCAAATATTATATAACACAAATAAATAGATTAAAGGTCAAAGCAAAAAGATAAATATTTAAAATGTCAACATTGACCAATAATTATGAGACGGAGGGAGTGAATAGTAAACGGTTATTTATAGCTAGGCTTCTTTCATCCTATTATTCGATTCGAAAAATGAAATGGGTTGTACTTAGTCGTGGGGAAAAAAACCAAAACCAAGACCGAAATCGAAAAAAAAAAACCTAAAACGTAACCGGTCAAAACCAGTTTTTGAAAAAACCAGCAGTTTATAATTGGTTTCCTATTTCGACCATTAGAACCGGTTCGGTACCGGTTTCTCACAAACCGGTTCCAATCCGGTTTTTGACCGTTGCAGCACAGTTGTCTTTTTTTGCCCGTTTCTAGCCGTTGCGAAACAGTTAGAAGCTTGTGCCCCATTTTTGCCTTCTAACTCTAGTATAAATAGGTATGATGTGTTTGGTTTTGTCACAACACTCAAACACTATCAAATCGCTCTTGAAACAATCAAATCGTTCACTAAACGCTCACTAGTCACTAATAGCCACTCCAGCTTATTCAACTTCCGCCGGTGTTGGTTCTTCAAATGCACCAACATTGTTGAAGTTTTATCCACAACCCAAAACCCCGAACTTTGGTGTCATTTCAACAAGGTAAAGTTGTCGGATAATTCAATTAACGCTCTTTGTAAACATTTCGGTCATTTTTTGATGCCCAATTCCAACTCGACGTTGCAATCTCATGTCGATATAAAGACTCAAATCCGTTCCGGAATCGGACCAATCATCTTTGGGATGAGAGGGGGTATTATTGCATATGAGGCGGACTGGGTTCGAGAGCAATTTGGGGGGTTTGTTATTGAAGAAGGTTTGTCCTTCAACCACTCGACAACAAACGGTTAACCAGGGTGATTCAAAGATGTCTTTAACCTCGATATAATCAAGTAAGTCGGGCTACTCTTAAACGTGATTGTTTGAAACAATGAAAAAGGCTAAAATTGAACTAGTAAAAGGTTTTGAACAATTAAATACAAGTGTATGTGTTATAAAATGATATTGAAAAAAACCTTTTCTGCTATTAAATATTTGGTCGGCTCCTCATAACTTACCAGGTTGATCCCGCAACTTGGCAAATGATGAAGCGTACGATTGCCTTTGAAAACTTTGGGTATCCTCGCACGGGTCAAAGTTTATTTCGTATGTTACGAGACGTAATAAATTATTTTAACTTAGAAAAGGTTGTTTCAATATCATTTTATAACGCTTCTAATAATACAAATGCCGTCAAAAACTAATACAAAAATACCAACCACCCGAGCAAGGCCTTTTTTATCACAGTCGATGTGTTGCACACATCATCAACTTGGTTGTGCAAGACGGACTAGTGACACCCGAAATAAGTAAGGTAAAAGAAGCTTACAAAAAAATGTTACAAGATATATTTCAATCGGGTAAAGCTACATATGTAAATTATATGAAATTGTGTCAAGAAACGGATTCCCTTTTTTAACCCATATTTGGGACGTTCCTACAAGATGGAATTCGACTTATAAAATATTTGTTTGTGGTTTAAGCCAAAAAGCTACTTTACAATCTTGTCATGATGAACTTTGCAAATTTCGTAAACTTAAAAAGTTTTCGGTTCAAAAATGGGATGCTATTTAAAAACTAACCGAATTACTCAAAGTTTTTATGGAATCAACAAATTTATTATCGGGTGTTGTTTATCCCACAAATCATTTGGTACTTAACCAAATTATTTTAATGTGTCCAAATTAGGCCAATTCGAATTTAATGGTCCACTTTTGCAACTATGGTTCAACCAATGAAAGAAAAACTTAGAAAATATTTTGAAAAAATTCCACCAATAATTACTTGTGTCGCCGCATTAAAACCATGTTTTAACGTTAGTGGGGTCGAATTACTTATCGAAAAAATTACTTCGGATTTTGATTTGCTTCAAGAAGACCTTTTCTTTGCAACAAATGCAAAAACTTATTTCAACAAATGTTTTAATGTTTTATTTGATGTTTATTATAATAAATATGGTCAAAAAAATATTTCAACGAGTTCAGCTTCTTCATCATTTTCTACAAATACCTTGGATCCGCAAATGGACTTATTTTATAATCTAACACAATAAAGCGTTAAACGAGCTAGGAGTGACCAATCGTCGACTAACGAATATGGGAGATATATTAGAACCAATTAGATTTAAAATATGGTACTCGAAGAATTCAACAATTTTGATATTTTAGCTTGGTGAAAAGGAAAGCAAAATCAATTTCCCTTTCTAGCCGCAATGGCCCGGTATTTACTAAGCGTACAAGCTTCTACAGTTGCTTCGAAATCCGTTTTTTCTACTAGTGGAAGGGTATTATCGATACGAAGAACAAGAGTCACACTGGCATCTTTGGAGATGTGTATTTGCTTGAAGGATCACTTAGACGTGGCCGAACGTATACAACACATTTCAAGTCTTGACGAACCCCTAGAGTACGAAGAACAATTACAAAATGAAGAGGTGCGAGAGGGTGATTCAAACAATCTTTCTGATGAAGAAATCGTTCAAGATAATGAAGTCGTCGAGGTTAGGTCCTCCGAAGATGAAGATATGGGACTCGAAGATGATCTCGTTTAGTTAGTTTATGTTTGATGAATAAATCGCTCAAATGTATTAGCTTTGTGTTTCAAGTACTTTATGTTAATGTATTATGAGTTTATTTATAAATAAAAGTTGTAGTTTATTGAGTTTATTTTGTAGAAAACGCGAACAAACGAAAAAAAAATCTACCAGCCGGCTTGTTCAGACATAAGTGAAAAAAAAAAAAAAAAAAAAAAAAGTGTCAAACCTTTTTTTTTTTTTTTTTTGAAAACCCGGTTTGAAACCGACCCAAAACGGTTACCACCGGTTTGGGTTTTTACCCTCAAAAGTCAATCCGAACCGAAACCGGATTTTGACCAAACAGGTTTTTGACTGTTGACCCAAAACCGGTTAGGTTTTAAAAACCGATTTCGGTTAGGTCAAAACCGGTCAACGTACACCTCTAGTTGTATTATTGTTACCACTTTTCTACGTATAATATATTTAAAAAGATATATTTACTAAACATAATAAATTACTGTATTAAACACTAAGTTTGTTCTTGTAACCTCGAGTAACTAGAAAGACAATCTATAGCGAAAAAGCTAAAGATCGAATATAGAGATTAACTACAACGACATTCGTACTTTGGATCATTCATCCAATCTAACGAAAAATTGAATTTGCATTTCAATTCCTGTTTTATTATCCAAGACTGGGATAAATTTTAATTTCTACGCGTAAAGAATCCAGAAAGTTTCTCATCAAAGCAAACGGCGTTCCTATATATGTCTCCTGTGATACAAGTTATGGTTTGTATAACATTTGCAAAAATAATAAAAATTAGAGTAAACTACACCGTTCGTGCTTGTGGTATACGTTGACCGTCAAGGATCGTCCTTTGACCAAAAAAAATACACCGTTAGTCCTTAAGTGTGAAACGTTACTTAGCGTTGGTCCTTCACTTTAACGGGCCACACTAACTATCGTTAAGTCTACACATGTAAGGATATTTTCGTCTTTTCATCTCTTTACTTATCTTTCCCACTCATCTTCACCAACAATACCTCCACTCTTTTGTTCTTCAAACCATCACCAACCACCATCATCTTTTTCCATACCATCTTTCATTCAAAATACCATTTTAATACCCATCTTCTTTATACCTTATAAATACACACGAATTCACAATTTTGATACCCACCCCTACCATCAGTCACATTCCACCAGTTTCAAGAGATCCGATCAACTTTCACCATATCCGGTCAAACAACAAAGAAATATCTAAATATTTCTAAAAGAAAAAACATAAGAGACACAAACACACACTACATCAATCAATCAAACACACGCTACATCTAACTAATACTTGTGAGTGGAACGAGTCGACTCAGAGGTAAGATGAATGAGTAAGTGACTCAGCAGATGATGATGAAACAAAGTAGTAACAGTAACAACAGAGGTGTGAGATGTGGAGTTCATGGATCTGGACCAATAATTGGGTCGGGTATGAGAGCTATATTTCTAAACGGGTCGGGTATCGTAATGTGACCTCCTACAGATGCAACTAATCATAGCCGCAAAAAGCTTGGTATGTGTTTTGTATTTTATATTTCTTTCAGATCTTCTATTTTAAACTAACTTTGGATTTTATAAATGGAAAGATTGATGTGTTTTGTTTTTCTAATTTGATGATGTCCTTATACACCATTTTAATTCTAGGATTGTTAATTGATTGCGATTGATGAGAGTTGTGATGTTGGAGATGGGTGGTGTAGTAAATCGACAAGAAAGATGATGACGTGATGGTGTAGCTGTTGGATGATAATGGTGGTGCCCAAATCTTTTACATGGGCTAACAAACGGTTTTAGTTGGTTGCGATTGTAGCCGGAGGTATTTGGTGTTTGAAGGTAGTCGGAGGTGGTGAGAATGGTGGTGGTGAGTGAAGATGGAGACGGTGGGTTTTGATGGCTTGAAGCAGAAGATGTATGTATTAAAGAAGAAGAAAATGATTAGTGGTGGTGGGACCCATGTGAAAATACACCCGTTAGGGTGAAAAGACATATATACCCTCGACTTAAATAGGCTTAATGCCCGTTACTAACGCCAGTTAGGGTGAGGGACCAACGCTGAGTAACGTTTCGCACTTAAGGACTAACAGTGCATTTTTATTTTGTCAAAGGACGATCCTTGACGGTCAACGTATACCACAAGGACGAATGGTGTAGTTTACTCTAAAAATTATGTTATGCTTAGCGAAAAAAAAAAAAAAAAAAAAAAAAAAAAAAAAAAAAAAAACACTTTATATTGTTGAAGTGAGTTAGAATCATAAAAAAACATAAAGATATATGATCAATCTCAACCACTCATTTTTAACTGAAATAAAACATTCATTTCAATCCTCCCAACCTCCTCTTTTTTAATGACAAGATATCATGGCATGCCAAATGTGTGTCACCTCAGCTTCACATCATCCTATCTCAATAACACACCAATAACTAAAGCACATTTCCTTCATAACAAACCAATAACATGTTATTAGATCCCATATTTTTTTTCATTTTATTTATTTTATACAAACAATTTTAGATTAAAATGCAAGTATGATATATTAAAAACACAATACGATTACATTTTTAAAAAATGACAACACCATACGAGTACATAAAAAAATGATATGATACGAGTACATAGAAAAGAAGACACGATACAAGTACAAAAATATAAAAGACGATACGACAAACACACTAATTCTTTAAGGTCACCGCCGTGCTAAAGTATCGTGCTCGAATATCTGCTTTTATTGCTTCGACACTCGCCGCATCTTCCGGAGTCATCCCCTCGATGTTGAAAGTAAGAAACTTCAATTCTTCCAATTTCTTTTGAGTTGCGATATAATCATTTTCTTTCTCTTGTTTGATTCATAGTTCCTCTTGGATCATCTCCTTGGAAGCTTCTCTACTAGATGAAGAAGCCACTGAATGCCTAGAGTCTGATTTTGCACTCTTGGAAGGCCTTGGTTTGCCAGTAGGACGTTGAATAACATCGTCCCGAAATAGCTCGTTCAGTTCTTCAAGGTCATCAAGTCCCCGAACGTGTCTTCCGGGTATAACGGTTTTGACACCACGTCATTTGTGGTGGTCTTTCAAGACCTCCCATGCTTCATAGTGGGTAAATGCATACCCCCACATTTGTTTGAATATGGTGTAACAACGGTTTAGTCACTTCGAATCGTTTTCACCACTAAACTGTTCATTTTCATCGACAACTCCCGCGAACTTGCTACAAGCATCCTGCAACGTGGTCCACTTCCCCGTCATCATATCCTTGGTACGTTTGTATTCTGCAAGCCGATTCTATTCATTTGTTTCCAAAACGACTTTGAATATATGTCAAATATGAGTCTTGGATCCTCGGAATATTGTACGTACGTTTCGGCCAAAAGTTTTTCCTCCTCCGGTTTCCAACGTTTATGGGCGGCATTGGTTTTCTTAAGTCTAGGATTTTTCCCTTTTCCTTTTCCGATCGGAGATGACTCGGTTTGTGATTCTTGTGTTGGTGATGCTTGTGACTTTGGCGGCAAGACTTTTGTTGGTTGCGAGTAATTCCCGAGATTCATGTTGTTGAAAATGTTGTTGTGCAAAAAAGCCATTTGGTTATAGTGATCTTGGTTCATTTGTGGTCCGAAAGTGGGTTGTGGATAATATGGCATCGAGTTTCGCGGGTTGTTCGCGTATGGTGCAAAACCCGACATGTTATGGTTCGAATATGGTGGCATCGGCATCAGGTTTTGAGAACTTTGGACCAGAAAAGAGCGACCAGATGATGGTGTTGCAGGTGAAGGTGAGCTTGAATTAGCGGACTCGATTTGAAATATGTTGTTAAATAACGAATTCGTTTGTGTTTTGTTTTGAAAGATAAATGGATGTGTATGTGAAAGTTTTGATAAAATTTAAATTGGGTTGAAGGTATGATAAATGTTTAGTAAAAGTTGGTATTTAAAGGTGAAAAGTGGGTTGTTTTAAAAATGTATCCGTTAGTTTCATTTACTCACTCACTTTCAATTTCAAAAAATAAATAAATAACCGTTGTTCATTTACTCACTTTCAACATACAAATAAAATAAAATAAAATAAAATAAAATAGTCGATTTTTACTCATTGGCAAGAGCCATTCAAATGGCTGAATCCAATTTGGCACAAGAATGGTGTGTTGGCTAGTATCACGTTTGGCGTGTCATTCGTTCAACAAGGGTGCGTTTGGCGAGTTATATAGCATTGTACCGTGTGCTCTTAGAACCCACTTTCACCCTTATTTTTTGAAAATAATCTCAAAACCATCGATCGTTTGGCGAAACAAATTATACGATTACGCCGACAAGTAGGGGTGTCAGTAGGGTCTGGTTGACCCGATCCGAACCCGTACCCGATAAGGCCTTATCGGGTCGGGTAAAATCGGGTCAAAAATCTTGTCGGGTTTGTTTTAACCCGAACCCGATAATGTTATCGGTTCGGGTTAGGATTAAAAAAATAATGTTATCGGGTCAACCCGATTAGACCCGATAATCAATTTTCCATTTTTATATATTAGTTTTTATAGGCCCAATGACTTACTATAACTTAAACATTTGGTTTCCTTAGTTCTGATAAAACGTTTGGTTCCCTCGTCTTTTGATATCAGAACATTATCACCTCGGAAAAAACTAAAGCGAACCATTATAACATCATAACAAGATCAAGATCATCATCAATCTAATATAAGGTATTTTTCTAATCTTGTCGAAGAGTTTCCAATCCTTTATTTTAGTTGTTTTCTTTTTGTTGACTTGTTGATGTTTCCTTTATTTTATTGTTATTAGATGAAGTTAGAATCAAACTCTGTTAATCAACAAACCCCTGTTGATGTTAATGAACGTGAGAGCAGTGACACGGAAGAGGAGGTAGAACAACCAAAGGGTCGCAAAAAAATCACTTGTATGGATCGATTTTGAAGAACTAAAGCTTAAAAGAGGCGAGCAACCTACTGATAAAAAAGCTAAGTGTAAACATTGCGACAAAACTTACTTGTGCCACTCTAGAAAGCATGGTAACAAAAATCTTAAAAATCATCTAGAGACATGCAAACCCTACTTAGAAAAACAAAGTACGTCTCAAACTAATATAACTTTTGAGGGTGGTGATGCAAAAAAGATGATGGCATGGAAGTTTGATCAAAAAAAAAGTAAGGAAGCATTAGCACACCTGATAATTGTCGATGAGCTCCGATTTAGCTTTGTTGAGAATTCAGGTTTTAGGTATTATCAAAGAATCAACCAACCTATATTTGATATTCCGTGTCGAGGTGTAATAACACAAGAGTGTTTAGGGCTGTATTTACAGGAGAAAAACAAGATTCGTGAAACATGTAGGAAAAATATTGGTAGGGTTTGTTTGACTACCGACACTTGGAAGTCCATTAAAAAGAAGAGTTATATGGCTCTTACGGGCCATTTTATAGATAATAACTGGAATTTGGTCAAGAAAGTCTGGAACTTTTGTCTTCTTGATGGCCATCGGGGGATTGATATAGGAAATGGAGTTGAGAATTGTTTGAATGAATGGGGTTTCAATAATATATTGTCTATTTCAGTTGATAATGCAAGCTCAAATGATAATGCTATTGGTTTTATGAAGCTTATATTTGAAAAAACCCATGATTTTTTGTTATTAGGAGAATGGCTTCATATTAGATATGCGACTCATATTATCAACCTTATAGTGAAAGATGGCATAAAACATGTTGGTAATCCAATTGAAAGCATTAGGTGTGCCGTTAAATGGATTAAAAAGTCGGGTACTAGGATTGAAAAGTTTAATAAATGTGCTCAAAGTGCTAGATGTGATAGCACTAAGAGTTTGATACTTGATTGTCCAACTAGGTGGAACTCCACTTACAATATGTTAGAAGTAGCTCATGAATATAAAGATTCTTTTGCTAGGTATGATTTAGAAGATGTGGATTTTGCGCTTCATATTGTGAACCCAAGGTCATTCGGTTCCAACAGCGGAAGATTGGGTTAAAGCTAAAAAGTTGTGTCATTTTTTAAAAAAACTTTTTATGTTATTACTTTGAGAATTTTCGGGATTAAGTATGTGACAACACATACACTGGTGAATGAATTAGCCTCACTTCGTGCTCTTTTAAGAGCACAACTAGATTGTGATATTCATGATGAACCACCTACGGATAAAAATCTCTATGACATTGCTAAGGCGATAAAGCCAAAATATGAAAAATATTATGGTGAGGTTGAAAACATGAATTTGTTGGTGTACTTTGCTTTCATTCTTGATCCAAGGAACAAGTATGAATTTTTGGATGTAATTGTGGATGACCATTACGGAAAGGAAGGCATATCATTTGTGGTAAAGAAAAAAGAGTACATCAAAGGGAAAATGAAATTTCTTTATAAAGATTACGTGCGTATTCATGCCCCATCTTCTAATTCATGTTCAACCTTAGAAAAAAGGCCAAGGACCACTAATACTAGCAACGAACTCGATCATGGAGATATGTTAAGAAGTAAGATGAAAACGGGGCAATCATCTAGTTCATCAAATAGTGAATTAGATAAGTACAATGGTGATTTTTGTGAACCATTTGATAAAACGTGCATTTTGATATTTTGCTATGGTGGAAAGTAAATAGCCCTAGCTTTCCAATTCTTTCTTTAATGGCTGGAGATTTGTTGGCCATTCCAATCTCAACAGTGGCTTCGGAGTCGGTATTTAGCACTAGTGGTCGAGTGTTGGATTCATATAGGAGCTCTTTGGGTGATAAAACTATCGAATGATTAGTTTGTGCTCAAGATTGGCTGCGTATCAGTTTGAATCCTGAAAAAGAAGAAGATAAGGATACAATTGCAAAAATAGAAAAAGGGACCTCTTTTATCTTATATATTTGACTATATACGATACATATCATATAACACTAAATAATTTTAATGCTCCTTTAAAGGTATTTTTATAATCTTTTTTAATGCTCCTTTATGTAGAGTTGATGGAGCAAGAAGGTGCACGTTTGAATGATTGAAGAGGTTTTGGAAGATAGTATGCTGCAAACTTCAGGTGTAAATCAGTTGGGATCAGGTCTGGAAGATAGTCAGCTGCAAACTTCAGGTGCAAATTAGTTGGAAGATAGTCTACTGCAAACTGAACGAGGGATCAGGTCTGCTGCAAGATAGTCTGTTGCAAGATCTTGTACTTAGATTATGTTAGGATCAGGTCTGGATGCATTCATTTGAACTTGTTTACTATTGCATTTGAACTTTGTTTATGACTTTGTTGGGATTATGTTGGGATGTCTAGATCACGTAGTTTGAACTTGTTGTACTTAGATTATGACTTTATTAGGATTACATTTGAACTTGTTTATGACTTTATGACTTTGTTGGGATTACATTTGAACTTGTTGTACTTAGATTATGTTGTGACATCACATACATTTGAACTTTGTTTATGAACTTTGGGATCAGATAGTCTGCTGCAAGCCTGGATCAGTAATAGCGTGTTACTAACACATGTTACAGGTTGCTAGTACCTTTCACAAGTTGTTACAGGTTGCTGCTGAAACTTGTTAGTACCTTTCACACATGTTACAGGTTGCTGCTGTAATTGGTATTGCATTACCCGCCAACCCGACACAACCCGACCCGACTTAAACCGACCCGATACCACCCAAACCCGATAACCTGATTACTTATCGGGTCGGGTTGCGGGTGACTTTTTAAAAAATCATAACCCGACTCAACCCGACCCGAAAAACCCGACAACCCGACCCGATAACACCCCTAACGACAAGCATTTAATTATTTTTCAATTGAGGTGCACCTTCATATACTTTCGACAATTTTTTTTGGTACAAGAGTTTGTATGATATATCACATGTGACATAACACTAATCTATAAGTTCGTACAATCAACATGCTATTGTAAAATTAGCATAAGTATTTGTGTAGAACTCCAAAGTATTCATCATTTTTATATTTAAAAATTCAAATTCTTTGCTTCCCAACCATATATCACATATAAGTTTTGAACTTTCAAATCATTACTGTTATTCATAGAAGTTGAAAACAATCATGGTTCTAAAAGCCTCGCAAAGGCGTGAGTCTTGGTCCTATGCCACGCCGCCTTATGTCACACCTTTTTGTAAACTCGATATATATGAAATATGATATAAATATATAAATATTTTCATATTTTGTGCCTCCTTATGCCGCGCCTTATAAACGCAAAAGCTTCGCCTTAGCCGCAAAGGCGTGAGGCTTGGTCATGATGCCACGCCACGCGTCGCGCTATTTATAACCTTGAAAAAATTATATGTTTTTTTATAGGGATAATAACAAAAAAAATGCATCGAACTTGACTATTTTTGTTATTGTATTAGCCTTCTTTTTTTGTTATTATATCACAAACCTTTTGAATTTTTGTTATTGTATGTATCATGTAGGATCGATGTAAATAATAGATTATGTGATTCGGGAGGTCGCGGATGATGGAAGTATAAATGGCCAGAGAGAGAGAGAGAGAGAGTAAAGTGTGTGATTTATTGAATAATAGAAAGAGTAAAGTTTAAACGCTAATATTCAGCCCCTCCATGGAAATATGGAGGGGTATTATAGCTCCATATAAGCACTACTTTACAATAATGATGATATTAGTACCTGCGTATAAGGCTTAAATGATAACTAATGTAATCCCGTAAATATCGTTCCATTTACGTGTTAGGAGTGATCCCAACAATCTTCCCCCAGTGGGACGACATAAGGGATTACTTACAACATTTTATATAAGTACAAATATAAGTAAAGTAAAGTCTTCATAAGCTCTCCAGATGTTGAGGATGACTGTAGTTGACGCTCTTTGTCTTCATTTTGTACCTTGGCTTGAGAACTTTTCTTCACTTGTAGGAAAATGATGTAATATTTATGAATTGGATTAACTTCCCCTCAATTCTTACTGCATGTCTTTAGCAGCTTCTCCGTACAATGCTTTTTGACGAAGTTTTTGAATCAGCTTCCCCCCAAACTGACAACCGTTTTAGCAGATTCGAAACTTTTATGTAGTAGACATGTCTTTTAACTTTTAAAGTTTCAAGCGCCCAGCGGAATTTGTAGATGAAATAGTAAACCACACCAAGCAAATCTAATAAACACTTAATCACAATTATACTCAATATGGAATATCCGTTCGGGGGTAACATGCAAGAAACCAACAAGATCTTCTCACATATGTAGACGCTTCACACAAAACAAACAACGAAAGACGAAATAATAATACCCAGCGCGAATCTACCAGGAAAATCAATGGTACATATGCCTAAAGCCCTCTTCATTGACATAATAAATTCAAACGCGTAACACGTACACCACATACACTACTTCTTCCCCCTGATTGTTGCGGTCTATCGGAATAATAATCACATGTGTATATACAAATACTTGATAATATGACCATGTAAGTAACTTCACATAAAACAACCCGTTAAAGTTGAGACGATAACACCAAATTAAGACGTCTAAACCACTGGCCGTCTCATTTCTTCCCCCTGATTGCAAATACTAATGGAGGAAAAGAGTTTTCGCAAAGAAATTGAAAAAGTACAAAGAACACCCACTTCTTATCCCCACGATCTTTTCGATGAATCGGAAGCATACTCACTTTGTTTACGGTGCAATCGGAAGCAACGTAACCGTGTATGTCCAATTAATCGAATAAGTAT
This sequence comes from Chrysanthemum seticuspe, assembly GCA_019973895.1. NCBI lineage: Eukaryota > Viridiplantae > Streptophyta > Magnoliopsida > Asterales > Asteraceae > Chrysanthemum > Chrysanthemum seticuspe. The sequence goes on from BPTQ01000008.1 coordinate 89,433,612, forward strand.
GAAGTACCATAAATATCCCGTGATAATCAACAGCTTATAACATATCTACTATTTGATACTCCTCTCAGTTAACTCTTTACCAAGCCCATTATCATTATGTCGGCTCTTTGTAGTAACTACTGATGGAGAGAACCCAATATGATGAACTTGAGACTGAAGTAAAATACCCCGAACTTGTGACTTAAACTTGCTCTATTGTCTGACATAGAACCAATATTAAGAATTTCAATAAAGGTAGAATAATATACCCATCCAACCATCCTTAATTTCATATGAACTTCTCTTGAATTATCCATAACTTTTTGTGACACTTGAGCACTACAACGTAACTCCTTAAAAGTGATAGCTATACACTATGAGCACTGCAATGTAACTCCTTATATCATGTATAACTAGATAAATCAAGTCTTAATCAATCTAACGGTTAAAAGCTCAAACAAAGATCTCAAAGAATCATGCATCCAACCAACCCCGATATCTTCAGATACTAAGTACACGTATCCATGATATCCCCACTTCAACCTAAAATAAATAATAATGAATCAACTCCATAGTCATTTCTTGCGGTTTAATACCCAAAAACTAGCCTTTGTTACTTGGTTAAATGACTCATGATAATGGTTTTTTCCGTTCTTGTCAGTGAAGCTTTTTATAACGAAAATACCACTCTTTTTACCAAATATAATACCAAAAAATTATTCACTTTGTCATTACGAACCGCAAAAATAACCATTTGCCAAAATTATACCATAATTTATCATAATAAGCAAAATTTGTCAGGCATGGTTACTTGCAATTACAATCTATATAAGCCCAAAAAAACCACTTGCTCGGCCCAACACTATTTTAATCCATCCAAACCATTAATTGCAAAACAAATCCGTGTAAGCCCATTGCAGTCCAAAATAATACATGCCCATTTATTTGAAGAATAAGCCAGATCCAAACCATTGTTATACCTGGTCCATAAGCTTTACCCTAAAAACACGGTTATAAGTAACCTAATATTACACACACAACATAAACATAACGCATCCCCCATCCTTATCTATCCCACAAATAGATATGGAAAAAAATTGTCCCTCTTGTGACTTTCTGATGACAAACGAGCCTCACAACCTTTCAATATTTGTCACAACCGAACACAACCACAATAAGCCTTTCATTTCTGTCTATGGTTTCTTTTTCTTCTCGAAAACCTAACACCAAACGAGGTTGGTTCTTTGTTCACACCTTAAAGATCCTTTAATAGGGGTCTCGGGTAAGTGTGCTTTGTTGTTGCTTTTTTTTTTGTTGTCAAACCGAATGAAAGAAAGAGTGAAACACGTATTGTTTTAATTCTTTCTTTAATATTCGTATAGAAAAGAGATGAAAATTCTCCTTCACAGATCTATGATGAGTTGTGTGTTAGATCTTTTAAGGTCAAGTATTCTCTTATGAGATATGGAATACAAAACACGACACTTAGATCCTTTTTATTTAATTTGTTGTACGAGTCATATAGTATTGATGTAGGCTGATGTTGTGTTGCTGTTTGTAATTTGTTTGATGAGTTGATGGAATTTAGGTTAGGATGTATTTGATTTTATGTTATGGGACTGGTTATTGGCAGTGGTGACTTGGTCAGTAACCATAAGAGTCGTCTTGTGGTTTTTACTTGTGATGTGACTTATGATTTTATAAACTGAAGTCAACACAAAAGAGTGTTATTATTTTAGTTTTGGTCAAAAGTTATAAATCTGTTCTTCTCCATCTTTTTCTTTTGACTTTTCTTTTGGTAACAAAATTGAAGAAACATGTTCGAAAATAAATTCGATAACATATTCGATAACATGTTCGATGGAAAACCTATCGAAATTCTTTCGAAGAAATCCGGAAACAATTTTAATGAAACCAATCGAATTTCTTTCCAAGAAATTTGATAAAAGAGGGTTTTGTGATGAAATTCGATGGATGAGGGTTTGGGGAACAAATTCGATGGAATCTGTTATGTACTTTTCCTAGCCAGTTTTCTAACAACTTTTTCGACCACTACTATCACGGTTTTAGGTACAAAAGTCACAAAAAAAATGTTATGCACTAAACTGATATCCTGGACAATAAGATCCGACAACTTTTCCGACCACTACTATCAAGCTATTATAACAAAATATATAGAAAAAAATAAAAACTTGTTAAAACAACAGGAAAGACTGACGGATTTTGACAAGAAACGTACCACCAAAAATCAACCAATAGTAACGAGGCTCCGATGCAACTTGTAGGATCGATGTAAATGGTTGATTATGTGACATCGGAGCCTCGTTCTACGTTTCATCCATTTTTATATGTTTTTTCATGTTTTATACGTTTTCGTTCGTTTTTAAAAGTTTTCGTCCGTTTTTATATGTTTCCATTCTTACACGTTTTCGTCCATTTTCACACGTTTTCATTTGTTTTTATACGTTTTCGTTCATTTTTACAAATTTTCGCTCTTTCTTATACGTTTTTCTTACGTGTTTATACGTTTTCATCCGTTTTTTATGATTTCATTTGTTTTTATACGTTTCCCTTCGTTTTTATACGTTTTCGTCCATTTTTATACGTTTTCATCCGTTTATATACGTTTTCGTCCGTTTTTACACATTTTCATTTTTTTTGCTCCTTTTCATACGTTTTTACATGTTTTTGTTCATTTTTGCACGTTTTCATCCATCTTATACGTTTTTACATGTTTTCGTCCGGTTTATATATTTTTGTCTATTTTTACAAATCCTCTCATGTTTTTATCTGTTTTTTTTATGTTTTTGTTCGTTTTTATACGCTTGCAAACGAAAAAAACATATTTAAAATGGGCGAAAATGTATGAAAATGAATGACACGTGTGCAAACGTATGAAAACATAAGAAAGCGTAGAACGAAAACGTATAAAAACGAACGAAACTATGTTAAAACAAACAAACACGTAGAAAAACGAACGAAAACATATAAAAACAAACAAAATGTGTTAAACAAACAAAATTTGTTAATCGAACAAAACGTGTAAAAACAGACGAAACATAAGAAAACGGACAAAAACGTATAAAAACGGATGAAAACGAATAAAAACGTATGAAAACGTAATAAAACGTATAAAAACGAATGAAAACGTGTAAAAAGGAACAAAAACATGTAAAAACAAACGAAAGCGTATAAAAACGAATGAAAACTTGTAAAAATGAACGAAAAAGTGTAAAAATGGACGAAACGGATAAAAACGTAAGATAACGTATAAAAACGTCTGAAAATGTGTAAAAATGAACGAAAACGTATAAAAACAAATTAAAATATGTAAAAAAAAACGCCCAAAAACGTATAAAAAGGGATACATATGTATCAAAACGGATGAAAACACATCAATACGTAAGAAAACGGGCGAAAACATATAAAAATTGATGAAAACGTATAAAAAAGGACCAAAGCGTATAAAAACGGATGAAAACATACAAAAACGGATGAAAACGTATAAATACGGATGATAACATATGCAAAGATATAAAAACGTATGAAAACAGGCGAAAACTTAAAAAAAATAAACGAAAACATATAAAAACAGATGAAAACGTATAAAACGGACGAAAGCGTTTAAAAACGGATGAAAAAAAATGTAAGAAACGTAAGAAAACATGCGAAAATGTAAAAAAACAGACGAAAACGTATAAAAGCGGATGAAAAACGTAAGAAAACGGACGAAAACGTATAAAAATTGATAAAAACGTATAAAAACGTAAGAAAACGGAATTTTAAGTTATTTACTAACGGCCGTTAGTATAAAAGACTAACGATGCGAAATTTTGACTGAATACATACATTAACAAAAATTCAGAAAGTTTGTGATACAATGGGTGAAAAAATATTAATAAAAAAAAGCTACATATAAAAACAAAAGTGGTCAAGTTCGATTATATTTTTTTTTATTATCCCTTTTTTATATTCAAACTCGCTTGATATATCACATGTGATATAACACTAATTTGTAGATTCGAAGACATAACATACTATACTAAACATGACATAATTCCCAAAAATTCACTATTTTTTTAAATGAATAATATATATTTTTAGCTTTTAAACCATACATCACACATAATATTTGAACATCTAAATCAATACGGTTTATTCACGAGGGAATGTGGAGAAAATAGATGAAAATTTTGATATTTAAAATCGTTTGATATATCATATGTTATGTGATGTAACACTGATAAGTAAGTTTGAACAGTTAACCTATTGTCATAAATTGGACATAAATATTTGTATACAACTCCAAAAGATTCATTTTTTTAATGAAAAATAATACTTATGTTATTTTACGACAACATGTTTAGTCTTCGAATCTACATCTTAGTTTATCACATGTGAAATATCAAGTGAGTTTGAATATCGTAAAAAGATCGTATATTTTGAGTTTGAATATTGGAAAAAGATCATATATTTTCTTCAAGTTATATAAATAAACTGTATTAAATTATATGACATTTGCTGATATTATAAGTTGCTAAATTTGTTAAACTTTCTTAACAGTTAGTCGAGTTACCAACCCGACATGAAAAGATGTACCGATGTAGTAGCTAAATAATATAAGTTGGAAGTGTGTATTAGAAGAGTTTTTGAAAAATCACGAAAGTGTTGTGATTAAATATACGTTATTTTAAATAGGACAAAGTCGAGATAAATAACAAAAAATACTCAAAGGTTATCTCAACATTATGTCTAACATGCAATGTTTTGAAAACCGGGTTTATAATCGACCCGGTCGAGTCACCGGTTCAACCGGTTCGACTGGTTGGACCGCCGGGTCAACCCGGTTTTCTATTAAAAAATATAAAATATAAAATAACCAGGTCAACCGGTTCGACCGCCGGGTCAACCGGTTCAACCACCGGGTCGACCCGGTTTTTATTAAAAAAATTTGAAAAAAATCAAACCAAGCCGGGTTTCGAGAACCGGGTTGACCCGGGTCACTCAAAACCCGGCGGGTCTAACCGGTTAACCCGGTTTTAGAAACCCGGGTTTTTTTTACCCGTTTTTTTGCCCGAAACCGGTCCAACCTGTTAACCCGGCCAGGTCGACCCGGGTTTCAAAACATTGCTAACATGCGGAGGAGTTCCCACTTTTCCTCTAATTGCATGATCCCAAGAATGTCAAGGAGATCCTTTGAAAGGGTCCACCACATTGGGCCAAATTTCTACGGCCTCCCAACACCATGTTGATATATGATGATTTGATTGGAGTGGTTGTGTATACATATTTTTGGGACAGTTTTTATACGGACCTTTTTTGGTAAAAGAGTTTGTATGATATATCACATGTGACATAACACTAATCTATAAGTTCTTACAATTAACATGCTATTGTAAAATTAACATAATTATTTGTATAGAACTCCAAAGTATTCATCACTTTTTATATTTAAAAATTCAAATTCTTAGCTTCCCAACCATATATCACATATAAGTTTTGAACTTTCAAATCATTACTGTTATTCATAGAAGTTGAAAAAAAATCTTGGTTCTAAAATCCTCGTAAAGGCGTGAGGCTTGGTCATGCCGCCACGCCGCCTTATGTCACGTCTTTTCGTAAACTCGATATATATGAAATATGATATAAATATATAAATATTTTCATATTTTGTGCCGCCTTATGCCGCGCCTTATAAACGCAAAAGCTTCGCCTTAACCGCAAAGGCGTGAGGCTTGGTCATGATGCCACGCCACGCTTCGCACTATTTATAACCTTGAAAAAATTATATGTTTTTTTATATGGATAATAACAAAAAAAAAAAAGCATCGAACTTGACTATTTTTGTTATTGTATTAGCCTTCTTTTTTTGTCATTATATCACAAACCTTTTGAATTTTTGTTATTGTATGTATCTTGTAGGATCGATGTAAATGGTATATTATGTGATTCGGGAGGTCGCGGATGATGGAAGTATAAGTACCCAGGAGAGAGAGAGAGAGAGAGAGAGAGAGAGGGAGAGAGAGAGAGAGAGAGAGAGAGAGAGTAAAGTGTGTGATTTATTGAATAATAGAAAGAGTAAAGTTTAAACGCTAATCTTCAGCCCCTCCATGGAAGTATGGAGGGGTATTATAGCTCCATATACGCACTACTTTACAATAATGATTATATTAGTACCTGCGTATAAGGCTTAAATGATAACAAATGTAATCCCGTAAATGTCGTTCCATTTACGTGTTAGGAGCGATCCCAACAATCTTCCCCTAGTGGGACGACATAAGAGATTACTTACAACATTTTATACAAGTACAATTATAAGTAAAGTAAAGTCTTCATAAGCTCTCCAGATGTTAAGGATGACTGTAGTTGACGATCTTTGTCTTCATCTTGTACCTTGGCTTGAGAACTTTTCTTCACTTGTAGGAAAATGATATAATATGTATGAATTGTATTAACTTCCCCTCAATTCATATTGCATGTCTTTAGCAGCTTCTCCGTACACTGCTTTTTGACGAAGTTTCTGAATCAGCTTCCCCCGAAACTAACAACCGTTTTAGCAGATTTGAAACTTTAATGTAGTAGACATGTCTTTTAACTTTTAAAGTTTCAAGCGCCCAGCGGAATTTGTAGATGAAATAGTATACCACACCAAGCAAATCTAATAAACACTTCATCACAATTATACTCAATATGGAATATCCGTTCGGGGGTAACATGCGAGAAACTAACAAGATCTTCTCACGTATGTAGACGCTTCACACAAAACAAACAACGAAAGACGAAATAATAATGCCGAGCGCGAATCTACCAGGAAAATCAATTGTACATATGCCTAAAGCCCTCTTCATTGACACAATAAATTTAAACACGTAACACTTACACCACGTACACTACTTCTTCCCCCTGATTGTTGCGGTCTATCGGAATAATAATCACATGTGTATATACAAATACTCGATAATATGACCATGTAAGTAACTTCACACAAAACAACCAGTTAAAGTTGAGCGATAACACCAAATTAAGACGTTTGAACCACTGACCGTCTCATTTCTTCCCCCTGATTGCAAATACTAATGGAGGAAAAGAGTTTTCGCAAAGAAATCGAAAAAGTACAAAGAACACCCACTTCTTATCCCCCACGATGTTTTCGATGAATCGGAAGCATACTCACTATGTTTACGATGCAATCGGAAGCAACGTAACCGTGTATGTCCAATTAATCGAATAAGTATGAAGTACCATAAATATCCCGTGATAATCAACTGCTTATAACATATCTACTATTTGATACTCCTCTCAGTTAACTCTTTACCAAGCCCATTATCATTCTGTCGGCTCTTTGTAGTGACTACTGATGGAGAGAACCCAATATGATGAACTTGAGACTGAAGTAAAATACCCCGAACTTGTGACTTAAACTTGCTTTATTGTCTGACATAGAACCAATATTAAGAATTTCAATAAAGGTAGAACAATATACTCATCCAACCATCCTTAATTTCATATGAACTTCTCTTGAATTATACATAACGTTTTGTACACTTGAGCACTACAACGTAACTCTTTAAAAGTGATAGCTATACACTGTGAGCACTGCAATGTAACTCCTTATATCATGTATAACTAGATAAATCAAGTCTTAATCAATCTAACGGTTAAAAGCTCAAACAAAGATCTCGAAGAATCATGCATCCAACCAACCCCGATATCTTCAGATACTTAGTACACGCATCCATGATATCCCCACTTCAACCTCAAATAAATAATAATGAATAAACTCCGTAGTCATTTCTTGTGGTTTAATACCCAAAAACTAGCCTTTGTTACTTGGTTAAATGACTCATGATAATGGTTTTTTCCGTTCTTGTCAGTGAAGCTTTTTATAATGAAAATACCAATCTTTTTGCCAAATATAATACCAAAAAACTATTCACTTTGTCATTACGAACCGCAAAAATAACAATTTGCCAAAATTATACCATAATTTATCATAATAAGCAAAAGTTGTCACGCATGGTTACTTGCAATTACAATCTATATAAGCCCAAAAAAACCACTTGCTCGGCCCAACACTATTTTAATCCATCCAAACCATGAATTGAAAAACAAATCCGTGTAAGCCCATTGCAGCCAAAATAATACCCGCCCATTTATTTGAAGAATAAGCCCGATCCAAACCATTGTTGTACCTGGTCCATAAGCTTTACCCTAAAAACACGGTTATAAGTAACCACTAACCATAGTATAACACATTTGATAAACCTAATATTACACACACAACATAAACATAACGCATCCCCCATCCTTATCTATCCCACAAATAGATATGGAAAAACAATTGTCCCTCTTGTGACTTTCTGATGACAAACGAGCCTCACAACCTTTCAATATTTGTCACAACCGAACACAACCACAATAAGCCTTTCATTTCTGTCTATGGTTTCTTTTTCTTCTCGAAAACCTAACACCAAGCGAGGCTGGTTCTTTGTTCACACCTTAAAGATCCTTTAATAAGGGTCTCGGGTAAGTGTGCTTTGTTGTTGCTTTTGTTTTTGTTGTCAAACCGAATGAAATAAAGAGTGAAACACGTATTGTTTTAATTATTTCTTTAATATTCGTATAGAAAAGAGATGAAAAGTCTCCTTCACAGATCTATGATGAGTTGTGTGTTAGATCTTTTGAGGTCAAGTATTCTCTTATGAGATATGGAATACAAAACACGACACTGAGATCCTTTTTATTTAATTTGTTGTACGGGTCATGTAGTATTGATGTAGGCTGATGTTGTGTTGTTGTTTGTAATTTGTTTGATGAGGTGATGGGATTTAGGTTAGGATGTATTTGATTGTATGTTATGGGACTGGTTATTGGCAGTGGTGACTTGGTCAGTTACCATAAGAGTCGTCTTGTGGTTTTTTACTTATGATGTGACTTATGATTTTCTAAACTGAAGTCAACACAAAAGAGTGTTATTATTTTGGTTTTGGTCAAAAATTATAAATCTGTTCTTCTCCATCTTTTTCTTTTGACTTTTCTTTTGGTAACAAATTTGAAGAAACATGTTCGAAAATAAATTCGATAACATGTTCGATGGAAAACCTATCGAATTTCTTTCGAAGAAATACGGAAACAAATTTGATGAAACCAATTGAACTTCTTTCCAAGAAGTTTGATAAAAGAGGGTTTTGTGATGAAATTCGATGGATGAGGGTTTGGGGAACAAATTCGATGGAATATGTTATGCACTTTTCCGACCACTTTTCCGACCACTACTATCACGGTTTTAGGTACAAAAGTCACAAAAAAATGTTATGCTCTAAACTGATATCCTGGACAATAAGATCCTCGACACAGATCTGTGAACTGTAATTGAAAGATTCAGACTTTTAGACCTTTTGACCACTTTTGATACCACAACAAATTTGTTCAAGCTATTATAACAAAATATATAGAAAAAAAATGAAAACTTCTTAAAACAGCAAGAAAGAGTGGCGGATTTTGACAAGAAATGAACCACCAAAAATCAACCAATAGTAACGAGGCTCTGATGCCACTTGTAGGATCGATGTAAATGGTTGATTATGTGACATCAAAGCCTCGTTCTACGTTTCATCTATTTTATATGTTTTTGTCTGTTTTATACGTTTTCGTCCGTTTTTAAATATTTTCGTCCGTTTTTATATGTTTCCATTCTTACACGTTTTCATCCGTTTTTACACGTTTTCATTTGTTTTTATACGTTTTCGTTCGTTTTTACAAATTTTCGTTCTTTCTTATACGTTTTTCTTACGTGTTTATACGTTTTCCTTCGTTTTTATAAGTTTTCGTCCATTTTTATACGTTTTCATCCGTTTATATACGTTTTTATTCTTTTTGGTCCGTTTTTACACATTTTCATTTTTTTTGCTCCTTTTCATACGTTTTTACATGTTTTTGTTCGTTTTTGCACGTTTTCGTCCATTTTATACGTTTTTACATGTTTTCGTCCGGTTTATACATTTTTGTCTATTTTTACAAATCCTCTCATGTTTTTATCCGTTTTTTATGTTTTCATTCGTTTTTTATGTTTTCATTCGTTTTTATACGTTTTCAAACGAAAAAAACATATTTAAAATGGGCGAAAATATATGAAAATGAACGACACATGTACAAACGTATGAAAAGATAAGAAAGTGTAGAACGAAAACGTATAAAAACGAACAAAAATATGTTAAAATAAACAAACACGTAGAAAAACGAACGAAAACGTATAAAAACAAAAAAAATGTGCTAAACAAACAAAATTTGTTAATCAAACAAAACGTGTAAAAACAGACGAAAACATAAGAAAACGAACGAAAACGTATAAAAACGGATGAAAACGAATAAAAACGTAAAAAAACGAATGAAAACGTTTAAAAATGAACAAAAACATGTAAAAACAAATGAAAGCGTATAAAAACGAACGAAAACGTGTAAAAATGAACGAAAACGTGTAAAAATGGACGAAACGGATAAAAACGTAAGATATCGTATAAAAACGTCTGAAAATGTGTAAAAACGAACGAAAACGTATAAAAACAAATGAAAATATGTAAAAACGCCCAAAAACATATAAAAAGGGATACATATGTATCAAAACGGATGAAAACACATTAATACATAAAACGGGCGAAAACGCATAAAAATGGATGAAAACGTATAAAAACGGACCAAAGCGTATAAAAACGGATGAAAACATACAAAAACGGATGAAAACGTATAAAAACGGATGATAACATATGCAAAGATATAAAACCGTATGAAAACAGGCGAAAACTTTTAAAAAAATAAACGAAACATATAAAAACAGATGAAACCGTACAAACCGGACGAAAGCGTATAAAAACGGATGAAAACATATAAAAATGTAAGAAAACAGGTGAAAATGTAAAAAAAAAAAACAGACGAAAACGTATGAAAGCGGATGAAAAACGTAAAAAAACGGACGAAAACGTATAAAAATTGATGAAAACGTATAAAAACGTAAGAAAACGGAATTTTAAGTTATTTACTAACGGCTGTTAGTATCAAGGACTAACGATGCGAAATTTAGCTTGACTGAATACATACATTAACAAAAATTCAGAAGGTTTGTGATACAATGGGTAAAAAAATATTAATAAAAAAAAGCTACATATAAAAACAAAAGTGGTCAAGTTCGATTATATTTTTTTTTATTATCCCTTTTTTATATTCAAACTCGCTTGATATATCACATGTGATATAACACTAATTTGTAGATTCGAAGACATAACATACTATACTAAACATGACATAACTCCCAAAAATTCACTATTTTTTGCAATGAATAATATATATTTTTAGCTTTTAAACCATATATCACATATAATATTTGAACATCTAAATCAATACGGTTTATTCACGGGAGAATGTGGAGAAAATAGATGAAAATTTTGATATTTAAAATCGTTTGATATATCATATGTTATGTGACGTAACATTGATAAGTAAGTTTGAACATTCAACCTGTTGTCATAAATTGGACATAAATATTTGTTTACAACTCCAAAAGATTCATTTTTTTTAATAAAAATAATACTTATGTTATTTTACGACAACATGTTTAGTCTTCGAATCTACATCTTAATTTATCACATGTGAAATATCAAGTGAGTTTGAATATCGTAAAAAGATCATATATTTTCTTCAAGTTATATAAATAAACTGTATTAAATTATGACATTTGCTGATATTATAAGTTGCTAAATTTGTTAAACTTTCTTAACAGTTAGTCGAGTTACCAACCCGACATGAAAAGATGTACCGAAGTAGTAGCTAAATAATATAAGTTGGAAGTGTGTATTAGAATAATTTTTGAAAAATCACGAAAGTGTTGTGATTAAATATACGTTGTTTTAAATATGACTAGGGCTGTAAACGAACCGGACGAACACGAACGGAGCCTTGTTCATGTTCGTTCGTTTAACTTTAACCGGACAAATAAACGAACACGAACGCTTAAACGAACGAATTTTCTTGTTCATGTTCGTTTATTAAGAAAATTAGTTGTTCATGTTCGTTTATTAAGACACTAAACGAACGTTAAACGAACATAAACGATCGAACATAAATGAGCATATGCAAACAAACATAAAATTTCTTAATATATGCACAATATATTGTTTTACAAGTGTCGTTTTGTTTAAACAAGCAAATTTTAAAATTATAGAATTAAAAGATATGATATACGAACATAAATAAATTAATGAACATAAACGAACGTTAACGAACACATAATCGAACGTTCACGAACATAATTGAACGGACTCGACTATTGTTCATGTTCGTTCATTTAACTAAACGAACGTAAAATATTGTTCATGTTCGTTCATTTAATAAATAAACGAACATAAACGAACTTTTTACCAAATGATTCACGAAATGTTCGCTGAACGTTCAGTTCGTTTACAGCCTTAAATAGGACAAAGTCGAGATAAATCACCAAAAATACTCAAAGGTTATCTCAACATTATGTCTAACATGTGGAGTTCCCACTTTTCCTCTAATTGCATGATCCCAAGAATGTCAAGGAGATCCTTTGAAGGGTCCACCACATTGGGCCAAATTTCTACGGCCTCCCAACACCATGTTGATATATGATGATTTGATTGGAGTGGTTGTGTATATATATTTTTGGGACACTTTATACGGACCTTTTTTGGTACAAAAGTTTGTATGATATATCACATGTGACATAACACTAATCTATAAATTCGTACGATCAACATGCTATTGTAAAATTAGCATAATTATTTGTGTAGAACTCCAAAGTATTCTTCATTTTTTATATTTAAAAATTTAAATTCTTAACTTCCCAACCATATATCACATATAAGTTTTGAACTTTCAAATCATTACTGTTATTCATAGAAGTTGAAAAAAATCATGGTTATAAAATCCTCGTAGAGGCGTGAGGCTTGGTCATGCCGTCACGCCGCCTTATATCACGTCTTTTTGTAAACTCGATATATATGAAATATGATATAAATATATAAATATATAAATATTTCATATTTTGTGACGCCTTATGCCGCGCCTTATAAACGCAAAAGCTTCGCCTTAGCCGCAAAGGCGTGAGGCTTGGTCATGATGCTACGCCACGCTTCACGCTATTTATAACCTTGAAAAAATTATATGTTTTTTTACAGGGATAATAACAAAAAAAATGCATCGAACTTGACTATTTTGGTTATTGTATTAGCCTTCTTTTTTTTCCTTATATCACAAACCTTTTGAATTTTTGTTATTGTATGTATCCTGTAGGATCGATGTAAATGGTAGATTATGTGATTCGGGAGGTCGCGGAGAGAGAGAGAGAGAGAGAGAGAGAGAGAGAGAGAGAGAGAGAGAGAGAGAGAGATTTATTGAATAATAGAAAGAGTAAAGTTTAAACGCTAATCTTCAGCCCCTCCATGGAAGTATGGAGGGGTATTATAGCTCCATATACGCACTACTTTACAATAATGATTATATTAGTACCTGCGTATAAGGCTTAAATGATAACTAATGTAATCTCGTAAATGTCGTTCCATTTACGTGTTAAGCGATCCCAACAATCTTCCCCCAGTGGGACGACATAAGGGATTACTTACAACATTTTATACAAGTTCAAATATAAGTAAAGTAAAGTCTTCATAAGCTCTCCAGATGTTGAGGATGACTGTAGTTGACGCTCTTTGTTTTCATTTTGTACCTTGGCTTGAGAACTTTTCTTCACTTGTAGGAAAATGATGTAATATATATGAATTGGATTAACTTCCCTTCAATTCATACTGCATGTCTTTAGCAGCTTCTCCGTACACTTCTTTTTGACGAAGTTTCTGAATCAGCTTTCCCCAAAAATGTATTTCCCTATGAAAATTGAAATATGATCTTGATTGTTCAATTTTAATGACAAAAACACCATGCAACTTTTTTATCACATAAAGATTTGAACTCTCAATCATGTTATTTAAGTTATTACGTTATTCATATTCGTTATCTTAACTACAACTTATTCATACTGCAAGTCAAACTTTACTACAAATCATATTCATAAATGCTACAAATCATACACATATTGCAAGTCAAACATATGTAAAGTTGTAAACAATTGCAAGTCAATGCTACCAATCATACAGTAAGTCAAACTTTACTATAAATCACATTCATAAATGATACAAATCATATTCATAATAACATATTGCAATTTCATTAAACCCTCAAATGTCGTCTATCAGGAAGTTTTACGCGACGAGTAACGTGTATTGTTAGTTAGTATCTGATAATTGATGCAATGTTTTATTTTCAGTTTCACTAAATATTTTCATATGTTGTTTGATACATGTTAAGAATTTTTGCTAGAGTTGAATTATCGCATGTTATAACCGTTTGCACATTTTGATCTTTTCACGTTCTATTTTCACGTTATACGAAACACTTACCACAATATCACATATCGCTAATTATCTGCTGCTAGGAATCTTCGTTGCTATGCACGGGTACTCGCCTAGTATATTTAAAGTATGCATAAAAGTTATTGTATCATTTGTATTAAATTTTTTATATATGCAATTATTTATTTTTAGAGAAATATATAATGTTATTCCTTTTGGGGCAAAGTGTATGTCAATTTAAGCACTTTTCATGATTCTTCCCATAACTTTGTGATACTTAATAGGATATCGCATGCTAATATACTAATAATGTTTAATTACAATCTTAAAAGCTATACTTAGAGGAGTTAAGAGGATTAGGGGTGTCATATAAGTTGATCCAACCCGAACTCGAATATGGTATTTTAGGTCAGGTGAATCGGGTCAAAAATTATATTCGGGTCAATCCGAATTGACCCGAGTTCTAAAGAAGGTCGGGTTCGGGTATAATTTGTCTCTTACTCGAGTTCGGGTCAACCCCGAGTTTCATTTTTTTCCTTCTAATTTGTATGTAAACACTAAAATTGTACTATTTTTAAATGGCATAGACCCGACCCGAGTTGACCCGAATCCGAATTGACTTGACCTGAGTTTTAAACAAGATCGGGTTCGAGTATGATTTTTTTTAGCTTTGATTTGAATTGATCCGACTCGAATTAACCCGAACCCGACCGAATCAACCAGAATACCAACCACGTATAGAAAAACTTTTTATTTTTAATGATAAGATATCGTTGATTGAATGATCATTAATAAACATTTTGAATCACCAACAATCCTAGCATTAACTACTCCACAATTTATGCTATTCTCTTTGACCACAAGTTTCAAACGCTATATGGATAGCTAAAAGTTAAGGGTCGTTTGGTTTGTGATGTGTTTAGGATTAAGATTATGATTTGAATTTGGTGTAGAATTTTAATGTGATTTAAGAGATATAAATTAATATATTTTAATAAAATAAATTATTTTATATACAAATATGATAATAAAATATATTAAATTAGTGTTTGAATTCGACTTAATTGACTTAATATTAAAAAAAAAAAAGAAAAAAAAAGAAAAGAAAACTGAATTCATTAATTCATATTAAAATTATTTGTTTGTGACTTAATATAAAAAAATGACTGAAAATATTAAGTAAAAAAATTGAATGTGTTTGCATTAAATCGTCTCTTAATTAAACATTATTTAATAAAAAAAAATTAACAAACAAGCCTTAAAGTTAACTAAATTACAAAAGAGTAAAGAAACACAAATAGTGAATAGCGAGCCCATCAAAAAATCCCTTCAACCCACATATTTCGTGAGGTTGATGTCAATTGTGTTGATGCTCATATACAGTAAAACCTCTATAAATTAATACTCGATAAACCAATAACCTCGATAAAATTAATAATTTGTTCAGTCCTAACTTGGGACTAGCAAATTTGGACCCCAATTGATAAAATAATAATATAATAATTTTTTTGAAACCCCAGTGTATATATATTGGTCCCAACGAAACTATAAATTAATAATTACTAAAAAAATCCACATATATATAAAGGTCATACGTAATTGGAACTTGTACAAATTCAATTAAGGCCACACGTAATTGGAATTTGTCCCAACAAAGCTAACTTTTTACCTATTAAAAAATAATAAACTTGACAAATTCAATAAATCTGTGAATGTGAATTTATACTTAATTGGAACTTATTTTTAAATTTATTTTCATCTTTAACTATTATACATTGTAACTAGTATACTAGATTTGAAAATTTAAAGGTCATACATAACACCCATTAAATTAATAAATTATTAATTTATCAATATAATAATATCTCGCTAAATTAATAAAATATATTAGTCTCAACTCTATTAATTTATGGAGGTTTTACTGTATATTTTTTCCAAATTAACTAAACACCTTAAATAAATGCTAAAGTCTTGTCCCCACCACAAAAGTCACCAAACAAACAGGCCTTAGGCTAGTCGGCAAGGAGTCTTTTTGACTCACCTTAACTCCCAACCGACGCGCGACTCCCATGCCTTCTCCCTAGACTCACGCGTGAGTCTCGCAAACCAAGAGCAATTAAGGTGACTTGGTCACCTACTTGATTTGTGTGCAAAAATTTTCGACCGTTTGGTTTGTTTAAAAAAAAAATCTCTACTACCTCATTTTTTCCTATATAAATACCCACCAGATTCATTTTCTAAAACACACACTACACTTTATAACTCCATCTTTCTTTTAAAAAAAATGTCTCAAGAGAACACCCCACGAAACACCAACCGTACCTAAGGAAGAAATCCTCGAAGCAATCCACCGACACCCGAAGGAACCTTCAATTTAGAAAATACTCTTTAGCCAAACCAACAAATCAACTTTCGAGCACAATCATTCTATAACCAAGCATACCAAAACGAACCATATCGTAACCCATATCCACAACAACAACAACAACAACCACCACAACAACATCAACAACAACAAGCTTTTAGACAATACGCACAACAACAACAAAACACGTTTAGTCAATTTTCACAAAAAAACGCGTTCTCATTTGATAACCCAAACTACATGTCACAAACACAAAGGGGTGGTTTGTCATCACAACCTGATACACAACAAACCATGTCTCCCATTTCTTCATTTCCAAATGAAGAAATGTACGAACCTTATTTTGGAGAAGAATTTTATCAAAATCGGCCTCGTGAAGAATCTCCCGTCGAAGAATTGGCCCCGGAACCGGCACCGGCCAAAAAAGTGTCGAGAAGACGCAAGACTAGGACTGCTCAAACCGAGGAGCAACCCTGAATGATTCCATGGACCCAAGACGAAGAAATTGCGTTGTGCAAAGGTTGGATTCATGTATCTGAAGATAGTGCCAAAGGTAACACGAGGAAAGAGAATGGATTTTGAAGTGAGGTACAGGTGTACGTTGAGAGCAAAACAAAGATGGATCGCCGAACGTACGATATGGTTTGTGGGAAATGGAAGACGGTGCGCCCGAACGTGGCTCGGTTTTGTGGAGTGTTCAATAACGTCAAGCGTATGAATCCGATAAGTGGAGCAGGTGTTGGAATCACTCCTAAACTATATTTCAAGTGTTTGTAATCAATATGTAATAGGTTGCTTTATTAGGCTTTTATGTTAGTTTTAATGGCAAGGCTTACGTAGAAAGCCCATAAGCCTTGGCCCATATCCAATAAGGAAAGGAAGGGAACTTGTGTGTTGCCCTAGTTCCTTTCCCTATATAAGCACTTGTAAACCTTCATTTGAAGGTTGGTTGTTCATTTCACATCAATGCCTACGCATAACTTTCTTTCATTCATACGTGTGTGTGTGTGTTTTGTTCAACCGATCACTTCTCGTATATATATTTCTTACATATTGATGCTTGTGTTACAATATGGTGACCTAACAGTGGTATCATTCGCCATCTAGTTGGGTGAAACATATTTGTTTTTGAAGTATTTTGTTATACGCGTGAGTTTTGTGCTACAAACCTTTAATACGCTTAAAGCTTCAATTTTTACACTTAAAAACTCAAGATTCTTGTGGTTTAAGGTTTATTTAGTGTTAAAGTTTGAGTTTTTAGCATAAAGTTTGAAACTTTACGTGTGTAGAATAGTTTTTGAACTTGGTTTTGATCGTGTGGTTCTGTCTACGCGTAAGGGTGGAAGTTATTTTGATTCATCAAGTTTCATACTTTCTTGTTATTTTGGTGATATTGAAGCTCTTTCATCATTAAAATCAGGTTTCTAAACATTTTTAAGCTTAAAAATCAGTTTTGGTAAAATTTGGTACTTTCTACTCGTAACAAAACCCTAATCTTACTCGTAAGCTCCAAGTCTACGCCTAAGCTGCCTGTTACGCGTAAGAATTTCTTCACTTGATCTTCACAACTGTTGGTTTACTCAGTGTTTTCTTGCTTGGATAAGCCTGAAAACACTTCGACTTTGGATATCGGATTTTTGGGCAAAACCCTAGTTTTACGCCTAAGCTGAACTCTTACGCGTAGAATTCTCTTTGCCTAAGCATTTCTTACGCCTAAGCCTGTCTTACGCATAAGCAAATATTATGCATAATGATTCTACTACTAAGCCTTTGGTTTACGCCTACGCTAAGTTTTCCTCAAGACTAAGCGTAAGCTATTCCTACGCGTAAGCTATCTTGTACGCGTAAGTTGGTTTTTATGCATAAGGTACTTTCTACGCCTAAGATGGTTTCTACGCATAAGATTACTTCATCAACATTGTTTCATTCGACTACAAAGATCCATCATCAATACAAGTTTCAAGATGTCTAAACCACTATACTCTAGCTACTTTCCTCATGAGTATCCTCAACAACAACAATTTTATCAACAATATCCTCCACCATCTCCAAAACAATTGCATCAATTTCATCACTTTCCTCAAGGAGCAAACCCTCTTCCACCACAAATGGTTCCACCAAACCCTCGTCAACAAGTACAACATTACACATACTTTCAAAATCAGTATCCCGCCAAGTATGCTATGAATGTTACAACACCAAAGGAACCGTCTTGGTTTGCAAAGATGTGTGAAGCTTTAAGTAGCCAACAATCCATTCATGAAGCTGGATCCCTTGACAGACCTCCAATGCTCACTCCCGGAAACTACGATCAATAGGTGATAAGGTCATCCTTGAAGGTCCTTTTCAGATGCCTACTCTCACTGAACCTGGAGATCCGAATGCTAATCCACCAAGAGATGATATTACCAACGTTGTCGCTCTTGATCAACTTACTACTAACCAACTTCTACACTTAGAAGCCGATGAACTTGCAATGCAATATATCCTTTTGGGATTACCCAATCAGATACTTCATAGTGTTGATGCTCAGAAGACTGCTAAAGCAATGTGGGAACACATTCATCTTCTAATGGAAGGCACATAACTCAATCAAGAGGACATGGAATTAAAAATCTACTTAGCTTATGAACACTTCATGATTAAACCAGGGGAGACATTAGAGTCATATCATCATCAGTTCTCAGACATCATAAATGACTTGGATAAACATAATATCATTATGCCAAGGATTGCAGTCAACACAAAGTTCCTGAGCAGTCTTGGTCCTGATTGGGAAAAGTATGTTATCTTTATCCGTCAAGCGAAGAATCTTCATCAAGCTACATACGGATTATTGTATGACTACTTGAAGCCTCACCAAAAGGAAGTTGACAGAGAAAGGATCATCCGTAGAGTCCCTGCCTCGCCTTCACTCCTGGATAATCAAACTCAAGCTTTATGGGCACAAGCATGTTATCCTTAATTCCCGACCTTACCAACAACATTCACAAACCCTCCACAATCAACTGTTCAGATTACACCATATGATCCTTCACAACAACAATCACAAGAAACTCAATTAGTTCCATACAACAACAACAATGATCAGGCATTCTACAGTGAATCAAATGAGGATGCAGATGCCTTTAATGCAATGAATCAAGGATTTGTTATGCTTGCAAGAGCCTTCAGACAATTTGCTAACAAATCCAACAACTGCATTCACACCTCGTCAAATATAAGGAATCAAGATGTTGTTAACAATGGACGGGTTGAGGTTCAGAATCGTGGAAATGGGCGTCAGATGAATATTGGTCAAGGGTTTAATGTTAATGGAAGGAATAACATGGGTGCTTCACAACGGGTTCAAGTGGTTGATCAGGGAAATGCTCAGACTGGGGTTAATGGTCTCCGATGTTATAACTGTAATGAGAAGGGTCACCTGGCTAATGCATGCCCCAAGCAGAGGACAAGAGGCAGCGCTTATCACAAAGAGGCTTTACTCTTGGCTCTCAAGGATGAAGCTGGTGGAACTCTTACCAACAAGGAACAGAGCTTCATGGCTAATGCAGATTCTAATGATGACATGGAGGACTTGCAGGCTAATGCAGCTGTGATGTTAATGGCAAACATGCAAGAGCTCCACACGAGTGACACAGGCCCAGTGTATGACACTGACGGCTTGTCTCAGGTACCGGATCAAAACTTAATAATTAATGATCTGATATCTCCGCCAACATCTGCATCCGACGAGGCTCAGAGTGTTCAAAATGAATTGACTACATCTCATTATGATGATAATCAAATGGATCCCATAGTTATATTTGACGATCAAGATGACCTTATAGTTAATATTGATAATTGATGACGTACCCTCCGCTTTGCTAACGAGCGTTACCGTCACTCTGGTACTTAGCTTACCATTTGTACATAGGGTATGATGTACCCTCCTAAAGGAAGAAGCCTATGCCTTCGACCTGCACCCAAAGCACTCATAGTGTCTAACCTCTGTCGAGGTTCGGAACCTCGCCTCCATCAAGGCCTCCGTCACTATACGGAGCCCCCTCCATCAAGGCCTCCATCACTGTACGGAGCCCTCTCCATCAAGGCCTTCGTCACTGTATGGAGCCCCCTCCATTAAGGCCTCCGTCACTGTACAGAGCCCCCTCCGTCAAGGCCTCCGTCACTGTACGGAGCCCCCTCTGTCAAGGCTTCCGTCACTGTTCGGAGCCCCCTCCATCAAGGCCTCTGTCACTGTACGGAGCCCCCTCCGTCAAGGCCTCCATCACTGTACAGAGCCCCCTCTTTCAAGGCCTCCGTCACTGTTCGGAGCCCCCTCCGAACAGCTCGATGGAACCCCCTTTGAGATGTGTCTTGATTTGGTCAAACCCACGATCTCCCTCTCTTTCCTGGCTTTCCCGCCAAGTTAGGGAACGTGGGTCACTAAGCCCTAGCGGTTACCCACAAACATGGGACGCTCCCATGTTCTCCTACATTTGCGCAGAGGAGCCCCTAACCCTATTTCTTCCACTATAAATAGGTTGGACGGGCAGAGAATTATGGTAAGTTGATTCAACACTCATCTCTTGACTTACACACACTTATACAACCGTAACTCATACTTACTCTCACGCCGAAGGTGGTTTGTAGGGTCCTACCCCTGCGTAATCACTTAACGTAGTGTCTTCTATTTCTTATTTTCAGGTTATCTTGCACTCGGCATCACCACCATCACCCCTAACTCCGTCAATCACCATTGACGGCCTGGTATGTGCATCTTTTTGTACGATCAGTGGCACCATCTGTGGGACACGCAACAATAAGTCCCGTTTTTCGAGTCAAATAACCATTTTCCATAAATAACGGTCGAATTCAACTGTAATTCCCTACATCCTTGTTACCTCATGGTAGCACCACTGAAATCTCCACTTTTATCTCTAATCACTAGATTTTCCACCAACCACAAACTTTACGTTTACCATTTCAACATCCTTGGTCGGGTTTAAAAGGAGCAGTCTTTGTTACGGCCTCTGTTTGGGTTCGCTTTATGAAGAAGGTTCAAACTCAACAACCTTCGTAGGGGCCTCCGATGCATACTCCGTAGCATCCTCTGTTTGGGTTCGTTTTATGAAGAAGGTTCAAACTCAACAACCTTCGTAGGGGCCTCCATTGCAGACTCCGTAGCAGCCTCTTTTTGGGTTCGTTTTATGAAGAAGGTTCAAACTCAATAACCTTCGTAGGAGCCTCTGTTCGGGTTCATTTTGAGAAGAAGTCTCTACAGCAGTCTCCGTCATGGGTTTTCCTGAGAAGAAGACTGGAAATCACCAGTCCTCTATTCCAGTCTCTATGGCAACCTCCGTTGTAACCTTCCTACGGATTCGTTTAAGGAATTGGGGCACATTATTGTACCTTCAAGTAGGGCCAGAACCTTCCTTCGCAAAATGTTTACCACAAGGTAAACAGAGACCGTTCATTAACAACAGAGGATACCCTTTGTCAATCTCGTATGTTTTCTACGAAACTAGTATGCTATATTGCCTTTGTTTCACTACAAATCAGATTATCTAGATATGAAACTTTTGATGTTTATTAAGAGCACTATAAACCATCTTTTATTAAGCATCTGCTTATGACACAATGATCATTAGAGACAGTACAACATTGACAGAGGATACCCTATGTTCCTAGAACCTCTGTTAGAGCTTTCATGTTGTTTTTAGCATAAAACCTAATCCACACATGTTAAATACATGATGTACGTAAATAAGCCTCAAGAAATTTTATGCTAAGCTTTATTATGTCACTGTCCACTGCCGACAAAGCCTTTTTTGACAAGGCATTTCACACAAGCTCTATTGAGATGACAGAGACTCACATCTGCGTATTATATATTAGCAAAATTTATCATGGAACTTATATACTATTATCATATATTTTGAGATGACGGAGCCTCACACATGTTGACATAAGTCTCTGTCGATATGACTACAGAACATCACATATGCTGCCATAAGCCTCTGTAGACACAACTACAGAGCATAGCCTCTGATTCATAGGTGTCTCCTTCAACATGATTACAGAGCTTCAACTCTTTTCACATAATATATAGGTGTCTCTGTCAAGACGATTACAGAGCATAGCCTCTATTCACATGATTTATGTGTGTCTATGTAGACACAATTATAAAGCCTCGACTCTGCAATATAATTACATAGCCTCATAGATGTAAAACTTACTTTATTTAGTTTAAAATCAATGTAATGAAAGCTTCTCATGGGAAATCAAGCATTATTGGTAGTTGTCTTAGTGTTCATTTCAAAATGATGTAATCCTCTCTACCAATTCAATGATATAATATATTTCCTACAAATCTCTTGCTTCGTTTCTTAAACACAAAGATTTGTTCAGCCAAGTCGTTTATAAGTTTCAATGTCGAAGGGATGAAACAAGACAACTATAAGTATTGAATACATATACAACATCCATTACACTTCACATTAACTTTCCTAAGTGGTCTTAAGGTATTCCAAGCCTTATGTTACCCAAAGGATAAAGATGGAGTGGGTCGCGAACCTCTGTCAATGATCAAAATTGGTATTATATTCTTGGTGGTGAAATTTACACACAATGAGGTTATTACACCTTAGGTTGTAAAATTTAAGCGTCGGAAAAATGGCGTACGAGAAGTGCACAAGAGACATATATTTCCCTACTTGATTCCATTTTATCTAGGGCCTTAACCCTAGTACCTGCATCATACGGCTGAAGCCCATTCAATATTTTCTTTGGCTAAAGCCACATACCACGCATAATAGTAAATTGTCCAAGGACTACTACTTTGATTAAATGAAGTCCATAAGCTTCATATACATACAAAATATACGACCTTCTAGGTCTATATTACTTAAAGATTAATCCTTGTTCTATTTATCACAAGGAAGTATTTCATTTAATTCAAAAGTATTACATTCAAAGTGTACGCCTCACTTTCGACCGAGGGGCTTGATGATATACCCTCCATTCAATTTGAAGGTCTCCCTTTCATACTCACTTCGTAGCTACATTCCGAAATACTTGGCAAACCTCCAAAAATATTCTTTGGCGTAAAACCATTCATCTTTGATATGCTTAGCAGTTGGGAATTCGCCAATCGAAGGCCTAAGCCCTTCGGGGTATGCTCTTCGAAGATATTAATGCAAAGGTTTCATAAGACCAAGTCAAACCCAATTTTACAACACTATCAAGGCTTTCCCAGTAAGATAGGGATCGTGGGACATTAACCAAGCGGTTACCTAAAATCGTGAGACACCCCATGATCCTCGTATCAGGTAGGTGAGCATGCCAGAACCTAAGATTCGCGATAAAATGCCATTATGTCATGCATTATAAAACAAAGCCAAGTTTATACACAAACCTTGGTACCTTTTAACAACGCAACAAATAGGTTCCGATAAAACTCGCTTATAACTAAAAGTGAAAGTTATATGGCAAAACCTAATACACATGCTCCTTGTATAACAAAGGGTTTCTGAACTACTTAAGTCTAATCCCATTCCTCATACGAAGTCATAACATTAGACTGGGGGGCTTAATGGGGTATCCACCACGGTAGAGTCAAATGTGGACTATTAAAAACAATTATAGCTACTTTTATATTTGATTTAACAAAACAAAAGTAGTAGAAATTATTACCAAGTCTTTTTAACAAAGCAATGATAAGTCTAAAGCCATGCACTCTTCGCATGCATAACATTAGACTGGGGGGCTTGATGACGTATCCTCCGCTTTGCTAACCAGCGTTACCGTCACTCTGGTACTTAGCTTACCATTTGTACAGAGGGTATGATGTACCCTCCTAAAGGAAGAAGCCTATGCCTTCGACCTGCACCCAAAGCACTCATAGTGTCTAACCTCTGTCGAGGTTCGGAGCCTGGCCTCCATCAAGGCCTCCATCACTGTACGGAGCCCCCTCCATCAAGGCCTCCGTCACTGTACAGAGCCCCCTCCATCAAGGCCTTCATCACTGTACGGAGTCCCCTCCGTCAAGGCCTCCGTCACTGTACGGAGCCCCCTTTGTCAAGGCCTCTGTCACTGTATGGAGCCCCCTCCATCAAGGCCTCCGTCACTGTACGGAGCCCCCTCCGTCAAGGCCTCCGTCACTGTTCGGAGCCCCCTCTATCAAGGCCTCCGTCACTGTTCGGAGCCCCGTCCGAACAGCTCGATGGAACCCCCTTCGAGATGTGTCCTAATTTGGTCAAACCCATGATCTCCCTCTCTTTCCTGGCTTTCCCTCCTAGTTAGGGAACGGGTGTCACTAAGCCCTAGCGGTTACCCACAAACATGGGACGCTCCCATGTTCTCCTACATTTGCGCAGAGGTGCCCCTCACTTTATTTCTTCCACTATAAATAGGTTGGACGGGCATAGAATTATGGTAAGTTGATTCAACACTCATCTCTTGACTTACACACACTTATACAACTGTAACTCATACTTACTCTCACGCCGGAGGTGGTTTGCAGGGTCCTACCCCTGAGTAATCACTTAACATAGTGCCTTCTATTTCTTATTTTCAGGTTATCTTGCACTCGGCATCACCACCATCACCCCTAACTCCGTCAATCACCATTGACGGCCTGGTATGTGCATCTTTTTGTACGATCAATAATCAAGTTGACTCCGTGGTTATATTTGAGGATCTAAATAATGATCATGTTGAGAATCAAGTTGAACAAGATGAACCTTTGTCTAATCCAGATCTTGAGCTCATGACCAACTTATTTCAGACCACCCAATCTCAATTTGAAAAGTGCAATGACATCAATAAACAATTGCAAGATAAAATTGCACCGTTAACTAAGGATAATGAATGCTATAAGTTCCAACTCAACATTTTTCAAACTAAAGAGAAACGTGAAAAAGGTTTTGAAGTCGCCTTTGCTAAATCTTACCAAAATGAAAAATCTTTGGAAAAACAGATCTGTGATCTAGTTGCATCCAAGAATGCTTTGTTGTCTCAAATAGAACAATTGAAATATGATCATAAACAACAACTTAACGCTCTCACTTTGGAAACTCAAAAAGCCAAGTCTGAGTTGTTAACTTGTCAACAATAGTTTTGTGAATACAAAAATCATTCGAGGAAACAAATAGATGACTATCTTGAGGTAATTGTCGACCTACAAAACAAAATCAAAGAGTTTCGAAATGTTGTTTACAAACATGGTGAGTCAATCACAAAAATTCAAAAGTTTTCTTTTAAACCAAATCCAAATGGATATGGACCAATTCTTGTTGATTACAAACCACGTTTTTATAATAGAACATTCAAACCAAATCCTCAAGTTTACAGTGCAGAACATAGAATTGATGACTCAATCATGAGTGTTGTTGAATATAATCGTATGGAGGAATTAGATGCAGAAGACGAGAGTCCGTCAAAATTGGAAAATGTTGTTTATTGCAAACCATTTAACTATTCAAAAGCCATAACTTTCGTCACACAACAGGATCATTCTAACACACCTTGGGTTGTCACACCACCTCCAGAGTCCTCTTCTAATGATGGTTCCCGACCCAATGTTGCACAAATTAATGGTCCTTTACCTTCTTTTAGTGAAATAAAGCCATTACCTGAACGATGTCAGGTTCTAAAATATTTTGACACTTTCATGTCTGACATCAAACTTTTGGAACATGCAATTGAAGTTAATTCTGAAATTAAAGCTGAACATTTTCAATCGCCATTTGCGCGACAACAAAGGGATATTTTTCAGAAAGGGCTTTTACCACATGTCCAAAATCTAAAAATGTGTGCAATATATTGGGAACGGGATCTTCAGAAGGAGATTGGTCTTACGAAAAAAGTTTTTGAGCAAACAAAAACATCGATTTCAAATACTAAAGGTAAAAAGAAATTGTTGAGAATTCATGTTGACCGACTCTTGGAAGATGTTATCTGTGCTGATACCATAAATGTTGTGTTACTACATTCCGTTGCATATGCATTTGATTATATCGCTGTTGATTCTGTTGATTTTGTTGAAAATGTTGAGAATACCGATAATGTGCAGCAAATCAAATCTTTGAAAATTGAAAATGAGTGTTTGTTAAATGAACTTTAAAAAGCAAAACGTCGTCTTCAATGGTGTCAAAAGGATTGTCAAAATCGAGAACTTGCTTTACAAAACCAAATCAACCAGCTGCGTTCAAAATCTTTTGATCCAAAAATTGAACATCTGGATGATGAAAACGTGTCTTTAAAGTGTCAAATTTCAAAATATGAACAAGAAATTGCCAAATTCAAAACAGAATATGGTGTCATATTTGATTTGCTCAAACAGACTCGTGAAAAAGCATCACAAGAACTTGATAATCATCTTGCATACACTAAAGATGTTTTAAATGTTAGTGGAAACATTCGCTCTGAAAATCAAGATTTGTTGCACAGTATTGTAGAGTTGAAAGCAAAGCTAAGAACATATGAAAAAGATAAGATTAGTAACACTAATGCACTTGACTTAGGAATGTTTCAAATTGACACTAGAACGCCTAATGACAAATCACAAGATTCTAATGTGCTTCCTTCCACTGAAACAAGAATAGTTGCCTCTTTTCCTAACGCTAACACTTCACAGCTTAAGAGCAAATCAAGGAAGAGTAGGAAGTTGCGGCATAAGAAAAGAACAATAAAGACCTCTGAAGTAGAAGAACACCTTAGGACTTTGAATAAGACTCAAGTTGTACCCACTTTAGACATTGCGTTAGACAAATGTAATAGAAAAAGTAATGTAACAAATGCTGAACCTTTAAGTACTGTTGGAATCACTCCTAAACTGTATATCAAGTATTTATATTTCATATGTAATAGGTAGCTTTATTATGGCCTTTATGTTTGTTTAAGGTCAAGCTTATGTAGAAGGCCCATAAGCTTGATCCAAGCCCAATAAGGAATAGGGAAGGAGAGGGAGTGTTGCCCTAGCTCCTTGCCTATATAAACTCTTGTAAACCCTCATTTGAGGGTTGGTTGTTCAATGCATTTCTTTCACATACTCTACGCCTAACCATTCATAGTATTTCGTGTGTGTGTTTGTGTGTGTATTGTTCATCCGCCTCTCTATCTCTTTCTAGTAAGCTTGTGTTGTAAAACTAGTGACCTAACAGTGGTATCAGAGACCAAATAGTTGGGTGTACTCGTTTGTTTTTGATGTTTTGGTTTTGGGTCTTACGCGTAAAGATAACGCAATCTTTGGTTATCTTAAAAACTCGTTTCTTACACTTTTTAATCCAAGATTCTTGTACTTTCAATGTTTTGAGGTGTTAAAATACTTGTTTTTGGCAAAACGTTTCAAACTTTACGCGTGGATTTACGTTTTTAAGCTTGTTTTTGTTCGTGGGTGTCGTTCTACGCGTAACCCGTTTAGCAGTTTTGGTACATCAAAATTCACACTTTTGTGTTCTTTTGGTACTATTTAAGCTATTCCATAACAAAAATCTGGTTTAGAAACACATTTGGGCAAAATCAAAGTTACGAGTAATCCTACGCGTATCAAAACCCTAAAATTACGCGTAAGATTATTCCTTGGTTTGATCTTCAATTTTCTGGTTTAATCCGTGTTTTCTTACTTGGATAAGTCTGAAAATACGTCGACTTTGGATATCTTTTGCACTGTGAAGTGTAAAAGATCATTTGGGCAAAAACCCTAAAATTACGCATAAGCATAAGCTTACGCGCAAAATTCCTACGCATAAGATTCACTTTACGCGTAAACTACGGTCTACGCATAAGGTAATCCTACGCCTACGTTTCTACGCCTAACTTTTGTCTACGCTTAACTTTAGAGTTTTTCCTACTTACGCGTAAGCTAAAACCTACGCGTAACTCCTCATTGTTACGCGTAACTTTTGGTGTTTTTACGCATAAGTGCTACTTGGTTCTTGTCTTTTCTACGCCTAAGGACACTTCATCAACAAAGGTTCATTCGACTACAAAGATCCAATTTTACCACACAAGTTTATCATCATGTCTCAACCACCATACTCTAACTATTTCCCTCACACTTATAATCATCAACAACAACAACAATTAACTCCACAACATCAACAATGGAATCAACAACAAGCTATTTATCAACAACAATTTAATCAGCAACATACTCCACAACTTGGTGCAATTCCACAACCACAAATGGTTCAACCACAACCAAGCCTTCAAGTTCAACCCTACACAACCGATTTCAATCAACATCCATCACGGACCACTATGAAGGAACCCACTTGGTTTGCAAAGATGTGTGAAGCTTTAAGCAGCCAACAATCAATTCATGAAGTTGGATCACTTGATAGACCTCCAATGCTCACTCCAGGAAACTACGATCAATGGGTGATAAGGTTCTTTAGGTTTTGTGATCTAAAGAAGCCACATGGAAAGTTCTTAAAGAAGGTTATCTTGGAAGGTCCATTTGAGATGCCTACTGTCATTGTACCCGGAGATCCAACTGCTGTTCCACCAAGAGATGAACAAACCAACATTGCTACTGTTGCAGATTTAAATCCTACAGAACTTCTACACTATGAAGCTGATGAACTTGCAATGGAGTACATCCTCTTAGGATTACCAAACCCAATTCTTCGTAGTGTTGATGCTCAAAAGACTGCACAAAAAATGTGGGATCATATTCGTCTTCTTATGGAAGGATTTGTACTCAATCAGGAGGATTTGGAATCCAAAATTTACTTGGCTTATGAACACTTCATGATTGAACCTGGAGAGACACTAGAGTCCTATCATCATCATTTTTTAGATATCATCAATGATTTGGATAAACACAACATCATCATGCCAAGAATTGCAGTGAATACTAAGTTCCTGAGTAGTCTTGGTCCAGAATGGGAGAAGTATGTCTTTTTTCTCCGTCAAGCGAAGAATATGCATCATTCTACTTATGGATTGTTGTACGATTATTTGAAGCCTCATGAAAAGGAAGTTGATCGGGAAAGGATTCTCCATGCTCAAATTGCTAAACAGTCACAACCGGACAATCAACAACTTGCCTTGTATGCTCAACAGAATTATCCCTCTCAACCAGCAACTCAACCAACTGCTTCAAACACACCTTCACAGCAACAACCTCAACCTCAACAAAATCAATTGGTTCCATACAACAACAATGCTCAAGCATATGTCAGTGAAGCTACTGAGGAAATCGATCCGTTCGAAGCATTGCAACAAGGATTTGTGATGATTGCTAATGCTTTTGGCCGTTACACCAACAAATCCAACAATCGTATTCGTTCCTCATCTAACACACGAACTCAAGCTGTTGTGAACAATGGACGTGTTGAAGTTCAGAATCGTGATTATGGTCGTCAGATGGGCGGTGGTCAAGGGTTTAATGCTGTGGGTAGGAATAACAACAGAGCTCAAGTGGTGGAACAGGGAAATGCTCAGAATCGGTTAAATGGTCTTAGATGCTACAACTGCAATGAGAAGGGACACCTGGCTAATGCATGCCCAAAGCCAAGGACTAGGGGCAGTGCTTATTTCAAAGAAGCCTTACTTTTGGCTCTTAAGGATGAAGCTGGTGGATCTCTTACAGACAAAGAACAGAGCTTTATGGCAGATGCAGACTCAGATGATGATATGGAGGACTTGCAAGCTAATGCAGCTGTTATGTTGATGGCTAATATGCATGAGCTGCACATGAGTGATACAGGCCCAGTGTATGACACTGATGGCTTGTCTCAGGTACCCGAACAAACCATCATCATATCTGAACTAATATCTCCGCCAATATCTGAATCCGGCACGGATCAGACTGTTCAAAATGAGTCTTCTACATCTCTTTCTGATGATTTTCAAGTTAACCCTGTAGTTACATTTGACGATCAAGATGACCTTATGGTTTCCTTTGATAATCAAATTGACTCCGTGGTCGTACTTGAGGATCTAAAGAATGATCATGTTGAGACTCACGTTGAACAAGATGATCTGTTGCCTCATCCGGATTTTGCTCGGTTATTTCAAGACCATAAAATCAAAATGGAAGAATGTTATGCATTAAATCAGTCATTAAAAAGTAAAAATGCACTGTTCACCAAGGATTTTGAATGTTTACAAATGCAACTCAACTTTTTCAAAACTCAAGAAAACCGTGAAAAAGGTTTTGAAGCCGCTTTTGCAAAATCTCATCAAAACGAAAAATATTTAGAGAGACAGATGCGTGATCTAGCCGCCTCGAAGAATGCTTTGTTGTCTGAATTAGAAGAACTGAAACACGAACATAAAAAGCAAATTAACGCTCTCACCTTGGAAAATAAAAAAGCTAAGGCTGAGTTGTTAAATTGTCAAAAACAGTTCTCCGCATAAAAAAAGCATTCAACGAATCGGGTAGATGACCTTCTTGACGAAATTCTCGGCTTGCAAAACAAACTTAAAGAGTTTAAAACTATTGTTTACAAACATGGTGAATCCGTAACAGCTATTGAAAAGTTTACCTTAAAACCCAATCCAAAAGGATATGGAAAAAATCTAGCTGATTACAAACCAAAGATTTCACTAAAAACATTCAAACCAACTCCTGAAGTTTCCAGTGCAGAATACAAAATTGATAATACTGTCATGAGTGTTGTTGAATATCATCGTCAAGAGGAATTAGATGCAGAAGACGAGAGTCGATCAAAATTAAAAAATGTTGTTTACAACAAACCTTTTAATTATAAAAACGCGGTCACTTTCGTCACACCAATGGATTCTTCTAACACACCAAGGGTTATCATCAAAACACCTGAGTCTTCTATAATTAATCCCAAAACAGACTTTGCACAAACTTATGGTCCTTTACCTTCCATTAGCACCTGAAAATCGAAAAATTCTTCGATATTTTGACATTTTCATGGCTGACCTCAAAATTTTACAACATGAGATAGAATATCGATCTGAAATCAAAGTTGAACATTTTTAATCGCCTCTGGCGCGAGAACAAAGAGACATTTTTCAGAAAAATCTTTTACCTAATGTTAAAAACTTGAAAAGTTGTGCAATTGCCTGGGAAAAGGATTTTCATAAGGAACTTGGGGTAATGAAAAACGTTTTCGAGAAAACAGAAACATCTATTTCTAACACTAAACGCAAAAAGAAACTGTTGAGAAAAGATGTTGATCGACTCTTGGAAGATGTTATCTGTGCTGATATCCATAATGTTGTGTTACTTCATGCCTTGCCATTTGTATCTGATTACATCTCTGCTGATATTGTTGAAACTGTTGTTACTGTTGAGAACACCGATAATGTGCTTCAGATCGAGTCTTTAAAAGCTGAAAATAAAAGATTACACACGGATATTTACAATGCAAAACGTCGTCTTCATTGGTGTGAAAAAGATATTCACAACCATCAACTTAGTTTTCAAAAGAAAATCGCTCAGCTGAGTGAAAAATCTTCTGATCCTAAAATTGAGCAACTGGATGATCAAAACGTGTCTTTGAAAAGTCAAATCTCAAAATATGAAAAAGAAATTTTAAAAGTCAAACAGGAATATGGTGTCATATTTGATTTACTCAAAAAGACTCGACTTGAAGCATCTAACGAACTTGATCACTATCTTGCTCACACTAGAGAAGTAATGCATTTTGCTGGTAATATTCGTTCTGAAAATCAAGATCTGATTCACACCATCTCTAAGTTACGGGAAACGTTAGGAAAGTATGAACAACTTCCGCCTACTGTGATTAAGAGATTAGCACCCGTCACACTTAGTAATCGTGAACCTAGAATTCCAACTGCCAAATCACAAGTTGCTAATATGTTTCCCTCTACTGAAACAGGAATAGTTGCATCTTTTCCAAACGTCCGCACTTCACAGCCTAGGAGCACTCAATCGATGAATAGGAAGTTGCGACCTAAGAAAAGATCAATAAGGAATGCTAAAGTAGAAGAACACCCTAGGACTCTGAATAAAAATCATGTTGCTTCCACTATAGATGTTACGTCTGGCAAATGTAATAGAAATAGTGATGTAACGAATGCTAAACCGTTAAGTACTTTTGATATTCAGTCTGATGCACCTTGTGTTATTTGTCGAAAGAGTATGAATTCTGATTGTCATGACAAATGTGTTGCTAAAGCTATAATCTCTCGATTACGGGATCCTAAGAATCGGAATACCTCTAGGCCCACTAATCATTCTAAGTCTGTGCTTGGTAAACCCCCTTCTTTAGATTCTAAGGCAACCATTGCTATCACAGTAGCTCCTGCTTCACCTCCTAAGAATGTAGTACCACCTAGTGTTTTCACTAAGACAAAAGCAAAGAGTAGTTATAGATGGCAGAAATGGATATATAACACACTAGGATTTAAATGGATGCCTAAAATTATCAATGTGTGTATGTCTCACATACCTGCTTCGGAACCCTCTAACATTTCGGGTTCCACATCTACTTCTATTCCATCTGTGTCGTCTGTGTGTAATGCAGGTGATACAGATCATTCTCTGGATTGTTGATAGCGGATGTTCCCGACACATGACAGCAACCTTAAACTGTTATCAAACTTTATTGCAAAGTTCATTGGCACTGTCAGATTCGGGAACGATCACTTCGCAGCCATCATGGGCTACGGAGATTATGTTAATGGGAACATCGAAATCAGCAGGGTTTACTATGTGGAAGGCCTCGATCACAATCTGTTTTCAGTAGGTCAATTTTGTGATGGAGATTTGGAGGTTGCTTTCAGGGAGAAAACTTGTTTCATTCGTGATCTACAAGGAAATGACCTTATGTCTGGCTCGCGTAATTCTAGTCTCTACACTATCTCTATGCAAGACATGGTTGCTTCCTCTCCCATTTGCTTACTTTCAAAGGCAACATCTACAAAATCCTGGCTATGGCACCGTCGTTTCTCACATCTAAACTTTCAAACCATCACCAACCTTGCTCGACACAAACTAGTTGAAGGACTCCCACGATTCCGGTATTCAAAAGATCACCTTTGCTCAGCCTGTGAACAAGGGAAAAGCACTCGTGCTCATTTTCCTTCAAAGGTGGAACACAGCTCTCAGCATGTGCTTCATCTTCTTCACATGGATTTGTGTGGCCCGATGCGTGTGCAAACAATCAACGGCAAACGCTACATCTTAGTAATTGTTGATGACTACTCACAATGGACTTGGGTCTACTTTCTTCGTAGCAAAGACCAAGCTCCACAAATGATCATCACCTTTCTCACAAAAATACAGGTTCAGCTCCGCAACACCGTCAGAATAATCAGAACAGACAAAGGAACTGAATTTGTTAACAAAACCCTTCGTGACTTTTATGAGAAAGTGGGAATTCAGCATCAAACATCTATTGCACGTACACCTGAACAAAACGGAGTTGTTGAAAGACGAAACCGAACGTTAGTGGAAGCTGCAAGAACAATGTTAATCAATGCTAAACTTCCAGATTACTTATGGGCAGAAGCTGTATCTACTGCATGCTATACTCAAAACCGTTCTATGATCACAAAACGCCACAACAAAACACCTTTCGAGCTTGTCCACAACCATAAACCGAACCTCAAACACTTTCATGTATTTGGATCCCTTTTCTATCCGAATAATGATCGTGATGATTTTGGAAAGCTCAAAGCCAAAGCTGATATTGGAGTCTTTATTGGATACTGTGACAATTCTAAAGGTTTCCGAATCTGGAATCGTCGAACTAAGGAGGTAATGGAAACGATTCATGCTCATTTCGATGAACTCACGGATATGGCTTCTGAGTATAACAGCTTAGAACCCGGTCACAATCGTTTAAACTTCCCTCAACCCCCATCATCAGCTGAAGAAAGCCCTCAGCTAACTCGTCAACAAATGGAAAGGTTATTTGCTCCTCTGTTCTGTGACGATATTGATGAACGTGCTCCAGGTGTATCCGCTGTTTCCGCTGCACAACCTGATAATATTCCTATACCTGATACACCTGCCACAACAACTACTGTTGAAGATGCACCTACACCAGTTGACTCCAACACAACAGTTGAACACACCGCTTCCAACAATGATGAACCGGCTGATGATATTCTGAATGAAGTACCCCCACCTGCAGATTTTGATCCAAATGCGTTTTTCAACCCGTTTGCTAATGAGACTGCTGCAACAGATGTTGCGGAATCTTCAACAAACCATTTGAATCCTCAAAATCTGCACAATGTATACCAACATCAACCCTCTACACATAGATGGACAAAAGACCATCCTCTGGCTAACATTATTGGCAACCCGAACCAACCAGTCGTTACGAGACAACGTCTTCACTCAGACGGTGAACATTGCATTTATGCACTCACTGTCTGCCAATCTGAACCTAAAAACATTAAAGACGCAATGACAAAAGACAACTGGATTGAATCCATGCAAGAAGAACTCAACCAATTCAAACATCTTG
The DNA here is from genome assembly GCA_019973895.1 of Chrysanthemum seticuspe. Classification (NCBI taxonomy): domain Eukaryota; kingdom Viridiplantae; phylum Streptophyta; class Magnoliopsida; order Asterales; family Asteraceae; genus Chrysanthemum; species Chrysanthemum seticuspe. Next base: position 89,468,783 of record BPTQ01000008.1, read on the forward strand.
AAGTATGGGAACTGGTTGAAAGACCAACAGGAATCTACGTCATTGGTCTAAAATGGATTTGGAAAAACAAATTGGATGCGGAAGGGAACGTCATCCGAAACAAGTCACGTCTAGTTGCTAAGGGTTATCGTCAGGAAGAGGGAATAGACTTTGAAGAATCTTTTGCTCCGGTTGCTCGTCTTGAGGCTGTTCGGATATTTCTCGCGTTCGCTGCTCATCTGAATATGACGGTCTATCAGATGGATGTCAAAACGGCGTTTCTCAATGGACAACTTAAAGAAACGGTCTATGTCAGCCAACCAGATGGATTCGTTGATCCTGAGTTCCCGAACCATGTTTACAAACTGAACAAAGCTCTTTATGGCCTCAAACAAGCCCCTCGGGCATGGTACGATAAGCTATCATCTTTCCTCATTGCCAATAATTTCACCAAAGGCTCGGTTGACCCAACTCTTTTTATACAATATCACGGGGCACACATCTTAATTGTTCAAATTTACGTGGATGACATCATTTTTGGGTCAACACATAAAAAGTTTTCAATCGCTTTTGCAAAACTAATGAAGAAAAATTTTGAAATGTCAATGATGGGTGAACTTACGTTCTTTCTAGGACTGCAAGTTCATCAATCACCCCGTGGTATTTTCTTGAGTCAGTCCAAATATGCCCTTGAACTGTTAAACAAATTTGGAATGACAACCTGTGATACTTATGCCACACCAATGGCTCATACCAAGAAGTTAGATGCTGATTTACATGGGAAATTGGTTGACCCTACCAAATACCGAAGTATTATTGGGTCCCTCATGTATCTAACAGCTAGCAGACCTGATATTGTCTTTGCCGTTTATCTATGCTCCCGTTATCAGTCGCGACCAACTGAAACCCACCTCTCTGAGGCTAAAAGAATCCTCCGATACATCAAGGGAACCATTAACTTAGGGATCTGGTATCCGAAGGATTCTGGTTTTGAACTAATCGCTTTTTCAGACGCTGATCACGCAGGATGCTTAGACTCAAGAAAAAGTACTTCAGGAGCTCTACAATTTCTTGGTGATAAACTGGTGTCTTGGCAATCAAAGAAGCAAGATTGTACATCGCTGTCATCAACCGAAGCAGAATATGTAGCCATGTCCGCGTGCTGTGCTCAAGTCATTTGGATGAGAACACAACTCAAAGACTATGGTTACGTATTTGACAGAATCCCGATGTACTGCGACAATCGGAGTGCCATTGCAATCTCGTGCAACTCAGTTCAGCACTCGAAATCAAAGCACATCGATCTACGCTATCATTTCATCAAGGACCACGTGGAACAGGGTACCGTTGAATTATACTTTGTGGGTACTGAATACCAATTGGTAGATCTGCTCACCAAAGCCTTGCCTCCCGCTAGGTTTAATGAGTTGGTCCACCGAATTGGTATGAGGTGTTTGACTCAAGAGGAATTGGATAACCTCTTAAAACAGTCTTAAAAACCTGTCAAACACCAAAAACATCCTTTGTATATAAACTTTTCAAAAACAAAATACAAAAATATAAAATCCGATAAAACAACAAAAATATTCTCCTCATCTATATTTCTTTCAACATGGCAAGTACACTTCTTCCGTCAACACTTCAATCTTTCAAAATTCAATATTTTTCCGATCAAGTGTTGAGGGGGAGAAAATAATCTATTAACTGCTTCAAAACAACTGTGTACTTGCATGTTATCTTATCTCGGTTGAATCTTTTACAAATGGTGGTACATTTCCTGGTTCAAAGACACTCCTCGGACTTTAATTAATAACCTTTCATTATTTTCTCAAGTCGAGGGGGAGTGTCGTCAAGTTTCTTTCATAAAATCTTCATTTGGTAACCAAAAAATGGAAGTTAAAAAGCTTTGGATGAAAATGGAAAAGGTGGAGGGACTAAAACTGCCAAAAGCTTAAAGTTACTTTTAATAAAAAACACCTCCACCTAACCTAATCCTCACATTTATTACTCATAACCATACAAATCCTACGCTCAAAAATCATTCTTCAAATCCGGTTATCTGATCTTCAATTTGTAAGTGGTTTTGTGTTATTAACAAGTTTTTAAACAATGGTTTTAAATTTCATGAAAATCCAACGGTTTAATCTTAAGTTATTAACATTTGTGTATCTTACGCGTAAGCACAAGAACACTAAATCATGAAAGGGTGTTTATGGTTAAAAGGGCTGTGTCAAAACGTTCTTAAAACATCAATGATACCTTTTTAATCATCAAAACGCGCCCAGAAACACGAATTGAATGTATTTGAAAACTAGGGTTTATGCGTGGATTTGGGTCTTTCCAAATGAGAACGTTTTTGGTGAAAAAGATTGTTGTATAAGGTTGTTATCAAGTTGAATTGATTATATCTAGGCCCGGATTACATCCAGAAACACTAATTACTCTTAAATGGAAATTAGGGTTTTGTGTTCATACGGTTTGGGTACTTTTGATTCTTGACACTTTTGATGTTAAAACTTGACCAAAACAACTCTATATGCTTCTTAGTCCTCCCAGAATCAGTTGTATGCATATTCTATGGCTAGATCTCATACGCGTAGATCTAGGGTTTAGACTACGCGTATGCAGTTCTACGCGTAACTGTTAAACTGTGCAAATGTGTTTTGATTTGTCATAAAACGAATGCTATGTGTTTAACTTTGTTGAAATGATGCTTTATTTCAGGCTTGCTACACGTAATATTCAGAATCAAGGTTGTTATTAATCTACGCATAAGGATCACCTTACGCGTAGCTTGTTATGCGTAAGACTAGTCTTACGCGTAGCTCCTACACATAAGGTTCTACATATGGGACTACGCGTATCCTGTGAAGGATATGCGTAAACAGTGACCTCTACGCATAAGGTCAACTCTTACGAGTAGCCTTACGCGTAAGGTTAATATATGCCTACGCATAAGCTCTACGCATAAGGTCTCCTATTTCCTACGCGTAACATTTCTTACGCGTAAGTTAGGATCCTACGCGTAAGCTTACACCTATGCATATATCATTCCTGTCTACGCATAACTTTACCAATCCTACACATAAGCCGAGATCATACCTTCGTTATGAATTGTTACGTGTACAAACTTGTAAATAAACTAATCATATCATCACGAATCCAAAAATGTCATTAATAAACTTAAATCGTTTGATATGTTGTGAACAATAAGTGATAAAATAAACTTTAAAACTTAAAGTTAACTAACTCACGAAACATTTCACGACATCATTGAACTATTGAACATACAAGTGACTTAGGACTCGCAACAATCATTAAACACTGTACATTCAATAACTAGACAATAAGACCTTCTGTTGACTAACATTATGTCTTTCGATATGTTGGTTCTTTTGGCTAATGTTATTTCAGATCATAACATGGCTGAACAAATGAATGTGGATGCACCTGAAGTTCTCTCCATTGCTGATATCTATCCTCATGGCTATCCAATGAAGATAGGAAAGAATAATCTCCGTGTTGACTTTGACACCCTCACTTGCTCTGAATCTTCGTGTTTAATTGCTATTGACATTCTGAGGACTCATCCTTATCAGAACATGCTTACTCACTCTGCAACTGTTCCTGAGATCTACATCCAACAGTTCTGGAACACTATGGAAAGGGTCAAAGGACAAACTGCTGTGACGGTGACTCTGAATCACAAACAAGTCACCATTACACCTGCAGACTTAAGGGCTGTTCTCCTAATTCCTGATGTCGATCCGACCAAACTATATGCCACACCTGCTGAAGAGCTCACTCTCCAATTCTTAATCAATATTGGTTATGACGAGGCTACAGGAATAATCACCAAGCATTCTCACGTAGAGCTTAAGAGTATTCCTAAACCCTGGAGAACTCTCTACATGATCATCACCAAGTCTATTTCTGGTCGTGACAGCGGCTATGAGCACCCTAAGCTCATGGAACTGCAAATATTCTGGGCATTGGTCAACAAGAAACATATCGCTATCGAAGCTCTGATTTGGGATGACATGATGTCATTTCTCAACAAACTTGGCTCAAAGATTCCCTACATCAGATATACTAAATTGTTGATCCAGAGAGCACTTGGACTTCATCGTGACATTCCCAAGAGGCTCAATGACCCCGACAATCACGACATGTTGACGCAACCCATTCTCTCTGTCAGAATCAAGGAAACGTCTACAAAGAAACAAGGTGCTGTGTTGCCAGATTTCCTTCTAACTGAAGATGTCAGAAAGCTCGACACGTACAAAAGGTATCTGGAAGCAGTCAAACAAGGCAAAGTTGGTCATCTCGACGAAAAATCTTCTGGAACACCTGTAAGGAGAACCAGAAAAGGAAGTGCTGGAAGTGTCACAAGTGCAGATAGTCAAAGGAATGTTCCAAAGAAGAAACCTATTCCAAAGAGAAAACCCACCCCTAAGAAGAAAGTTCCTTCTCAGGAAGCCACTCCGATCCTTTCACTTGAACCGCAAAGACAGCTCAGAGACGAGGACTCTGAGGCTACTGACACAGATGAAGAGATCACATACTCTGAAACTGCAAAGGATGAAAATCCCTCAGTACCAAAACCTCCAAGTCCTCAAACTATTAAAGGAAAAGGGAAGACTCCTGCACTTGTGCCTCAGGATGAAAGCTCTGAAGATGAAGAAGAGCAACTGGATCAATCATACAGGAAGAAGTTTCACAACGTCAGACACCTTCAAAAGGCCGAAGAATTTGCTAAAGATCAAATGGGTGGCCCCGGAGGATCAAGTGGTGCTGTCCACTCCTCTCCAGATCCTGATGCGGTTAATCGACCCGATAAGGGATCTGGTGCCACCACTCTTGTGCAACTACAAAAGCCTGTGGAGGACACTATTGTGTATGATTTTGAGAAACAGGTAACTGAGAAAGAAAAGTCTAAGGATGACGAGGATGATTATACAAAGTTTCTTCTAGACAGTCCAACACACTCAAAGGAGAAAACCTCAGAAACTCCTAAGGACATGAAGTCTCCTCATGTCTCCTCATCATCGGATTCTTCGTCTCATTCATCACAACCACCATCAACAAAGACAACCAGATCATCATCCAAATCCGTGAAGAAACCACCTAAATCTTGGATTTCTCAGACTCATAAAAAGATTGTGAAAGTTGTCCAACAAGTCAGAAAGAAGGACATACTTTACAGAAAAATGAATTGGTTTGCTGACCAAATTCAGTACTTAAATGATGAGAAAGACAAGATGGAGAAAGAAAGGGAATTTGTTCAGAAGTTCATGAAGAGTCATCGAAAAGAGGAACTGAACGATATGATCGAAGGTTACACTAACAAGTACCTTCAGGATATCGTTCCTAAAGTCCAAAAGGAACTGGAGAAGACAGCAAGAGATCATACCCACAAGTTTCTTCTCGACACTGTCCCCGGTGTGACTAGATAAATATTTTCCAGACAACTCACCCCTAACATTGTAGCATTGGTTAAACATACAATGGCCAAAGAAGCTGATCTCTCTGAATCTGAGTTGATCGCTAAACTTGTGATGCAAATGTCAAAGCGATCTGGAACGTTTACTTCGGAAGAAGCTAAATTTTTCGAAAATCTACTTGATTTTCAACTCAGATCATCATGCAAGGAGTCAGCCGATCAACCCAAACGACCAAGAGATGACGATGATAAGGATAAGGACTCTGCACCTAAACGTCAGAAGCAGTCTGGTAAATCTACATCTATGCCACCTCCTCCACCACGGACTTCTTCTCAACAAAAGTCTCCTCCACCTCGGTCCTCTACTGATAAACCTCGGGACGATTTCGAGTTACCACCCTTGACTCAGAAAACCGGTGATCACTTTGAGTATACGGGTGGTGACGATGAAGAGGTCCTTGAGCCCCGACAACAACCCACCTCACCTAAACAAGTGCAGAAACCAGTATCATCATCAAGGCCTTCTAAAAAGAAGAAGAAGACGACTCAGCCTGAAGTCGTATCATGGCTAGATGATGATAAAACCGAAGAGTTTGAATGGTTCTCCACACTTGTTAATCAAACTCCCTACCCTGATCAAGGTCAAGACTTGGTAGTCGGTTCTACATTGGAGCACGCAAAACTATTGCAAGAAAAGTTCCATGTGAAGAAAATGACAAAATCTGAGTTGAAGCGAATCAAGAATGAAGCTTTTCAACTGTGGAAAGACAGCTCTGAAAGCGCCCTCGAGGTCGAATATCATCTTGAGAACATCGCTCGAGCTATGTCTAACAACATGGATTGGCTCAATCCGGAAGTAAACATTGACTTCACACAAAGGGACAACCCTCCATACTACACCGACTGGACCAAACCCCTACCGATCATTGGCCAAGCAGACGAACCAAGGATTCCCTTCCGATACTTTTTTAACAGAGACCTGGATTTTCTCTTACACGGTAGCGATGGTTCGCGAAAATACGCTACATCATTGACTCTTCCATTCCCAGCGGCTATTTACTCAAACTGCATAGCTATCGAGGAACGTGCAACTCACTTGTTTTCTGAAAACGTGCAAGCATACGACCAAGATGCATTGTATGGGATTCATCATTGGCCTGAACGCCGAAGAATCTACTACAGAAGCTGCCTGGTTCAGAAGTCTCAACATGCAGTGTATAGTTCCAAGGACATCGTGGCCATCAAACATATTGATCTCAAGTCTAAGTGGGACTACACATTCTTGAAGAATATCATAGTCAAACGACAAGATGAACAGGACTATGGATTCTCCGAAGCTGACTTTGAGAACTTGTCCCTCAACGACATCGAAGATATGTACCTTGCCAAAGTACAGGGTCGTATGAGACAATTCTCAACTGAAGTTCAACGTGAATTTATCAAGTCAGTTCTCATCTTCATTAGACGCATCGTGATCAAAGAACGTGTCGAAGATATCCAGATGGCTGTTGAATCATATCAGAAACGTGTAAACTTCACTCCACCACAGCTTGATCTTCCCGACATCAACCAGCTTACACAACTTACGCTCATCAGCAAACCTTTCGGCGTTGTTTACCGCAGTGAACTTCAAAGAAACTGCTTAATGGCGTGTAGTGAGCTCCACAAATTCGGGGATCATACCTTGAAGCTGGTTAGGGATGGATTGGCGTACAGGTTGAAGGATATACGCCTAAAAGTTGGAAATCCTAAGCACTGGAATTCTCAGGAAAGGAGGGATGTGAGACGTATCATCACCATGATTGATGAACGGTTGTTCAGAAGGGATCAGTTCAGACGATTGGAGAGCTATGTTGGTGGTCGACCCAGGAGAAACATCACCGGCTTTCAACGCCCTGTGCGCACTCCTGGGAACATCACTGCACTTCCTGGTACCCATAACAGTATATATATGTTGTTTCCTTCATATAATTTTGGATGTATGATTATATATGTGAATGGCTTGTGCACACATAACAGTGTACAACCCGTAATTGTCAAGAAAGGACCCTGTGGTACGCCTCAGTGCCACAATCCTTATAAAAGGAGCGAAAGCTTCTTATTTTTGAGTAAAACCTATCAAACCTTTCATTTTTCAAGGTTTTGCTCAAAAAGACAAGTACTTCCCCATATGATTTTTCAAAACCTCAACCGTTTATATCACTAGTTGAGGGGGAGTATTTGATTTAAAACTTTGTTCACAAATTGTTCATAGTGGTCACTCTTCCCGCAACACTCAAAATGGTCATATTTATTCTCAAACGTTCAAAAATAACATTTTATATGCCATTTTTGAGGGGGAGAAAATTTGTGTGATAAGAAATATGTTGTACAAAATGCAAATGAATCTGTGTACCTCAGACTTAACCAACGAATTAACGGTACTAAACTGTTTGTAACTCAAAAAGACTTGTCCTGGACGGGTAATAATTTCAAGCTAGTTCGCTAGTAATGTAAACGTGTCTCGCAAAGGACTTGTCCAAGTAGAAAGTACCATTCGAGATACTCTTGGTAGACATGAACTCTGACGGGTATGACAACCTTTCGAGGTTTGTCTACACCTTCAAGGTAGTTATTAGAGC
>BPTQ01000008.1:89477332-89491690 GCA_019973895.1 Chrysanthemum seticuspe
TGGTTGTCACTTAGTGACACCGGTATTGAAGATTAAAAGTCGTCATGGACCCAGTGACGCATGCACTAAACCTTCTTAGCCACTCAAGTTTCTCTCAACAGAAGCTTGTTTCATTCTCACAGGGAACCCTACATAAACTATTGGCTTTCTCTTAGAGATCGCTGGTATTGAAGAAGGAGACCCTCTCCCTAGTCTCCGCTCAGGAAAACCAAAACGCACTATTGAGTCTAGAGCCACGAGATTCATCAAAAGATCTCTTAGGAACACTTGACATTTAATCACTTGATGATCAACAAATAAGATCATCAGTGGTTCATATCGAGTCCTTCACAGATCTTAGCAATCTGTCGAGAACATTTATGAGAGGTTCACATCTGTGATCCTCAGTGATTGAATGGAAACTCCTGCCAGGGTCAACATCAAACAGCCCTGACAGCAGGTCACTTCGGTAACTCCCCGTGGATTACGTGGAGTGTGTCTCAAACGGTCTACAGTCGTGAGGTGATGCTTCGGTGTACCTCAGTGACTCATCTGAACTGTAGATGTACTTCGGTACATCGCGTTATCTCACTTGTGGGACTCCAGTTCAGGAACGGCCTTTGTAAGAATTAGAGTTGTGTTTTCACACTATGCTGTTAACACTCTCGAAGTTCAAACTTGTAAGTGCCGGAAACCGCTTATTACTAACCGTTTGAAATGTTTTCTTCTTAATGGAAGCTCCGGAGCGGGATGATCGTGCTGATTCTTCTCATGTTCACGCCAACATCATCACTAATGGAAGTTCTATTCAAAAGCAACACAACCGTCAGAATGATTCTTCGTCAAACCAAAGAATCTACAAAGTCAAAGACTTACAGAACTTCATCAGTATTGATTTCCAACGTCAAAGAGCGTGTGAGCATGTTGAAGAATGACGTGGAGACACTGGAGCAACGAAGCAGACCTGAGGCAGACTGATGCAGACAACAACATACTATCACTTTCACCACAAAGAACAATGATCAAAGAACAAAGTTAAAGATGACGTCGAAGCATAACTGTTCAAAGATAACTATCTCTCTACACTGGGGAGATTGTTCGAATCAAGGCAATTCCTCTCACAAGAAAGAAGAATGTCAGAAGACGTCACAGCTACTATTACATCAACGCCTTCACCGTTTACATTCATATATAATTGAGGGGGAGATTGTTGGAATCACTCCTAAACTGTATATCAAGTATTTATATTTCATATGTAATAGGTAGCTTTATTATGGCCTTTATGTTTGTTTAAGGTCAAGCTTATGTAGAAGGCCCATAAGCTTGATCCAAGCCCAATAAGGAATAGGGAAGGAGAGGGAGTGTTGCCCTAGCTCCTTGCCTATATAAACTCTTGTAAACCCTCATTTGAGGGTTGGTTGTTCAATGCATTTCTTTCACATACTCTACGCCTAACCATTCATAGTATTTCGTGTGTGTGTTTGTGTGTGTATTGTTCATCCGCCTCTCTATCTCTTTCTAGTAAGCTTGTGTTGTAAAACTAGTGACCTAACAAGTACTTTGAATGTTATGTTTGAAGCATCTTGTGTCAGTTGTCGTAAAAGCATGTTTTCTGGTTGTCATGATAAATGTGTTGCTAATGCTATCTTATCTCGTAAGCAAAACAATAGAAAACGGAATACCTCTAGGCCCACTAATGCTTCTAAGTTTGTGCTATGGAAACCGCCTACTAATGTTTCTACTACGACCATTGATGTATCCATAGAACCCCCTTCACCTCCTAGGAAGAACTTATCACCTAGTGCATTCACTAAGACCAAAGCTAAGACTAGTTGGAGATGGAAGAAATGGTTACATAATACACTTGGATTTAAATGGATTCCCAAAATCATTAACATGTGTGTGTCATCTGTCACTGTAACGGAACCCTCTAACTCTTCGGGTTCCACCTCTATTCCACCTGTGTCGTCTGTGTGTAATGCAGGTGATACAGATCATCCTCTGGATTGTTGATAGCGGATGTTCCCGACACATGACAGGCAATCTCAATCTGTTATCAAATTTTGTTTCAAAGTTCATTGGCACTGTCAGGTTCAAGAATGATCACTTCGCAGCTATCATGGGCTACGGAGATTACATCAATGGGAACATCGAAATTAGCAGGGTTTATTATGTGGAAGGTCTCGGTCACAATCTCTTTTCATTCGGTCAATTTTGTGATGGAGATTTGGAAGTTTCTTTTCGGGAGAAAACTTGTTTCATTCATGATCTACAAGGAAACGATCTTATGTCTGGAAACCGCACATCAAGTCTTTACACAATCTTAATGCAAGACATGATTGCTTCATCTCCCATCTGTCTACTTTCTAAGGCAACATCTACGAAATATTGGCTATGGCACCGTCGTCTTTCACACTTAAACTTTCAAACCATAACCAATATTTCACGTTACAAACTTGTTGAAGGTCTCCCAAGATTTTGGTATTCTAAAGATCACCTATGCTCAGCTTGTGAACAAGGGAAAAGCACTCGTGCTCACTTTCCTTCAAAGGTGGAACACAACTCAAAGCATGTGCTTCATCTTCTTCACATGGATTTGTGTGGTCCGATGCGTGTGCAGTCGATTAACGGCAAACGCTACATCTTGGTAATTGTGGATGACTACTCAAGATGGACTTGGGTTTATTTTCTTCGAAGTAAAGATCAAGCTCTAAAAATGATCATCACCTTTCTCACGAAAATTCAAGTTCAACTCCGGAATATAGTCAGACAAATTAGAACAGATAAAGGGACCAAATTTGTTAATCAAACTCTTCGTGAATATTATGAGAAAGTGGGAATTGAGCATCAAACATCTATTGCACGGACACCAGGACAAAACGGAGTTGTTGAAAGACGAAACCATACGTTAGTGGAAGCTGCAAGAACGATGTTGATAAATGCAAAACTTCCAGATTACTTGTGGGCTGAAGCCGTGTCAACTGCATGCTACACTCAGAACCGTTCAATGATTACCAAACGCCACAACAAAACACCTTATGAGCTTATTCACAACCGCAAACCGAATTTAAAACACTTTCATGTATTTGGATCCCTTTGTTACCCAAACAATGATCGTGATGACTTTGGTAAGCTCAAGGCTAAAGCTGACATTGGAGTCTTTGTTGGATACTGTGAAAACTCTAAGGGCTACCGGATCTGGAATCGTCGTACAAGGGAGATTATGGAAACGATTCATGCAAATTTCGATGAGCTTATCGAAATGGCTTCTGAGCAAAACAGCTTGAAACCCGGACAAAACCGTCTAAACTTCCCCCAAACCCCATCATCAGCTGAACCAAGCATTCAGCTTACTTGACGTCAAATGGAACAGCTATTTTCTCCTCTATTTAATGATGATATTGATCAACGTGCTTCAGCTGTATCAAATGTTTCCGCTGCTCAACCTGATAATAATCCAATACATGATACACCTAAAATAACAACAACTGTTGAAGAAGCACCTCCAATTGATTCTACAACAACAGCCGAACAAACCGCATTCAATGACGCTGAACCAACTGATGATCCTCTGAACCAAGAAGTACCTACACCTGCAGATTATGATCCAAATGCGTTCTTCAATCCTTTTGCTAATGAAACTGCCACTTCTGATGCTGCGGAATCATCCACAAGCCATTTGAATCCTCCTAATCTGCACAATGTATATCAACATCAACCCTCCACACATCGTTGGACTAAAGACCATCCTCTTGTGAATATCATTGGAAACCCGAATTAACCAGTTGTAACTAGACAACGCCTTCAGACTGACGGTGAACATTGTATTTATGCACTTACCATTAGCCAATCTGAACCCTAAAACATTAAAGAAGCAATGACTTATGACAACTGGATTGAATCCATGCAAGAAGAACTCAATCAGTTTAAACATCTTAAAGTATGGGAACTGGTTGAAAAACCAACCGGGGTATATGTTATTGGTCTTAAATAGATTTGGAAAAACAAGTTGGATGCTAAAGGTATGGTTATCAGAAATAAGTCACGTCTGGTGGCTAAGGGTTATAAACAAGAAGAGGGGATTGACTTCGAGGAATCATTCGCACCGGTTGCTCGCCTTGAGGCTGTATGGATTTTTATGGCATTCGCGGCTCACATGCATATCACAGTCTATCAAATGGATGTCAAAACCGCTTTTCTGAATGGTCAACTGAAGGAAACGGTTTATGTTAGTCAGCCGGAAGGATTTGTTGATCCAGAGTTCCCGAATCACGTCTTCAAACTGAAAAAGGCTCTCTACGGTCTCAAAAAAGCCCCTCGGGCGTGGTATGATAAGTTATCATCCGTTCTCATTGCCAATAATTTCACTAAAGGATCGGTCGACCCTACACTTTTCATTCAATATCACGGGGCTCACATTTTAATCGTTCAAATATATGTGGATGACATCATTTTTGGGTCAACACATAAAAAGTACTTAAACGAATTTGCAAAACTTATGAAAAAACAGTTTGAAATGTCCATGATGGGTGAACTTACATTATTTCTAGGAATGCAAGTTCATCAATCACCCCGTGGTATTTTCCTTAGTCAGTCTAAATATGCTCTTGAAATTTTAAACAAACATGGAATGCAAAACTGTGATACCTATGCCACACCTATGGCACATACCAAGAAACTAGATACTGATTTGCATGGGAAATCGGTTGACCCTACCAAATACCAAAGTATTATTGGGTCTCTCATGTATCTAACTGCCAGTAGACCTGATATTGTATTTGTTGTATATCTTTGCTCCCGTTATCAGTCGAGACCAACTGAAACTCACCTCTCTGAGGCTAAAATAATCCTCCGATACATCAAGGGAACCATTAATTTGGGAATCTGGTATCCGAAGGATTCTGATTTTGAACTAATAGATTTTTCAGACGCTGATCACGCAGGTTGCTTAGATTCTCGGAAAAGTACTTCAGGTGATTTACAATTTCTTGGTGATAAACTGGTATCATGGAAATCGAAGAAGCAGGATTGTACATCGTTGTCCTCAACCGAAGCAGAATATGTAGCCATGTCGGCGTGTTGTGCTCAAGTCATTTGGATGAGAACACAACTCAAAGACTATGGTTACGTATTTGACAGAATCCCGATGTACTGCGACAATCGAAGTGCTATTGCAATCTCATGCAACTCCGTCCAACATTCGAAGTCCAAGCACATCGATCTTCGATATCATTTCATAAAGGAGCACGTGGAAAAGGGTACAGTTGAATTATATTTTGTGGGTATTGAACACAAATTGGCGGACCTTCTCACCAAAGCCTTAGCTCCCTCTAGGTTTACTGAGTTGATCCACCGGATTGGCATGAGGTGTTTGACTCCAGAAGAACTGGACGAACTTTTGAAACATTCTTAAAAGCAGTCAAACACCAAAACCTCTCTTGTAAATATCTTATCAAAAACAAAATAGAAAAATATAAAATTTCATAAAATACAAAAATATTCTTCTATCTAACAATTCTTTCAACATTGCAAGTATAAATCTTTCGTCAACACTTTTCTCTTTCAAACAATTCAATATTTTCTCAGTCATGTGTTTAGGGGGAGAAAGTCAATATTTTATGTTTCATAAAACCTTGTACTTGCATGTTACCCAATATTGATTGTTTCTTTGATAATGGTGGATAACTTTCTTGTCTCTTAACACTCCTCGGACTCAAATCTGTAAAATTTCACTACTTTTAAAGTCGAGAGGGAGTGTCGTTAAGTTTCTTTCCAAAATTACACTTCGTACTTAACCAAAATGGAAGTTATGGGCTGTGGATGAAAATGGTTGAGGTGGAGGGACTATTATTGTCAAAGTTTGAAACTTATTTACAACAAAAACTCCTCACCTAAAATTCCTTTTCATTTATTACTTGCATTTAAGATCTCAACCACCATCATCCACGCTCACAAATCCAACTTCAAATCCGTGTTATAAACTTCAAATCTGTAAGTGATATTAGCTTCACTAAGTGATTTCAAACATAGGTTTTTAATTACATGCAATTCCAACGGTTAGATTTTCCTATAGGTGTGATTTTAGTTTCTACGCATAAGCGTATGAACTAATAATCATGTTTAGGTTGATTTTGATGAAAAGGGCTGTGTTTTCAAAGTATATATCATGTTTTAAAACCATCCTCATCAAGAAATTTAACCCATAAACTGTTTTGTATCACTTTTCAGAATTAGGGTTTATGTGTGAAATTGGGTGTTTTCTATTGTGAGTATCTTAGGACAATTAAAGGCTTGAATGATGTTTGTTACATGCTTAATTTACCTACGAAACCTTTGAATCACTCCCAGAAACTACAAAAATGGTGGAATTAAACTTTAGGGTTTAAGCATTCGTAAAGTTGGGTATTTTTTATTCATAATGTTTTAGATGTTAAAACCTGTTTCATTCTTCTCATATGGCTTCTAAATCATCCCATAAATCATTTGGTTATGTTTACATGGTGAAATTGTTTAGGCGTGGGATTTGAATCCTTAGGGTTTTACTTTACGCTTAAGCTAATGTTACGCGTAACCATTTTCAACTAGTGATGTCATGTGATTTTTGAAAGAGGTTGAATAAAGTGTTAATTGAAATGTTATGAATGATTTATTTCAGGTTTTACGCGTGCAAAATCAGAATCAAGGGTAAAAATGGAGTTACGCTTAAGGATCACCTTATGCGTAGCCGTTACGCATAAGAGAAATCTTACGCGTAACCTTTACGCATAAGGTTCTACAAAGGGACTACGCGTATCCTGTGAAGGATATGCGTAAATGATAAGGTTTTAAAATGTACCTTTTTGAGGGGTCGTTTAAGCCCTTATTTGATCACTTTTGTATCCGTTATTACTTAATATCGTTCCTTTTCACTTTTTAGGTCTCTTGAAAGCAAATTGCTAGAATGGACGGTGTTAGGTTTTAAAAGAGTAGGGCGTCACAACTCAGACGCCCTAGATTTGATCCAGACGGCGTCAGAAGATGAAGCCGACGGCGTCACAAACATAAGGTGACGCCGTCACAAGCTGTAACATGCGCGCGAAGTAGCTGATACTGTTTTGGCCATAACTTATGCATACGAACTCGGATTTAGGTGATTCAAAAGCCCACGCGACCAGAACGAGAAAATATACAGTTTGGTGAAAAAATTCGTCGTGATTCCGTCACTCTTTAGGTGTGACACCGTCGCTCTTTGCCGACAAAAAATCTGCCTATAAATATAACATTATAACATCACTTTTTGTAAGCCCTAAACCCTAACTCCGATTCCAGGGCTTAGATAGGTGTTTTTCCAGCAACTTTGAAGGTTTCAATCAGTCCAAAAACATCTTGTAATGGTTTGTTGATTATATCTTAATCCATATATTCAATTTATCATTATGTCTATCCTATGTTTGATTGATTGTGTGTATGCTTGCATGTTCACCATGTCCGGCTAAATTACTTGTGTGTTTTCTTAGATATATGAAAGCTAGTTGTTAATTATTGCTAGGTTGTCTCTTATCTTGATTATAATTGGCTTAGGAGTGCGACTAGGCTATCGTTGTGTTTAATACTTGATAAATCTTTGATAGTTTATGAATGACTTAGTGGATTTCGTTTACTAAACCCAAAGATAACCTCAAAGTTAGTTTATGAATGACTTAGTGGATTTCGTTTAATACACTTAAAGGTGACTTCAAAGAGTTAGGGAATGCACACCTTACGACCTTAGAAAACACAACGCGTTAAGAATAAGGACGTGACAATTCAACCATCAACAGGAGATAACTAGGGAGTAGTAGCATCTAGGTAAACACATCTTTAACTATCATACGAGCACACAACAATAGACATAGACCATCCTCACCACTAGATTAGATAATTAGATAAGTAGAGTAATCGGTAGAAATACCAACCCCCCAAATCCAAACCCTGGGATTCGTACATTTCCATTTCCTAAAAAACATAAAAAGATAAAAAAAAAAAATAATCTTCCTCAACCCCAACCTTAGCGTAGTAACTCCTCACTAGCATTCCTATTCCCCTAGAGAACGATATCAATACGCGTGGCTTACCCTAATACTACACTACAACGATTAGGTTCACTGCCTAGGGTGTTATAAAACTTGCTCGAAGAAAAGGAAGTTCCTTTGACCCCGAACGACGCGTGTAGCGTTATCAAGTTTTTGGCGCCGTTGCCGGGGAATAGTTATTGTTTAGGCTTGATTTCTATCTCGTTTAGGTCTACTCACAAGATTCCTATCAAGTAAGATTTTTTTTCTTTTATTAGCTTCCTTATAGTCTATCCCCCTTCTTTGTGCCTTTGTTCGTGAAACTTGTCCATTGACTCTTCCGTTCACCATTATGGAGAACGCGAATCCACTATATCCGCAATTAGGTTTTTTCATAAACAATTATGATATTACTAAAGCGTATTATTCAAGATGGTGGGAAGAAAGTAATCAAGTCCATAAACCTCTTGAGGGTTTCACCATTCCATCAAGCCCACAAAGCACCTCATCTAGTGAAACTTATGCTTCGTATGAGCCTTCACCTAGGATAGACTTTCGTGAACAACCTCCATGTTTAGAAACTATTGTTAGTGAGGCCCTTAGGAGAACTGACCAAATCTGTGAAAATATTATGGTAAGCAACCAAGCATTAAACCATAAGTTGGATCAATTACTAAGTTTGGTTTCATCACGACCTAAGGAAATAGCACATGATGAGCATATAGATGATGTAGATGTGATTGAGGATAAGGTGAAAAGTCTAGACCCACAAGGTATCCCATAAGTCCCACCATCATTTAAGGCATACACACCGCACGTGACTTACCCGGAAGTAGTAGAAGAGACTTTAGGAATCCCGATGGAGGTAGAACATTTGAACCAAACGCAACTAGAGAATATAGGTTTGAATACTTGTAGTCTTAGTTTTACTCATAGTTCTGGGGGATTTCCTAGTGTTGATGAACCGGAACCTCAATCTTTACATCTAGTAGACAAAAGAGGAACCGACCCACCCATCAACCAATTTAGTCCGGGTAGTTTTAGGATGAAGGAAGCCATTCACACACCCCCTTCACCTCACGTGGCAAATTGCCACCCTAAGGGTGTGTATTGCTACTATCACCCGCACTTAAACTTAAGTGTAGGGAAAACCTCCCCTTTATCCGTTAAATAAGGGTAGAGTCAGGCTCGTGACTCGAACAAAAACAAGCGCTTCTTGGGAGGCAACCCATGTGTATTTGTTTTTCATTTTTATTTGTGTGTCGTATATCTTTTATTGATTGTTTATTCTCATGTTTGAATTTGTAAAAATGCTTTATTTTGTCTTTAACCTCGTCTTAATTACATATAAAGGTATTTTACATAAGGGATAAGTGTAGGGAGGATTACACACGTTTTCAAAAGAGACGTAAACATGAGAATTACAATGAATTAAAAGATATACATGTGTGTTTGTTCGAGTCAAATGCTTGTATCGAGTCATAATGGATGTTTTGCAGGAAATTTTTTCCAGATTTTAAAGGTAAAAAATTTCCAGAATTTCTTCCAGAAAATCGCAGACCAGTTTCTGTCATGATAACCTGACGGCGTCAGGAGGAGTAGAAACTGTTTACTACTTTTTCTCGTTTTCTGTGCTACTTATAAATTTTTGGAATTTTCCAGGTCTTAATTTTCTAGAAAATCTGCAAACATCCATTCCACAAGCATTATATCTTATTTAAGTCTGTAATTACATCTTGTTGTGATTTTTCTTTGTTCGGTTTGATGCGTTGGGTTGTTTGTTTTCTTCAAGTGTGCAGGTTTAATTTATCAAGAAGAAGATACATAAGATCGGAAGGAGCTTTTCACGCAAACGTTCTTCTTGAAGAAAGATGTAACCACCACTTCACACGGATCCTACCGAGCTAATCAGGGGAGTATTAGTTTCTTTCGTCTTTTATTACATTCCGTTATCATGACTTTGATACTTTCGGGGAACATTGGGGACAATGTTCAGTTTAAGTGTAGGCAGGGAAAATAAAACGGGAACTTTGAAACTATGCTTATCCTTGATTATTTGCTTTGTCCAATTGTATTTGTGTAATAAACCATGAGAAAATGTCGGTTAGGGTAATTTTGGCACCAAATTTAAAATTTTTCATGACATATAGGAGTGGGCCATTAGTCTTAACAAAAGAGTCTCACGGATAGGAAGTTGCATGACTAGCACAAAAACCCTTTACCACCTAAATTCCACCCAAAATGTGAGGATCACCCTTAGATTAGTAGGAATTAAAGCATTCATCTTTAATGCCTAGTGTGTGAACCGGTAGTATAATAGATTCTAGAACTTGTTTTGTGATGCATCCCGAGATTTCTAGTAAGACTGCACTTGTGTAGTTAAGAATAACTAAATGATAAGAGGCATTAGGATAACCCTTGTTTGATACCCGTAATATAATTACTTCTTCCACATCGGTTGAGTAATTCCCCCACACCCTTGCGTTGTACTCATCTTTAGTACACGATACCCCTAGTTAACCCCTCAGAGCCTATCCTTTTCGCGGTTCTCGTGATGTTTCGGTTTTTCCGGAATATCAATGAAGAGCATTGTTTACACCCCACCCCCAAATATACACCCAAATCGCCTTAGCCTACCTTGTATGCACTCACTTTTAGTGCATTATTGTTATCACCCTAAACCCTTAGTTCAATTATCTAGTTGCTTGCATGAGTTGCTAAGTCGAGTCATATCTTTTTGATGAGTGTGTAAATACTCATCATTTTTGTACAAAATAAACTGCAAAATCATCTGAAAACACTCAGAAACACATCAAAATGATCAAAATATCACAAATCAGTGTTTTATGTGTTTTAAATGCAAAAATATCAAAATCAGATGAAAAACATATCAAATTTGCAAAAATTGCAGTTTTAGTCCCCCAAGTTTATAAAATTGTCAAAAATAGTCCCTGAGCCAAAATTTCAAAAGAAAAGTCACCAAAGGTCTTTTTAAAATCATAAATTGTCATATTTAGTCCTTTGGTGGGAAATCTAAAAGTTTTGAGAAAATTACAATTTAGTCCCTGAAAATCCAAAATTGGTCAAAACTAGTCCTCGGAAATTTTCAAAAATGTCAAAATCAACCCTTGGACTATTAAAGCTTGGCAAGACCAGCCCCTTGACTACTTTTCATAATTTACATGTTTGGTCCCTGGGAATTTCAGTTTTACATATTTGGTCCCTTGTATTAATACTTAAACAAACCAAATGGACCTTATATAAAACCCCAAGCCCAAAATAAACACCCTTGGCCCAACTGTTTTACCCAATCCAACCCTTTTACCCGTTTTTAACCCGAATCCAACCCAACCCTTTGTTTAATACCGGTCAAATGGTTTGACCCATCCACTTTCCCTCCCTCTTCACGTGATAACCTCCCATCATCACCATACCTGCAATCCTTGCTGCTAACACTCCACCTCAACAATCATCACCTCTACCCCCCCTCCAAACAGAAGAAGCCAAGGGAACATTTAATGCATCTAACCCAATCCCACTCAATCTCACAAACGGTTAAAAGGTTTTGGCGCCAAAACTCTTTAAACGGCCAAGATTGATTTTACACATCCAAGGGTCAGTATTCTTGGTGGGATATGTCCAGAAAGATGAGAGAAGTGCTTTGGAGCTTATAAAAAGAAAAGAGAAGCAAGAAGAAGTTAGTTAGTTTTTTACTTTTCAAAAAATGTATGTCGTTTTTCTTCTTAGTATGTATTAAATAAATTGTAGTTGTTATCTCAGTCTCATTTGTCTAAAACAATAGTATTCAAGTACTTTTTAATATGTTTAAGTGATAATTTCAGTAATGATCAGTTTTCATAAAATGTATGTCCACTGTTGAGATTCTTAATTTCAAACTCACTTGTTTAAGCTTGTAGCAATTCAATTTCAACTTCAAATAAGTTCATATAAGCTCATAAAAGCTTTCCATAAGCTCACAACTCAGTTTCATTTACTTTTGAACTTAAGTCAACAAAAGTCAACTGATTTGGTGATTATGGTTCAGAGATGGTTATGGTTTGAATGGATGATGGATTGGGTTTGATAGGTTCATTTAAGCTTTTCATAGCTTATTGTGAACTTGTTATTTGTTTTAATCTCATAATCACTAAAATCTCAAAGTTAGATCAGATGCTACAGTACTGATGTGGTTCTGCTTGTTTTGGATCTGGATTGGTATGGTTATGATGCTGGAATTGGGTTGAGATCTGAGCTGGTTGGATTAGGAATAGTGGTTGATTAGGTTAGTGGTTCTTTTGTCTTCAAAATGCAAGCCATAGTGGCTATGGAATTTTGTAAGTACTAATTTCTGTTTTGATCAGTGAAGTTGTGTTTGAATCTGTTCTATAGTGATGTTTGATTGTGTTTAATCTGTGGTTGATGGTCATTTAGAGTAATATAGTTATAATCTGTTGATTGCAGTTATTATTAGTAGCTTAAAGTAGTGTTTGGCATAGCTGGTTTATCTGTGCTAGAGAGTAGCTAAACAGTAAGTAGTGGTTGATACTAGCTTAAGTAAGTATTTGGAAGTAATCTGAGGTCTTGGTTTGAGCAGTTTACTCATAAAAGTCAAATCAAGCTTGAATCTGATCTAGCTTCTGTTTCTGTCAAAATCAGTAGTAGTTATAAGCTGCAATTTGGTTCAAAAGTGTTAGATCTAGCTTTTGGTTATCATTAGTAGTATTAAAACATCATAATCAGTCTAAAACTCTGGATCAAACTTGAGTTTGGTCAAACTTTCTTGTGTTCTTCAAAAGTCAAAAGTCCTATCAATTGCAGTTTTCAACAAAACTTTGTGAGTAGATTTCTGATTCATAACTGAGTTTCAGAGTTTGAGATTTTGGATATTAAAAGTTCAACTGGTCTTTAATTGATAATTGCTTTTTGCTTAATCTGGTTTGGTCAATTTGAGGTTCTAATAAGCTCTTCAAATCAGCTTTAACTGCCCTGTTCACACTTGAGTGTGAACAGGCTATTTTGAATCTGTTGCACTATCTTCAAATCAAAGAGTTAGGGTCTGGTTTTTGGTGAAAGTGTAGCTGGCCAGGTGTTTAGTAGGACTGCACTAGTGGTTTTCTGTTTTGCTTATTGAATAAGCTGTTGGATAAGCTTGAACAGTGGACCTGAACCACTGATTTGTTCATAAGCAGTTAGCATTAGATTAAGGATCTGAGCTTTTAGCTTGTTAAGAGTAGGTAATTTCAGTAGTAATTAGCTTAATCTAGTGTACTTTAGCTTTGTTCACTGTTTAGTTGCATAAGTAGCTTAATTGCTTATTCTTCCTAGCTTATTACACTAGCTGTTACACTATAACTTTTAATTTCTACACATAGCCTGCTAGTTTTTCATTTTTCATAGCTTCATAATCTTATTTTAGAATTTTCCTGAAATTCTCATAATTTTTGGTCTTTATTTACTATTTTTCCCAATTTAAATAGATTTTAATCAATTTTTAATTAGTTTTAATAGCAATTAATTGAGAAAAAGCTCAAAAAAATAATTTTTCAATTTTAATAGTTTAAGAAAAATATAAAAAGCATAAAATAGATTTTTCCTTATTTTTCCTCTTTTATTTGGTATTTTTCACAATTTTAATTAGATTAAATTAGTTTAAAATTGGTAGAAAATAGAAAATTAATCTGAAAAATACAAAAATAGTTTTGAAAATTCTAGTTTGTTATTTTAGACTTTTCCATTTCATAATTTCATTTTTCTAGCTTTGTTTCCTCATTTCTTGTATTTTAGTTAATTATTAAATAGTTAAAAATAGTTTTTAATTAATAATAATTAGATAATTAGTTGTAAAAATAGTTTTCTTTTTCTAAAAAGTTTCTTTTATCATTAGGATTGTAAAAATATAATTTTCATATTTTTAGGGTTAATATTGCTCTAGTTTCACTTTTTAATTGGTACGTCGCGTAGATTTTAATTTCAGATTTATAGAAACATAAAAACAAAACATCATTTTAATTATAGTGATAGCGTTTATTTAATAGATTTTATCTTTTTAATCTCCTTTAATTTGCATTTAAGCCGTTGTAATTTGTTGGCTTTTTCCGTAGTTATAATCATAACCAAATCCTTTTCCGTTCAAACTCCTCGATCACTGTACGTTTGATAATCCATTGCATAGCTCGCTGGGACATAACGACCCGGGGAAACACTATACTCCTCAGATCTTCATTGATTTCGTGCTTGAGCTGTTTTAAGTTTTCTTACGCTTGCGTGAGAGAACTTGACGGTTTTGCGCGCATCACACAACTATAGCAAAGCATAAAGCAATGCTACCCTGGTCTAGGTCGGATACAGA